>CM040246.1:206617395-207097644 GCA_022545495.1 Chrysanthemum lavandulifolium
CATCTTTACTCAAATCTCGAGCAATAATGACGGGTAATTTATCATCACCTTCAAGGAATGCATACTCGAGATGAGGAGGTAAGTCCTAAGTTCAACCTCGGAAATTCTTCGCTTTTCTCAACCGAATTGACTTCCTTATTATGAAGCTTGATGGGAGGGAGAGGAAGAGAAGTATCCAGTTGACACTTTCTCAAGAAGAATATCTCCTCCGATTAATCTCATTTTGATTAATCTCAATTGGGATTGAATCACTAGGGTGAGGGTTGATGATGGATCACCATTGAGCAACTTCTCAATAAGAAGTATGTCCCCTCAATATCAATTGGAGGGTGATCAATTTCCACGAAGAATCACTAGCCAAGTATGCTTCAATCTCATCTAAGATGAAGTCGCTTCCTCAAACGGAGTGAGAGAAGGAGTAGAATCGGCTATGATAGGTCGAGAAGATGTGGTGGAATCCCCACTCACGTAATTATGAGAATAACCAAGAACTTCTTGAGAGTACTCGTCGAAGCAACATCAATGATATCTATTCGGTTGACCGATTCGTAATCATAATTTGCGGAGTACCTCGAAGTTTGGTCAAGGTTGAAGGTGACTTCATTACCAACACGCAATGTGATTTCTTGCTCAAATACATCTATGAGAGCACGGCCCGTTCTCGTGAATCCTCGACCAACAATGAGAGGAACCCGATGATCGACATCAAAGTCAACAACCACGAAGTCACCGGAAAATGGAACTTTCCTACTTTCACAATCGTCCTCGGCAATGCCAAGAGGACGGATATGGAACGATCCGCAAGCTCGAGAGTCATGCATGTAGGAGTAAGTTCCGGAAGAAAGTTTCTTCCATACTGAATATGGCATAAGATTAATGCTTGCACCAAGATCCGCTAGGGCAAAGCATTCAACCATACCGGAATACACAAGGTAAGAGAAATTTCCGGATCTCCAAGCTTTCGAAGCTTCTTGAATAATCACGAAAGCGGTTCTCGTTAAGAGGAGTCTTAGCCATTTCAAACAGCTTTTCCTTATTGCTTAACATGTGTTTGAGAGTTGATGCGAACTTGGGCATCAAGATGATAGCATCCGCAAAGCTTATGTCAAAATGTAACTCTTGGAAAATTTGGAAAAATTTATCCATTTGATGACTAGCTTTCTCGGAGCTTTGCTCGCTCAAGCGTGATGGGTAAGGAATAGAAGATTTGGATTCGATTCTCAACAGAGCTATAGGAGGTTCAAAACAACTCCGGATTAGACTTGGGTTCGGACCACTTGAGGTGGACTACCGAAGGTTGGACGTGTCTTGATACCGTGGGCTTGAATTATGCACTTTGTCCGTAGTATCCTTGGTAACTTGACACATTGGCACCGGAGGAGGTGGCATAGGAGTCGAGGTCCATTGTGTTTTGGAGGTTCACCGTCCACTACCTTTGGAAGAGAAGAAGAAGAAGAGGTAGTAGGAACAAAGCAGTCCGGTGTATGAAACACCACTTGGTTGTGATCGCCTTAGCATCGCCCCTCGGGTTAGCGATCGTGTTGCTCGGTAAAGTACCGAGCCCGAGGGTCGATCATTTAAAGACTTCTTCGGATCGCAATCGGACCGACCAACAACCTGTTCATTTCATCTTGGGATTTCATAAACGCTTGAAGAACTCATCGATGATGGTCCTGGAGGAGTAATGACGGGAGGAGCTGGAGGGACAATTTGAGGTCGTATGTTTTGATTATGACCAAAATTCCCTTGATTAGGATTCATATTCCCATGAAATTGATTCCCTCGATTGAAATTGTTTTGATGAGGGTTTCCTTGATGTTGGAAACCTTGATTGGGTCCAGGATAGAAATTACCTTGGTTTTGATAACCTTGGTTCATTCTTGGTTGGTTCTGATTCCGGTTTTGCATGTTATGATTTGGATTGAAACCGGTGGTGCACGATTAGTGTTAGCACGGTAGTGTGGTTCATTTGAGGACGATATTGATTACCTCCTTGTTGTGAACTACCAGCTAGAGCATTTGCTTCAAAAGGACTTCCATCGGTGGCGGTACAATTGTAGTAAGCGTGAGGACCACCACAAGTGACACAAACTTCAACTTTCTTCACTTGAGATGTGTTGGTGGTCGAGTGAAGGAGACTTTCTTCCGTTAGCAAGAACCAAAGCTCGAACAATGTCTGTGAGTTTATCAATCTTAGCATCGGTGCTAGATGTACTCACGGGGATGAAGAAGAAGAAGGTCCAAGATTAGACCGATATGTCTTAGCTCGAAAGGACGGACCGAGATTTGTTCTCAATGATCCGCAAGGCCTCTTTGGTGGTCTTGCTCAGAAATTACCTCCGCGGAGGCATTCAAAGAGTCTTGATTGGCTTGATTAAGACCATTGTAGAAAGTATCCATTTGCATTAACTCGGTAAAACCGTGATGCGGACACTTCATGGCAACTCTTTGTAACGATCCCATGCCTCCCCGAATGATTCATCAAATCTCTGAGAAAATTTCATTATCTCATTCTTAAGACTTGTGGTTCGGGATGGAGGATAGAACTCGTTAACGAACTTGGTGACAAGATCTTCCCATGTCTCTATAGAACGAGGGGGTTGTTTCTCAAGCCAATTCCGGGCTTGTCCCTCTAGAGAAAATGGGAACAGAAGAAGCTTGATAGCTTCTTGTGGGACATTCTTGTACTTGATGGTAGATGCTATCTTGTTAAACCATCGAATGTGTGCATGAGGATCATCCCGCTCAAAACCATAGAATTGGCTTTGGGTTACTAGATTGAGCAACCCGGTTTTGAGCTCGAAAGTGTCGACCACGATGGTCGGGACAACAATGGCATCTCCGTAACCCTCGATGGGTGCTTGGAGAAGCTCATTCATCGGTTTGTCTTCCGCCATTTCGACAGGAGGTGGTGGTGGTAGACGCCTCATCCACGGTGAAGGAGCCGAACGTCCTCTACGTCTCACGAGGAATGTTTCCAAGTTCGAAAAGTGGACTTGTAGAACTGGAAGAACGAAAAGCATGCACTATGTATAAAACCAATTTTCAAAACAAATGAGGCAAAACACAAGTGAACTTAACCAATAATCACAAATGAAATGGCTTTTTGAAAAAGGTACACCAAATCACAAGTGACACAAAGGCAAGTTTTAAACGATGTTCGGAACTTATTAATGGTCGCACCCCAGCTAGGTAGTGCAACGCCTTGATTTGCGGTGGTTGATTTTATGTATGTTAAGTACCACCGAAAAGACGAGGTTAGATTTGTGCAGATGGGTTCAAAACTTTGGACAATATTTTTGTTATCGTCCCGCTTAACCAAATCGTATCTCTTCAAGAATCACCTTAAAAGAGGATACAATATAGAAAACGTTCGATTGTTTTGTTGTTTTATATTTTTGGTGTTTTAACACTTTAGGAAAAGTGTTAATGACTTTTTGATTTTCTTATAACTTTACAAAAACTTTTTACAAATGGTGGGTATGTGCAACAACGGATCGAAAATGGCTAAACACACGCTAAAGCTTCCCGGCGTCGCCAAAATTTGATTCGCTAAACCGTCAAGTCAAATAGACTTAAAACAACTTAAACACAGATACAATTAAGATCAGAGAATACAGGGGATTCCCGGGTCGTTTAGTCCCAAGGAGACTCAATGGTGTGTAAAACAATCTCAGAGGATAGAATGATCACTAAGGATAGTGATCTGTAAAGGTTATGATTAGAAATTACACTACTGATTGATTGGAATGGAATGGAGTACAGATTTGGAAAGCACAACAACCAGATCAAAGAAACGTAAACGTAAGTTTTAAAAACTACGTACACGCACAAAATAAAAAGTGGAAACTATGAAATAAAAGACCTAAAAATATAAAATGACATTTTGGAATCCTAAAATAAAAGAAAATTATTAGAAAAGAAAATTATTTTAACACTATTTAATTAATTATTATTAATTAAAAACTATTTTAACTATTTAATAATACTCTAAATTGGAAGAAAATACAAAATAAGGCTAGAAAAATAAACTTATGATTCTGAAAATCTAAAATACTATAAAACCAATTTTAAAACTAAAAATATATTTTCACACTTTTATCTAATTATTATTAATTAATTATTATTTAAAATACACTTAAATACTAGAAAATAGAAAATAAACTTGGAAAATAAAATTTTAACTTTGAAAAATCTAAAATATGATAAAACTAATTTTAAAACAGAAAATATATTTTTAGACTTTTAATTATTTATTACTAATTAATTACTATTTTAACTAATTAAAATTATAATAAATACTAAAAAGAAAGAGAAAATCAAACTTTTCTAAAATCCTATATGATAACAGAAACCTAAGAAAAAGAGAAAACAAGTTTTGCTTATTAAAAAGTTGAAAATAAAATCAAAAAGCTAAAAATCTTAAATAAACGCTATCACTATTTTTATATTGATGTTTTTGTGAATTTTATTTTGAAAACTACTTATATACTAATAATATGAAACTTTAATAAAGACAGAAAATTTACAAAACTCAAATAAGTGATTTGAAAGCTTATTGATCCAACAAGCTTTAAATGGGCTTGTTTGGGTGTAATAAGCTCAAACAAGCTTGTACATCAAACAAAAGCTCAAAGTAGATTTAAACAAGCTTAATAAACAGAAATGAGGCTAAATTATACAAAGAAGCACACCGATTAAGCTAAAATAAGCAATAAGCACTTGGCTTTGAAACAGAAATGGACAAGTTACAAGCTAGTAGCACCCTAGCTAACAAGCTCAAAAGTGAAAAATAAAACTTGACAATCCAAGAAGACCAGGTTGGCTTTCCAAAGAACCGAGAACACAAGATTTGAAGCACTAATAAGCTCTATAAGAGCTTATCAATTTGGAACCAATTGTACATGTGACGAGATATGCAGATAGGTACCCCACAAAAAGCAGTTGAATAAGCACTTAAAAGACCGAAAAATAGAGAACTATCATTTTGTATTTTCTTTAGCAACTAGACTATAATACCTCCAAAGCTTATAATCAATCTCTTTAATAAACCCACAAGAAATTCCAAGTTTTATTCAAAACGACCCATTGAGATTTTGACTTTTTAGAACAAGTAAAAGTTGACCAAAGTGGATTTTGATCGACTTTAAGCACTTAATATGTTTTGTTAAGATGAACTAAGGCTGATTTGAGCAAGATTATCAACTTTTAACACAAAATGATGATCATAGATCATAAACTCTCAACAAAGGATCGCACCACTTAAGATCAAATGCATTTTTGACTTTTATCCAAAGAAGTGTTGGTTTTCTTGACTTGTTTAAGTTAATAGGCACTAAAGTGACATAAACCAAAGACTTTTACTGTCTAAAACTCTTTTGATCACAATCAAACAGACTAAAACAAACACCCCTTATATGACTGTCTTAGAACTTTTTTCAAAACAACTCACAAATATGAAACATGAACTTGATTTCAAACCTTACAAGATCAATATATGAGACTAAAAGGACATGATCCAACAGTGCTAACCTCATAAAAACAAGACTTATGATTATGCAGATTTCACTGTCCAAATAAGGTTTTTGCAAAATACAAATTTAAGTAAACAACCTATTGATTTTAATGATCAAACATACTAAATTATAACTAATTAACACAAAGATACGTAAATTTAAGCTAAAGAACAACTATAATAGTAAAATGCCAAAATAATCAAAAGAGCTTACAAAAGCTTCCAAGCTTAAACTTTAGAACCGGGACACGAAACCAATTCCTATAGCTTCCCAAGAAGCACTATACCAAGGCCATCCAAGATACACCTTGCTCCAGCTGTGAACACTTCCTTAGAACCCTTTTTTATTTTTTTAACTAATTATTTGTATTTTTGGTGAATTTTCTATTTTTGAAGTTAAACTGAATTTTATTGTTTCTAATAGCTTATAAAAGCTATATGGGAGCTTATGTGACCTATATCAATCCATACAAACTACTGAAAACAACCTTTGATCCAATTTGAGATTTTGCATAAATATGAGAAATTGCATAAACTGAAATACACTTTGATACTTGAAATAAAGTTTCACAGAGGCTTTATTATAACAGAATAACTTGAAATACAAAGTTTTTAAGCTTAAAACATAAACTGAAATTGAAAATTAACTAAAACGACTTGAAAAATAAATATTAAACTAGATACATCTTTTACAATACATATCTCTCTCCTTTATAGACTTTTCCACATTCTCTGATAACCTCTGAATGTATCCCACCAACATTTAGCCATTGGATCTCTCAAATTAATCAAAACCATACATGTGTCTTTTTGGCGCCATTTTTCCACTTAGCAGGTTTGAGCTTTAATTGGGTTTGGTTGAGATAATTAAAGAATTTGGAGTTTATAAGAGGTGGAGGGGACATGGTATGGGAGGAGGGTTGAAAAGAGAGGAAAACCACGACTGGTATTGGGTTTCAGTGTTGGGAGAGACAGTGTACAGTGTTGGGCGGTTTTTTGGATTATTTGACTTTCGTTGACCGTGGTATTAATAACACGGGAGAGGTCAAAATGGGGGTGGCTGGGTTCTTTTTGCAATCTGACCTGGGTCAAGGGTCAAGGGAGGGGTCAAGAGGTTTATTGGATTGGGCTTGGATATGTATTTGGATTGGGCTTGGATAATTTATAAGGTGTCCGTTTGGTTTAATTATTAAACAAGGACCAAAAATGCAATTCACCCAAACTTCAAGGACTGAAAGTGATATTTTTCCAATGCTCCCATAAGGACCAATCATGACAAACTTTGATAGAACAAGGGCCCTTTTTGCATAAAATCCATTTTCAAAGGTCCAAAGACTATTTTTGTAAATTTCCAAAGTTTGAGGACCTTTCTTGCCAATTGACCAAAGAATCATTCAAGGATCATTTTAAACAACTTAGAATACTTCAGGGACCTTGAATGATTAATTTCACATTTTTGAATTCGTGGACTAGATTTGACAACTTTTAAAACTTGGGGACTAAACGCCAATTTTGCAAACTTTTACATTTTTCATCTGATTTTGATATTTTTGCATTTAAAACACATAAAACACTGATTTGTGATAATTTGATCATTTTGATGTGTTTCTGAGCGTTTTCAGATGATTTTGCAGTTTAGATTACACAAAAATGATGAGTATTTAGACACTCATCAGTTACCACTGATGCGTTTGACAGTCTGAGTAATACTCCTCTTGTTGAAAAGATTAATAAGATTGAAAGTGAAATAATTGAAGAGAAGCTTGTGCTTGTGGTGACGATGGGAAGCCGCTTCCTATGCAAAAGGAGGCTACTACGGGTCACATTGGTAACTATGAAGATATCCTTAGCTCATCCAATGATGTTCCTTGTGTTAATTCTAATCTTACACCTGTTATGGTTAATAAGGGTAAAAATGTAGGTAATCCATTTTCTAAGGTTGGGAATTTGGTTACTTCGGATAGTGATAGTGATGATGAAGTCGAAGATGTTTATGATGAGACCTCTCGTTTCATGGCGAGTGGAAGTGCATATGCGAGTCTTCATGGTCAGTATAAACGTTAGTTTTATTTCTTGTCTTTATAGTTGTTGATCATAAGATTGGTTTGTATTTCTTATGCTAGTCTAGGTTTGAAGCAATGTAGGTGTGTTTTATTTGCCTTTTTGAGCGGAGATATTGGATTCACCCATATCCGTTGTACTTAATTATTTTTTTGGAGTAATAATATTTTACCGGGATAACTCTTTTACCCAAAAAAAGTCAAAAGTGCCCGTAGATGTCTTGACTTTAGAATTCTTCAAGTTTCCTTCAAATTTAGTCTTTTTTTGCATCTTTCCGTTCCAGCACCTTTTTAATCCAATTCTATAAATATGAGCAATTAAGTATCAAATTCATATAAAATAAGACACTAAACATAGGATAATGATAACCAAAAAAATGTTATTATTTGATGATATCATTTTTATTCATATACCAGTTTTTTTTAGTTATATCTACAACTAATTTAGAAGCCTTTGTATCTAAAAGTTTTGTTTTATTTTTTTTGCCGGTATGATTTAACTAGAAAAAAATATTCATAGCTGCCTGCCAACTACAGTAAGAGGAAAGAGTTGGTCAAAGAAATATGCTCCCAAAATCATAAACTAATCAAACATTTAAGCAAGAGTTAAGCGACAACCATCGTCAATTACTTTGTCTAACAAGTGTCTAAGCTCATTTTGGATTTACATGACATAGAAAAATTATTCTTTTTGTTAGCGAGCACATTGTGGAAGAGTTTAAGCGCCATTAGCCACCTTTTTCAACCAAGGGCACCGCCATTTGCGCACCGCTGACGGCATCAATGGTGCGTCGTTTGTCATTTCGTTGTTGCAATGGCGACGCCATTGGTATTTGACTTTTCTTTTCTTTTTATTTTTTATTTTTGAGCGTGTGAGGTATTTTTGTGTAATGTTTTGTTGGAACTATATACATCAATAACTATTATTGTTTTTTTTGCTAGGAAGATGCTTTAGTTATTAATGTGTTATTGAAGAGGTGATAATGTGATGTCAGTGGCACACCAATAAGTGTTATTGGTGGTGTTCCACATCTAGCTCCGTTACTTGCTTAATTTCACTATTGCTTTATGACTTTTTTCCACCTACCCATATTTTACTTTAAAGTTTGATGGGTAAATTGATGTTACATTTGCAATATTGGAATTTGGGTTTGTATCCGTTAAACTCAATAACGTTTATTGTTGAACTATGTGTGCATTTTTGTGTATATATGAGTGTGAAATAAGTGAGAGTGAAGAAAGTTAAGGATTTAAATTGTAAAATGTGTTTAAATATCTAAAACGTTGCATTGCTTTTTATAAGTAGATGTATTTTAGTCTAACAACTTTACCCAATTTTAAGTTATTATTTTTAAGCAAGTGTGTTTTCTGTTTATAAGTAGTAAAGATAAAACGAACATATAGTTCGATGAAGCTCTTATCTTTAACATCTTGCAATCTACCAGCCATATTTGACATAAAAGTTATGAATAAAATTTTGTATTGTCTCGTAAATATTAATTCCCATTTATTATGAAGTGGTGATTGGGTGGCGAGTATAGGGTTTTTCTAGTAAAATCAAAACACGAAAATTCGGTTTTGAGTTTTCAAAATTAAAGCATGTTGGTGAGTTAGATATCTTCATTTGGATTCGCTCGATTTTGAAAACATGATTGTTAACTCTAAATCTTTATACGTGTAAGTGACTACAAAAAAGTATTTGAAGATTTATGCTAAGTAACGGACACAATATATTCGTTTGATTTTGAAAACATGATTGTGAACTCTAAATCTTTATACATGTAAGTGACTACAAAAAAGTATTTGAAGATTTATGCTAAGTAACGGACACAATATATGTAACTACTCTGATGTACAAATACTGAAATGGAAAATATGTCCTTACATGATTTGAAAACATGTCTCATACTAGAAACATTCCTAGTTTGCTAGTTTGTCTTAGAAAGTATGCTTGATAAAACTCTATCGGATTGGTAAACATCATTTTAGAAATTAATATATATATTTTTGATGTTTTATCACTAATAAGAATAAAAAATAAATAGATAAATGGATTTGATTTTCCGTGTTTAGGTTCTTCGGAGAAGCAGAGACTTTAACTCAAAATTATGTGCCCCCTAACCAAGGATATAGGAGTCCCGTGACCGTATCGTTCGTTGGCTACCACCAAAATGGTGTACGATAAGTTTTGAACGACCTTATTTGAGAACTGGAATATCTAGAAGGGGCGTTGTTGGGGGACCCTTAATCGTTAGTGGCACCCCCTAAGTCACTTTTATCCACCCTGTGTACAGGGAAATATAGATTTTTTTTTTATCGTTTTCTGTTTCGTATTTTCTATCTCTTAATACTTCTAACTTATCAAACTTTATATTTTTTATTCCGTACTTTCAGTTTTGTAGTTTTAAAATGAACATAAAATTAAAAAAAAAAATTAAAAATAAATAAATAATAAAAAAAGGGTGCCAATATCCCTTGTATGTATAGAAGTTCAACCATTAGACCACATTGATGATGTCGATATAATATTCAATGTTCAATATATTATTATTATTATTATTATTATTATTACAATAAATTAGTAGGGAATCGATATACTAACTGGGCTCTCACGCCTTAACTATAATAATAATAATAATAATAATAATAATAATAATAATAATATTATTATTATTATTATTATTATTATTATTATTATTATAATAATAATAATAATAATAATTATTATTATTATTATTATTATTTATTTTTATTTTTTTCTTCGAAAGGCAATCGATATATTATTATATGTAAGTTCGTCTCATGTGCACAGGCTATATATAATATGTATGGAAATGACATTGGACGACAGCTCACAACAAATTACTCTTGTGTACAAATCGGCCTCCGATTTGCTTAATCCTTGGAATAGTTTGAGATGTCAACTTTATCTGTTTCTAGTCCTTCCTTTTGTTCATCTCCATTGTCTTCAGCTGATAATACGCATAGCACGAAGCAAGATGTTATTCGCAACAGTGTAATCTTCCATGATAGTATATGGGGGGATCAGTTTCTTGAGCATGATGAGGTTAAGTTTGCATATTTTTATTTGCATCGCATACTTTTGTTATGAACGGAACAAGGTATACTAATTAATTATTTTATGTACGCAGAAATTCAATGTAGCTACAGAGAAACAACTAATTGAGGAGCTCAAAGAAGAAGTGAGAAAAGAGCTAATGATAAGAGCTAGTAATGAAGCAAGCCAATATATAAAGCTTATACAACTTGTCGATGTTGTTCAGCGCCTTGGCCTAGCCTATCATTTCGAAAAGAGATCGAGGAATCCTTGCAACATATCTATGTTACATATGGTGATAAGTGGATTGGCAATAACAACATAGAAAGCATTTCACTTTGGTTTCGACTGCTACGTCAACATGGCTTCAACATTTCATCCGGTATTTAAATAAAACTTAAGACCTTGCATAATAGTTGACTCTTTCACGGCATTACCTAGCCCGTGTACCATAAAATATATCGATATCAAATGTATGAGCACTAAAAAAACTGTTATTTGGTGACATGGAAAGAAAGTGTCACTAAAAAGTTAGATTTGGTGACACATTTATGTGTCACTAGAACCTCTATCACTAAAAATCAATCTTCCTGGAGTGGAGTATGTCTAAATTCATCTACTTGGTTTGCTCGTGTTACAGATATATTCAAGAACTTCAAAGATGAGAAGGAAAGTTTCGAGTCGTTATGTGATGATCCTCAAGGAATGCTTGCTTTGTATGAAGCAACATATCTAAGGGTTGAAGGAGAAGAAGTACTAGATGACGCAAACGAGTTCACTAAAATCAACCTCGGCATTATATCCAACTATCCATCTTGTGAATCTTCTCTAAGAACTGAAATACAGCAAGCACTAAAGCAGCCACTTCGTAGAAGGTTGCCAAGGTTAGAGGCGGTGCGTTACATACCAATCTACCAACAAAAAGCTTCTCACAATGAGGTGTTGTTGAAGCTTGCAAAGTTAGACTTCAACGTGCTTCAAGATATGCACAAACATGAGCTAAGCCAAATCTGCAAGTACGTACATATATAGCGAGAAAATTTCGCTATGCCATATCATTCAACTTATTTATAACTCGATCAACTATATTCAAAATCTAGTTGACTCTGGCTAACTAGCATGAATCAGAGGGTGTTTTACATGGGCTGATTTATATAACTGAATCTATGTTTCATGCATGGTTTTAACACTTTATGATTTATATTCGTAACTTGCATTTATGTCTCAGATGGTGGAAGGATCTGGACATTCGAAACAAGTTACCTTATGTTCGTGACAGATTGATAGAAGGCTACTTTTGGATGCTAGGAATCTATTTCGAGCCTCAGCATGCTCGTACAAGAATGTTCCTAATGAAAACATGCATGTGGTTAATTGTTTTAGATGATACATATGACAATTATGGCACTTACGAGGAACTCGAGATGTTTACACAAGCTGTCGAAAGGTATTTAGTGTGCATTTTGCCCTTGGACTAAAACAGATCCTTGTGCATATCTATATTAACTAAAGTTAATCATCTATTTAGTGCTAACTGTATATTATATATTTTAGATGGTCCATAAGCTGCTTGGATGAGTTACCAGAATACATGAAACTAATATATCATGAAGAATTCAGTGTTCACCAAGAAATGGAGGAATCACTTGAAAAGGAGGGAAAAGCATATCAAATCCATTATATTAAGGAGATGGTAATTAAATTTCATATTCTCTAACTTGATTTTGAGTGAAATTCATAATTTCAAAATATTAGTCAACTTGCCTTAATTAATCACTCACAAAAATCGGACGCAGGCGAAAGAGTACACACGCAGCCTCTTATTAGAAGCTAAATGGTTAAAAGAGGGGTACATGCCAACATTAGAACAGTACATTTCTAATTCACTAGTTACTTGTAGCTATGCCTTGGTTATAGCAATATCTTATGTTGCCCGGGATGACGATATAGTCTCCGAGGATGCCTTTAAATGGGTGGCCACACATCCTCCGCTTGTGAAAGCTACATGTAAAATTTTAAGACTTATGGATGATATTGCCACCCACAAGGTATGTTGTACACACTAACATACATATATACTCGATATGATCATGTTCTTAGCAAAGAGATATGGTTTTACATAACACCTACATAATTTTTGTAGGAGGAACAAGAAAGAGGTCATATTGCATCAAGCATCGAATGCTACCGAAAGGAAACTGATGCATCAGAGGAGGAAGCATGCAAGTTTTTCTCGAAACAAGTTGAAGATGCTTGGAAAGTTATAAATCGAGAGTCCCTCAGGCCTACAGATATACCATTTCCTCTCCTTATTCCTGCAATCAACCTTGCACGTGTGAGTGATACCTTATATAAAGACAACGATGGCTACAATCATGCTGGTAAAGAAGTCATTGGTTACATCAAATCGTTGTTGGTTCACCCTATGATTCTCTAAGATTCAAGTCGACTTAATGGCACTTGTTGTTGTCTTACATATTCCATTATAATTTTAGGTTACGTGAGTCTTGTGAGGTTATTATCTGTCCGTTGTAAGTTTTCTTTGTCCATTTTACATGTGTGTATACACACATAACTTTCCTTTAATAAATTTTCACTATTGTACGATGCAAAGATCATCGACTTCAATTCTGAGCTCCAATATATGTTGTCATGAGTATGAAAATACAATAACACATCGGTAAAGAACAATCTCGAAGTTAACGCATAAGTTTGGTGATCGAGCTACTCCTTTTGTCAATTGTTATATGATGCAGTCCTAGCTAGACTTATATGTTGAGTTTTAATGAGATTGTGAGATATAACGATAAAAATTGGTATCCAAGCTACGGTTGGCCGGTGGTGATGTGGATGGTGTTTCTGGATAGACCCCGATTGAACGGTATTGGATGATCCTGGTATACTTTATGTTGAAAGGAAGCCATTTAAAAATGGCGTGTTGAAGTGAAAGAAGTCGGTGTTGGGATTTAAGAACTACGTTAACCAATTAACGCATACGAGTACGCAGCGGATATGGATCTAGTAATCGCAATTAGGTTAATACGTATTAATAAACAATTAATGAATAAAAGGTAAAATAGGAAAACTAACATTTGGCGTCAACTGCACGTTATCAACGAACAAGGAACCAAAGAAACAAAACATCTAAAATAGATGACTCTACGAGTATCACACACAAACACTTAAACCAAGTACGTTCGATAAACGCTAGTCAAGAACGTTTAAAACCCATCAACCCTTGAATTACTTGAATACCTCGAACAAGGAAAACCCAAAGGAAAACCTTCTATTCCAACTGTCCGAGAACCACATCTGCCCAAGAACCTTTCTTTTAGTATCATCCGATATCGGACACTACATGTCCGATATATATACTCCCCTTTTGTCCGATATGTGTCACGTACAGAAAATCAGAAAATCTTGTTACTAAACTGTATTCAACTAGGAACTTGTAACAATAAGCCAATCAAAAATCTAAGAATACTTGGATCAAACGTATTGATGCAAGCTTAGGATTTAACCAATCAAACTTAACCCTTATCAAATTTAAAGAAATCTGATTGGGTAAAGAACTAGGTGGATCGATCATGAAGGTATTCTGATTTTAGGGATAGTTGTATATGTTCGCATGTATGTAATAGACGTGGAGTCAGACTTTTAGGGATATTATATGTTCGTCATTATGGATGCATGTATGCCTATGTATATATAAGTCTTAAACTGACATATTAACTTGGGCTCATGGCTTGAGCTCCAAGCTTCGATCCAAACATCCAATGATCATGTGTTTCTAGGCCCAAGGCAAACACAAAACTGACCCACTTTGAACTTGAACAAATCCATGGGTCATGAATAGGATCGGTATACATGCATGCAAGAAACAGGTTCAATATATTCAAGTATTAAAGGATCGTCACGCACTCTCGTGTTTAACGTGTGTGCCCCATAAGCTCACACACTTCTAGTCGTTTACGTGTGTTTAAACTCCCACAAACCAACAACTCCCACTTGGGAGTTGGAGTGTCGAATGGCACACAAAACTAACGACGGAAACGCCTAGCAACGCCTCACTCGCTTTTTAACTAAAAGTGTCTCGAGATGTAGTTTCATAAAATCTTCTCGTAGCATGGTTATTAATGTCTTGCTTTTAATCATCCTTTGTTAGAGATACCGTTAAACCATAGATATGGATCCTAACTCAGTCCATATAATTTAACCATTTATAATCTTGTTATAGAATTTAATTAGATATACCAAATGTAATCAAGTATCATCTTGCATTACCCTTTGGGTTCGGCCGAACAATTATCTTATTAATTATGGAGAGTCGCCATGGTATCCTTCTGCACATATCAAGTGGAGTAACAAGTCCTTTATTGACTACAAATGTTGTGGATGCTGCTTCACATCAATCCGAAATATAGCCTTTATAACTACCTTATTCAGATAGCGTTTTGCGTATACTTACAAAAAATGATATCCACACATAACATAACTTGCTTGTATCTCAAGTCTAAGGACGATTTTAACAAACCTTTTTTAACATTTACTTATGACAAGGATCCAAAAGTAAATATTTGAAAGTTGGGGTATCCAATATGCATCTCTAGTGAATACATATGAGTTTGGCGGGAACAATCCACGTTCTCGTTAGAATATAACCAACACTCACATTTGCCTTACATAACAATATTTCCATATTGTTAACCGACAATGGACGTATTTTGAATAATAAAATTATTCAAGGATTAAACAGGCAAATATAGGATAACAATTATTATATGAATGAATAACAAATACCAAGTATCTTTATTCATCATAAAGTAAAAATTGTTTTTCAATCCCAATTATCCAAATACTAAAACAGATATGCATGAAACTCATTTAGTAAGTTGAAGTCTAATGTTTCCAACATTCTCAACCTTTTTTTAAAAGAAAAACTAAATAGTCATCTGAGTAAACTTTCCGAAAACTTGTTTCAAATTTCACTTATAGTGCGGGATTTGAAATATAAGATGAGTGTCTTATCTCATATACTCATACTATTGCAAGAGTTCTAGTATGGTGTTGTATGTTTTTGAAGATGGGGTGAGTATGCAAGCATTTTGGGAGTTATATATATAGAAAAACAATGCATTGTAATGAATGTTTGACCCAAAAGGTGGATTAAAATCTAATGATTAGATATGAATTTAAGGCATATGATCATGAGAACATAAGCATTAAATAGCATACTCCAAAACTAAGGCAAATGTGGATTTTTCATCCAAAGTGAGAAAAATAGAAGGTAAAAACAGCTTCTGTCTCACGGATCCCACGGATCCTTTCCTTGAGGGATCCGTCCAGCATGAAGGCTGGGATCCGTGAGTCTGGTGATTCAGGCAACACAAAATTTTCCTTTTGGAAATTTTTTTGCCTAGTGTGTGCCTATATGCAAACTATTTGGAGTTGTGGTTATCTCGACTCCTAAAACAAAAGAGAAATAAACTAGAAGTGAAAAATAATCCTATTGAGATAACCCGAGAACACATATTTAGTACTTTGAGTACGTAATTTAGTGTTATCAATGCTCCTAATTCATTGTTGCTTAAATTAATGTACCCGAAAATACATATTAGTTATGTATCTCCTTTAGCATTCACAAGACATGAGATGCAATGAAAATGGGCTTTTCCTTTGTATTAACGATAAAAAAGTGATTTATCCTAGACGTGAGAAATTGCTTTTGTAAAATTGATGGTATCATCTTTTTAGAAAACATTTTGAAAAGAGGTTTTCTTTGAAAAATGTGTTTGCAACTTGAAAAGAAAAGAATAAGGAAGCTATAAGTGAAAAACTTATCTTGGGTTTTGAAAATTCCCGTATAGTTTGTGAGTTGTGTGTGAAATAGAGATCCTAGACTTAGAAAGAGGAAGGCTAGTGTTTACATACCTTGTAGAGTCAAATAAGTTACGACGTTTGTTCCATTAGACCAAGACCAAGACGAAGTAGATTGAATTGTTCCCGCTTCAACGGTTTGGTGAGGACGTCGGCTATGTTGTCTTCGGATGCTACCTTCTCAATAGAGATGTTCCCTTTGAACATTATCTCTTAAGAAGTGATGACGCTCTATATGGTTTGTGCGAGAATGTAATACCGGATTCTTGCTTAAATCTATGGCACCTTACATAGAATGGCAATGTCGCTAGATGGATGTCGTAGTCAACTAACGCTTGTTTCATCCATAGTGCTTGTTGGCATGCTTTGCCGGAGAGACGTGCTCGGCTTGTTTGTTGATATTGATAGTGCCGTTTGTTTCTTAGAAAACCAAGATGTTAAACAACATCCCATGAAAGTACATACCCACTTGTACTTTTTCTATCAACGTAATCACCGCATGGTCGAATCTGCATATACAATTGTTTCTACTCCCGTGCCTTTAGGATACCATAATCTTAATTGTGTTGTACCCTTAATGTATCTAAATATCCTTTTACGGCTTCTAGGTGTGATGTTTTAGGTCTTCTTGAAACCTAGCACATAAGAAAACACTAAACATGATATCCGCCTACTTGTCAGTGAGGTAGAGAAGACTACCTATCATGCCCGATATTTAGTATTATCTCTGATTTTCCGTCTTCATCTTTTGAGTTTTGTGTCGGATGACATTGGGGGTCCTAATTGGTTTCGACTCTTCTAGACCGAATTTCTTTAACATCTCCTTTATGTATTTAGATTGATTAAAGAAGATACCATCTTCTACTTGTTTGATTTGTAGACCAAGAAAGAAACTAAGTTCTCCCATCATACTCATCTCGAACTCGTCATGCATGATTTTAGAAAAATCATCACACATGTCTTGACAAGTGGATCCGAATATAATATCATCTATATATATTTGCACTATGATTATATGTGACTCTCTTTTCTTAGTAAAAAGTATGTTGTCAACTAACCCCATGATATATTCGTGTTTAATTAAAAATGACTTGAGTCTATCATACCAAGCTTTTGGAGCTTGTTTAAGACCATAAAGGGCTTTCTTTAATTTATACACATGTTTGGGTTTTTCAAAATCGATGAAGCCCGGAGGTTGAGCTACATATACTTCTTCATTAATGAAAAATTTAGAAAAGCGCTTTTGACATCCATTTGATAAAGCTTTAGATCATTAGCACAAGCATACGCAAGAAGTATTCTTATAGACTCTAATCTAGCCACGGGGGCATAGGTCTCATCAAAGTCTATTCCTATTTGTTGGTTATACCCTTGGGCAATGAGTCTAGCCTTATTCAGCCTGTCCCGCTCATTTTGACTGGTATTTCGCTGAAAACGGAGTTACGGTTCAAAAGTTATGGCCGTTTGAAGTTTTACTGTAAAAAGTCAACTTTTGGTCAAACCGCTTCAATCAACTCGCATCCAGGACAACTCGCTTCCAAGACAACTCGCTTAAACGACAACTCGCTTAAGGCAAAACTCGCATAAGATGACAACTCACTTAATAGACAAGTCGCATAAAACACAACTCGCATAGGCAACTCGCTTAAGCAACTCGTATAGGCAACTCTCTTTAGATACGTTGAATCTGGACAAGTCGCATAGGCAACTCTCTTTAGTATCAACTCGCTACACAATCAACTCGCTTGAACACCAAGTCGCTTAAATTAACTCGCTAGCTTTACAACTCGCTTAATAGCTAAGTCGCTTTAGATCTCAAGTCGCTTAAAGAAACAACTCGCTTAGAACCCAAGTCGCATAAAAATCAACTCGCTAAACAGCCAAGTCGCATGTGCCAACTCGCATCCAATAACAAAGCAACTCGCTTTGAAGAACAAACTATCCGAGACTCAACTCGCTTCGTACAAACTTCAAAAATAACCACTTTATCAATAAAAAACAACCAAACCACAATGATTTAAGCCTTCCAATTCAAAACATAAACACATATGATGATCCTAAACACAAAAGTACTAGCAAAATTCAAACTTTAACACTAGAATTTGTCCAAATGAATCAAACTCTCCTAAACCCTTAATACCCAAAACCTTATGAAATCCACCAAAACAAAGAGCATGAAAGATGAGTGATAGAACACGGCTCGATACCAATTGTTAGATATTGGTTTCATAAACACATAACACATCAATAATATGGGTCGAATTGTATAGAGTTTAGAGAGAAAGTGGAGCCTTTCTAGAGAGAAAAGTAAAAGAAAACATAGAAGGTTAGATTGAGAATAATGAAGGTCCAACCTCTACCTTGGGAGGTAGAGGGTATTTATAATTACAAACTAAACGTCCTCCTTGGATGTGGATCGGGCATACAGTGGGTAAAGACCCGTCCGTCCTCCACGGTGTTACTCTAGACTAAATAACTAACTAAATAACTAGTAAATAACGTAACGCCTACGAGCTAACATATGCTATACTAGAGTTGGGGTGACCGACTCTTCACTATGGATTTTCCAATTCCTAACATATATGCGATCCTTTTCTTCCTATAGTAAAATGTCTTTTCTCTCCCTTCTCAAAACCACCTTAAAAACCGGTCATCAATGCGTTACATCGGAGACCATGATCAAACATACGCCATAGACGTTAACAAAGCTTCTAAAATCGATTATTTTCTTTTTTTTTCAGCCTAGATCGGAATCTGAACTGAAAAACCCAACCATTGTCGAATCTTGGTAAAAAACAAAACCCCAAACGACTCCAGAAAAGTTGTTGAACGTGATATTGGTGTTCCATTTATTTATTTATTTATTTTTTGAAATCTTTTCTGGTATTCTAGTTTTGATTTTGTTATTTTCAAACATTTTTCTTATTGAATTTTAGGTATCATTTGATGTGGTTCTTAAGATCCTCCTTTTATTGTGGGTTCAATTTCACTAATGCTCGATGAATATAGATACATGAATCGATGATGAACATGGCTGATCATATATATAGTTTATGATATTTTAATCAGATTATCATTCTGATGATACATGACCAAAGAAGATGATCACTGAAGATGAGTAGATGACGATGGATGATGATGAAGGTGTGAAACCGATGACGACGACGAAGCAAATATGATGACGATGATAATTATATATGATGATTCAAAACCGATGATGACGACGATGCGAGCTCTACGACAATGATAATGATCTTGATATCATCGATGCAAACTCGATGAGGAACGTTTGATGTAGACATGTTTAATGATCGATGCATAAATCGATCCATTATCGTTATGGTGCGAACAATTTGTTTTGAAAATAGTTTTGATGCAAAATGATTATTAATGATGTAAGTCATTGAACAAATGATGAACGATTTTGATGCATGAATTGAATATGTTAATGGTTAATAATGATGATAATAAATTAACGCTTGGAATTCTATTTTGTTTTTTGTTTTCGTTTGTTTATTAATCGGTCATTTGCAAGATGATGATGCATGATGTTGATGAATGAATGTTCCAAATGGTGGGAAAAAAAGAATGTCAAATAATTAAAAATATGCATATGACGACGTAGTGGAAGAGTTGTAGGCGCATGGTGATTAAATGGGTAGTAGATGTGTATCCCATACGTTTTTTATCCTCAATAACAATGTATATAAAAAATATACTATCTCAAATGAATGCATAATAATAAAAGAATGAAAGCTGAATTATATTTAAAAAAATATAAATGCTAAAAAAATTGTTATCAAAAGTTATGGTTGAAATGTTGAATGGATGAGGCGCGTGAGTTTTGTTTGTAAATGTGATTCAAAATCAGAAACTGATGAAAGATGGCCACTCAATCGTTTCTAGAAGATGGTACATAATGCCCTTATTGTTTAGTTATTATTACCGATTTGCCATTCATTTAATCTTAATTAGATGACATCATCTATGATACATCCGACGGCCTTGATTGCTTCCTATACTTCTTATATTAAGGTACTTACTTACGTTAATCCTCTCTCTCTCTCTCTCTCTCTCTCTCTCTCTCTCTCTCTCTCTCTCTCTCTCTCTCTATATATATATATATATATATATATATATATATATATATATATATATATATATATATATATATATATATATATATATATATACGGACCTTTATTTTGAGAACTCTGTTAAGTGCAAGAACTGCGAGAACCTTTTATGTACTCCTAGTAATGCATATTGTGCAACATATCAATGCAACATAGCATTTTTGAGTTATTAAACTTTTTTATTTAATCCAAAAAGGTATAATAGTAAAAGTCAATTTTATATTATTTTTTATTTTTAAAAATAAATCCTGATTTTTAAAAAAATTCAATTTTTCGTTTTTTTTTTTCTTTGCTTTTTTCTGAACATGCATGTTTTTAACTCATTTAGTGCATATGTGTTTTTATGAATTAATTTTATTATTTTGGTTTTTCGAATAATTTTTTCGACATATATGTTTTTCAAATGAAAAGGTGCATATGTGTTTTTAGATCATGTAAACTTATAACAACCAAGAACATAATGTTAAACATAAAATTCGATATAGATTGAAATACAATTAAAATACAATTTATAATAAGAAGAAATACATGAATATAATCTATCTTTACACTTGTGCACTAACAATAATTAACGTAAACGGACATATGTGCACAAAACACATGTGTTTGAAGTTTCTCATCATATTATTTTGAACATGTGTGCATGTCTTCCAAAAACATACATGCACACCTTCCAAGAACATATATGTACTTCCCGTATGTGCGCACGCCTTCAAAGAACGTCACGCCTAGAAAAAAAATAGCCACGATTAAATACCTTTAAAATAAAACTTAAAATAACGTAACACACATGGACAAGCTTAAACTAACAAATACAAATAAACATGAGAATATTTTTTTATGTATGCAAAACATATATAATTCAATCACAAAACATATGTGTTTTATAATTCATACACAAAACATATATGTTTTATACGTAAACATATATGTTTTATATGTAAACATATATGTGCACTTAACGGCTTCATGATCTCAACTGCTTCAATGTGATTATCACTCAATCTTCAACTTCAATGGCAATAAAAATTTCGAATAAAAAAGACATGATTGACCTGTTTTAAAATAAGGGATAATTCCATATATCCCCAACTTAAACCTTATATTGTCATATTTACCCAACCAAAACTCACAATGACATTTATACCCGATTCAAAGAACAATTTGTCATATTTACCCATTTCTTTATAAAGCTAGTTAAAATTTAATTTATGGTATAAAATCCCCATTATATCCCTAATAACATAATAAAGAAATTGATCCTAACTACATTATTATCATCACCTGGTCATATTCTCTATCAACAAGTGCAGCTCATTGTTGTATTACTCAAATTACGTATGATTGAACTGAAAGTAGTAAACTGTTTGCTTAACTTCCTAATCAGCTTAAGTTATTCGTAAGAAAATACTACGACTTATAGGGAGTAACAATTCCATCTCGTCTTGGTGTCAGATAATATGTAATTACTCAATTGCAATAGGTTATAGTTTATTGACAAGCGATACATATACGATAGTTACTAGACTACTAACAAGCATGTAGTTCATATCGCTATAAAGTTACTATTCATGATGAACATAAAAGGCAATCCAATAACATAAAACTCATGCATTGAACAAATCCAAAACAGTACATGCAGAACAACAATATAACAACAAAAACGAAAATACAAATTACCACAACCATATTGAGACTATTCTTATACCTAAGAAACTAGTACACCAATATATCTTTAGACAAGGATCACCCTTTTCACATGAGTGTGGTCAACATTATACAACTAGGTACGTAAAAATCATGGCAATTGAAAAGGTCAACTGCATTAGATAGTAGATATGTAACTGATTCAATTGGTGGTTTTTTCTATATTATAACGTATTTTCATCTAAAATTGATCTTACAAGAAATCAAGAACCCCATCTATATTTTCATATAATTTTGATCTTACAAAAAATAAAAAGAATAAATAAAATAATAGACTTACTCAAGATGTGACAAAGCGTAATGAAATCATATGTAATTGATTCAATTGCGTAGCTATATTGATGTTTGGCTATAGATCGTTTATATTAAAAAAATCTCCACCAACAATAGGATTGTTTCTTGTGATAATTTAAATCCACCCATCATCCTCTATCATACGAAGATAATTTAGCCAAACCTGTACCAGATTTTAATTATGGATTAACGAAGTGTGATGGTGATAGATGGGTTCTAGGGTTTTTAGGAGCAGTTACAGATAATTTCAATTGAGGGGCTAAGGGTTTTTAGATGAGATCGAGTTAAAAGCGTGATATATGGGAATGGGACGGTTTTGTAGAGATAGAGTTGAAATTCCATTAATACCCTTTCATTTTACATATAATAGTCTAATCTTTCAAAAGTTACATTAATGACACAATTCATTATAGCCATTGATTTATATAATCAACGGTTTTAGATGGGTTCTCGCTATATATATATATATATAATATATATATATATATATATATATATATATATATATATATATATATATATATATATATATATATATATATATATATATATATATATATATATATATATATATATATATATATATATATATATATATATATATATATATATATATATATATATATATATATAGGGAGGGTTAATGTGAGATCAAACTTAAAGCTCTCCACTAAAACACTTAAATCAGGTTCTCAAAATAAAGATACACTATATATATATATATATATATATATATATTACCTAGGTTTCATAGAGAGAGAGAGAGAGAGAGAGAGAGAGAGAGAGAGAGAGAGAGAGGAGGGTTAACGTAAGTAAGTACCTTAATATAAGAAGTATAGGAAGCAATCAAGGCCGTCGGATGTATCATAGATGATGTCATCTAATTAAGATTAAATGAATGGCAAATCGGTAATAATAACTAAACAATAAGGGCATTATGTACCATGTGTTTTGCATTATATGACAATTGTATTTTTGTTTATGCATAGGTGTTTTGTATTTGCACATGTATTATTTTAAAAAAAATACATAAATATGTATACAAACAACAAAACTTTGTTAATAACTCAAAATTGTACAAGCTAATGATTTACAAAATCTAACACCTGCTAAAATTTCTACTTCACTACAAATGCTTAATTAATAGAAAAAATCAATTGAGGATGCACATGTAAACACCATGTTTTGCAACATCTTCTTTAGTGTGCACGCATGCATTCACGTATCCTTGATTATCTTGATCGTTTTTGCATATATGCAATGCGTGTAAAATTTTCGTCGTATTCACATGTACAATGCACATGTATATTCTTCATCCTTGATTATCTTGATCGTTTTTCATATAAAACATATGTGCACAATGCACAATTAGAATTCACATGTACATTATTCATCATTGATTATCTTGATACCACCGTAAAACATATGTGCACAATCATCACCTCCTTGTATTGAATAACTGTTTCAACAACATTAAAAAAATAATTACACGTTAGCCAAATACATTGCCGACCTCTAGAACATGTGTGTTCCAAAACTAAAGAACCAAGTTAAAGGACAAACATGCACATGTATGTTTCTAATAACACTAGACTCGAACCAAGTTATAGGACAAACATTCATACAATTATGCACATGAATTTTTCTAAACTCTACATAACTAATTACGAACAAAAGTCTTAAGAAACGCAAATCGACTATCATGCCATTTGTATTTTTTATTTACCGAACCATAATTCTATTTTGTACAATACATTTAATTATAATTTCCAATTTCCAAATACCATTTATATATAAAAACTACATATAGCCAATCAAAAACACGCGTGCACAAAATAAAACATATGTGCACAAAATCAAGCAAAGATAACGAAAGACGATCTTAACTATGCAACTACCAAACACATATGCGCAATCAAAACACGTGTGCACAAAGTAAAACATATATGCACAAAAGCAAGCAAAGATATCGAAAGACACTACTATCTGGTTGTAAGTTAGATCATTTCTTAAGAATGAAAAACAAATTACATCTAGAAGGTAAGATTACTCTTTTTCACCAAGCTTAACTTTAGTCCCACCATACTCGGAGTGTCACCATTTGTAACGCCAACAATATCTTGTTGCTAGTTTTATCAAATATCCCATGTACCAAAACAACTAAAAACCACAACCAATTAATAAACGAGTTATTTAATCATAACATCTAAAAACACATATGCATAATGTATTTCTTACTTGTTCACAAAAGACTATTTTGAGAAATTAGTAAAACCTTAAAACACAAAACACAAGTGCAACCTTAAATAAGAACTGTAAAACACATATGCACATAAGGCATCAAATTTACGAAAAGCGAAAACACATATGCACTCTTAATAACACATATGCACCAACAATAATGATATGGACAACCAAATCTATAACAAAAATAAATGAATAAATAACATACTCTTTACTTGAAAAAAAATTCTATCGAAGACAAAATTTTAAAAATTTAAAGAACAAAGATATAAGCTTGATTCGTTCATAATGTAGTTCTCATTTTTATTGTGTCAAAAAGCTCTGTAAGAATTCTAGCACGTTTAATCATGTTTCACAAAAGATAATAAGGTTCTCGATAAGGGACAAAACATATGATAAATGTAACTAATAAAACAAGAGAATGAAAAAAAAAAAGAAAAAAAAAGCTCGCCTTTAATAGGCTAGATGTGTTAATTTCACATAATCACAATATAAACCACTTCAACATCAAGTCTCCTTTACATTTGTTTGCATCTCGATTCCATCAACTTGATTTTTAAAATCTGTACTCAAAAGCCACATGTGCAAATCCTCCCTAAAATATCTCATTACATCCTTATGTTTCAAATGAAGAAAAAAAAAACTCTTAATATTAAATTGAAAAAAAATGGCACAATATCATTAAAGTAGCACAAGATAAATGACAACCATCGAGATCATGAACCTGCTTTAAACGCAACTCCTCAAATTTAAAATTACTAACCATATAAAAAAAACAAACCAGAAGCAAGCGTTTGAAATTAAACAATTTAATAAAAAGTATCTTAAGCACGTTACCTTGATTCGTGATTATCAATGATTTATCACAAAAAATCACCAGAGAAACTAATAAAGATGTGGGATGTATGGGCGGCGGCAGGTTTTTGGTTTGTGTGTGAATGATAGGAGCAGTTCTAGGTTAAAAGAGAACAAGAGATAATTACGGATCTATTAAATGAGAGAGAATCAGAGAAGCAATTAAGCAGTTTTGTAGAGAGATAAAATTCCTTAAATGCTCTTTCAGCCATTACAGAATAAAACCGAAAGTTTTGATTATTTACAGTTATGCCACAACAATTAATAACCATTGATAAAAAAAATAGAAGGCTAAGATCGGTTCTCAGCTTCTCATAATTTATCGCAATTTATTTGGTTCTAAAATAACCTCACACTATATATATATATATATATATATATATATATATATATATATATATATATATATATATATATATATATATATATATATATATATATATAGGGATCCGAGAAGTAGATTAAAATAAGAAGTGGTAAGAAGTGACCAAAACCACACATTTAAGATGCAACGACTTGCATTAGATGCATTTCTATTCATATATATGCAACATCTTGAGTTTCGAAAGTTAATTTGATGTATAGATGGTGCAAATTGATTTTCATGATTTCGGCACGTGTAGAGGAACAAAAAATAAGAGAAATCATGAAATGCATCTAATATACGTATATGCATCTGATTAAAAGATAGAAAACATACTATTGTGCGTTATAATGCATCTAAGATTATAGGGATGCATCTAATTTAGGTCGATGCATCTCGGATTTGCGGTTATAGTTCTTCTTATTCCTTCTTATTTTAAGTAATCTTCTTATTTGATCCTAACTCTCTCTCTCTCTCTCTCTCTCTATATATATATATATATATATATATATATATATATATATATATATATATATATATATAAGTTATTAATTTATAATTTCGTTGGGACCAATATATATACATTGGAGTTTCAAAAATTATTATCTTATCATTTTATCGATTGAGGTCCAAATTTGTACTGGTCCCAAGTTGAGACCGGACAAATTATTAATTTTATCGAGGTTATTAATTTATCGAGTATTAATTTATAGAGGTTTTACTGTAGTTTGTTTGAGATACTTTTGCATGTAAAAATTAACGGTTTAAACTCATTCATAATAGATTAGCATTTCATATTGTTTTAAAATGAAATTTTATCCATCATACTTCGTGTGCATTGCTGTTTAGGAACAAGGATATTAAAATCACGTGTTGTTGCGAACACTATATTATTTGTCAAGTGTTTTAAGACATGTTACAAAGTGCGGCGATCTTACAAAGTGCGGCCATCTTGGTCTTGCTTGCCAATCTAGAGGTTGCGGGTTTTATAACACTTTAAAACCGGTTTTTAAGTATCTTATTATTAAAATTGCCTTGTAATAGTTTGATTATTACGTTTAAGTGTTGAAAGACTAGATTTGATTGGTTAGTCAAAGGTTTAAATTGGTAGTCAAATTATAGGTTTTTTTTTTTTTGTAAAAGATTAAATACCCGGTAAATATATTACTCCAAAAAAAGTTTAAGTACAAAGAATATGGGTGAATCCCATATCTCAGCCCATTACATAAGCGGAAAATCTTACGTAACAAGTTACTTCCTACTCTCTAAACAAGAAAATAAACTACTACTCAAAAGATAACATTAGACTCATATGAAAACAAAATTACTTCATACTAAGGCCTTGGAGCTTGATACCATACGTGTCATATAGAGCATCCAAATTCTTCGGAAGATCGTAGAGCTGATCCGCATAGTCATCATAATCATCTTCACAATCATGACAACCACCAAATAGGTTCACTGACTCATCAAAGTGTTCACAACCTCCTCTTCATCCTTTGCGAATCAACAATCTCTCCCACCTTAGAGAATGGGTTAACCCTCTTAGTAGAAGAAGTAGACGCAAAATCCTTTTTAGTACCTGGATAATCAACCTTTTTAATATAATTACCATCATCATAACCAAGAGTAGTTTTCCCATCAATAAGAACCTTTTCAAACTCCCCAATTTTCTCAGCAATAGGGGTAGGACCAACCTCGTTAGCTTCTATTAAATCACTCACAAGCGATTCATGCAATGTACTAATAGTCAAATTATAAGTTGTATATTATGAAAAGTATTAAGGGCATATTTGGCACATGGGATTGTGGAGAGATCATGCTTATTTTTTCAAAAAATAAGCTACTTAAAAAATAATCTTTGTTTGGCAAACAAAATTTATAAGACATTATAAAAAATAATCTTCCATAATCTCTGAAAATAAAGTTTATTTCATGTAGCTTATAAAAATAATTTTCTTTTATAATCTCCATCTCTAGCACCATCTCTAGTTTCAGCAATAGTTATTTTTTCTAAACTTACCTTAAGTGGTCTGAGTATGAGGAAGTGAGACTTGAGGGGCTTAATGTGTGAACTAGCCAAGCTAGTACCAACTTTTAGTTAGTCAAGATCATAGTTGACTACAATAATATTCTAAACACTCCATCTAAGTCTTGAACATGGTAGCAAGTGAACAGGTTTGGTTACCACAAAAAGTGGGAGTCTTAAGCAGAAAGCAGGTGGTATGACCCTTTATCAACCACATGAAATTGGAAATGCAACATCTCTTGTAGCGGTTGAGGAAAGTGGTGTGGTTGGTGATCAGGGTCGTCTTTGAGGGTGTGCAAAGTGAGCGACCGCTCAGGGCCCCAAAATTTTTATGGCCCCAAAATTTGTCCCGTTAATAATTATATGCATGTGTAGACATATTTTCAATGTTGCAAAAATCGTGAATCGGTAGTCGGGCGGTCGACCACCTACAATGATAATCGGTCAAGTCGGGATTAATCGGATTGGCATTTCACTGCAATTTTTTGTATTTCTAGAAACCAAACTAAAAATCTTAACCGATTCCAAGCCTCCTATATTTCCAAACCACAATAAAGGCTCCAATTCGATTATGATGCCCATTGTGCGTTATAAGTGCAATATCGATTCCCAAATTAAGTATAATGCCTAAATTATTTTTATTTTTAAAATGACCGATTTGCCCGATTCGACCGATTTTTTACCGATTGGGCCGATTTTGACCGATTAGGCCGATTTTTTGACTGCTTAGTGTCGATTTTTTTTCTAGGCCGATTTTTCGACCGATTTTTAAAAATCAACAAGGTACTCGGCCGATTAACGATTAATCGGCCGAGTTGACCGATTTTTGCAACATTGCATATTTTTCACGAAGAAAAAAGTATTTATATGGGAAAATATCTTAAATGAGTAATATGTTAGAATGTTTTGATAACTAATTGCATTATATCTTATAAAACGGTGACACTTTATATATAACATTGCTTACGAAAAGCCTCATTATATAATTTCGTACATGGCCCTCAAAAATTTCATCGATTCATGGGACGGTCCTGTTGGTGATAGTCTTAAACATGGTAAGGAAACCAAGCAGGTTGAGATAGAGCAAACAAAAAGTGGCAGTCTTGAGCGAATCTGGTTGTTATGGGTGGTGGGGATGCTGGAATGAACATGATGGTAGTGGATGTTGGGAAAGCTATCATGGACAATAATGGTCCACGTGTTGGGAATGGTCTAGGAATTCTGACATCTAATTTATACTGGACTCCCAATTAAAAAGAATGAGATTATTTGGAGACTTGTAGTTGTTTGTGAAGATTATTACACATCCTTATGAACAAATATCATCGATCCCTCTGAATATTTAAACAACCATTCTTTGCTATCCATTCCCGATCTATGTTGTAAGCATTAAAAAATCAAACATTTTCTATGATAAAAAATTAGGATATTAATTAGGAAAGTATAGATCTAATAAAGAGTCTCAGTAACAAGATATATGCATGTTAGACAAGCAATTTACATATTGGATAACAATCGTAATAACTGCAATCTGATATAAAATGAAAATCTATGAAAAAAATAAAACAAAACAAGAATATACATGAATAAAAACTTATCCGTCATCATAACAATGTGATTTTCGTCATTAAATGTTAATGTGGAAAGCGATTGTAAAAAATGAAATGGAGAAAAGGACACTAAAGTTTAATATAAATGATTAAATGATTAGGCATGTGATTTTACCTAGGAATATGAAAAGTGGAGGAAAGATAATCTCGTAATGTGTCGCGGTGGTCGTCATGTTTTGTTTTTAATCGTAAGATTCGTAATTAAAGAGAGAAATCATAGAAATTGGCGTAAAAGTAGGGTGTCTAGAGGGTGATTTGGAGTATTGAAAAAATCTAGTTTTAGCAATACACCACAAAATTGAGTCAAGTTGGAAATAGATGTCATCTTCGATGTCATTTTACAAATTTCCAATTTTGTAGTTTTCGGGATTTATTATTCATGTTACCATATTCAATACGTGATCATATGGTTGCAGAGAGCAAAAGAATATTCGATCTCTCATGTTGAAATTATATTCCACGTGAGATGATGTTTTATTGATCCACAACTCATAGAGCGATTACATGTGAAACTCTAGAAACCTTAAACCCACAAACATGTTTAGGCTTATCTTTCTATCATTTAATACTCCCTCGTAGTCTGAGAGACGAAATCACGAAAGCTTGAGTCTGGAGTAAAAAAATAAACGTTAACATCTAAACTAATGCAATTTTTTGATGATGACATCATGTAGCAAGCAATTGCGGGAGTTGGAAACATCTATGTAGTGCTAATAAGAGGCTTCCATGATTTTAAATCATTGGCCACAAACAAATAAATTGATCAACAAGTAGTTGTTAGACTTACACGACCGCGGTCACCCTCACCATGATCGAGTCCTCCCCTATTAGGTGAACCTAAGACGATGTGTATTCAAGGAAGACTCGGTCATTGCGTGACTAAGTTGTGTGAGGTGGTTGTGTGTTTGGGTGTATATTTGGGGTTCGGTGGAGTATATTTGAGTGGTAACCATGTGATCTTATTACACTAAGTTGGATGTGAAAAAGATTATAGAACAAAAAAGCCGAGGCCGGGTTTAATGGTCGATCGAATATAACAGGCATGAAGATATCTTATTTAAATATCGATCGAATATAACAGGCATGAAGATATCTTACTTAAATATCGATCGAATATAACAGGCATGAAGATATCTTATTTGAGAAATTTTCATTTGCTTACTTTTATTTTGATGCTTACCAAGGGACAAATTCCCACCATCTATCTAGTTTAATCTAATGGTAGAGATTAACCTAAGATTTATTAGACAAACTTAACTCCATGTTTTTTTCTTGTCTTTTTGTCTTTCTTTTTTATTCTTATTTTTTTTTTGTCTTTTTCTTTTAATTCACGTTTTCTTTTAAACTCATGTTTTTTTTTCACGTTATTCACATTTTTTTTAATTCGCGTTTTTTTCTTCGCTTTCATACATTTTCGTATGTTTTCATACATTTTCGCCCGTTTTCTTACATTTTCGTTCATTATTCATACGTTTTCGTCCGTTTTCATACTTGTTTTTATGCCTTCATACGTTTTCGTCCGTTTTCATACATATTCATCCATTTTTTTACGTTTTCATACGTTGTTTCTTACGTTTTCGTTCATTATTCATACGTTTTCGTCCGTTTTCATACATATTCGTCCATTTTTTTACGTTTTCGTCTGTTTTCATACGTTTTCATCCGTTTTTAAATGTTTTCGGCCATTTTCAGATGTTTTCAGACTAATATTTTGTAACATGAAAATCACAATTGATATTCAGAATATCACAAAGTGATATCTAGAAAATCAGAAGTGATATTCATAATATCACAATTGTTATTCAAAATATCACAAATATGTAAGTTTATATTTACCACGTATAAAGAGAAAATTGTCAAATTTTGGTTTAACCTTATTTTATTTGCTTATGAGCTTATGTGATTTCGGTTTATGTTTCACAAGCTTAATTTGCTTATTTTGAAACTTATAAAAATATGTAAGTTTATATTTACCACGTATAAAGAGAAAATGGTCAAATTTTCGTTTAGAGTTCACATATATTCGTCCGTTTTTGTTCGTTTTTATACGTTTTCGTCCGTTTTTAAATGTTTTCGGCCGTTTTCATATGTTTTTTTAATATCACAAGTGATATTCTGATTATCACAAATGATATTCTGAATATCACAAGTGATATTCTGTGATATTCAGATGATCACAAGTGATATTATGTGATATTCAAAAAATCACTTGTGATATTCTATTTAGAATATCACTAGTGATTTTCTGAATAATACAAGTGATTTTCAACTAATGTTTTGTAAAATGAAAATCACAAGTGATATTAAGAATACCAAAAACTAATATCCAAAAAATCACAAGTGAGTGATATTCTGAATATCACAAAGTGATTTCTAAATATCACAGAAAATCACTTGTGATAGTCAGAAACGTATGAAAACGTAAGAAAATGGACGAATACGTATGCAAACGGATGAAAACGTATGAAAGCGTAAAAACACGTTTAAAAAATGGATGAAAATGTATGAAAAATGGACGAAAAAATAAACGAAATAAAACGAAAACGAATGAAAACGACGACGTATAAAAACGAAAACATATAAAAAAACTTTATATATATATGTATCAAAAAATTTAGTGTCACATTATAAATGTGTAAAAAAAAACTAATGTGTCACTATATATGTATCAAAATATTTATATATATATGTATCAAAAAAATTAGTGTGTCATTATATATGTATCAAAAATTGATGTGTGACTATAAATTTAGTGTGTCATAAATAAAGTATAAAAAAATTAATGTGTCATCTTAAAATTAATATTTATTTGCATGTGTATCGGATTTAATATTAAAGTTGGGTTACCACATGCAAAATTGGATATAAATAAAATAAAGTAAAGTGCATCATATTATATTATCATCAATTAATGAATTTGACTAGACGAATTTAATGTGGCGTGTAAGTTACAAAACGCATATCGTGTGCTATTTTTTGTTTAGACAAATGTGTCATCTTGTGCCATCAATGTTATTGTTAATTACAATAATGCCATCCATCAAGTTAAGTTTGAATCTAATCTAGTTTGTGTGATCTAACGGTTCATATTAGTCCATATTGTTTTTATTTTAAGGGTGGTCACCACAAGAAGGCCTCGCTATATATATATATATATATATATATATATATATATATATATATATATATATATATATATATATATATATATATATATATATATATATATATATATAGTGTTCTTGTAAAAAGTGAGGTATGATAAAAGTATAAGAAGGAATATAAACCTTGGATTTTCACTCAAAATGAATATGCGGTTAAGATCATGTAGGTAGAAAATGAAAATATGTGAGTCAATAAATGGGGTAGGAGTATCACTACATGTTTTCATAAGGATATTAAGGTCATTTATCCTCATTATTAAATACTAATGTTAGACGTTTAATACCAACCAATTGAATGAGGAATTGAATTCAAAATGAACATATGTTTGATGCATTTGTTTTGCCATGATTACACACATAAATAATAACAATATAAACAAATGCAAATATACATGCTTCAATTTGGCATCAATTATCTAGGATGAAGCATATATTGACGCATTTGATACACTTTTTTTACACATTAATTAATATTGACACATTCTCATATATATATTGACACACTTGATATACATCTTTAAACATATTGACACATCATTTTATGAGAGTGACACACAACCAAATTTTTTGTGTGACTATAAATTTAGTGTGTCATAAATAAAGTATAAAAAAATTAATGTGTCATCTTAAAATTAATATTTATTTGCATGTGTATCGGATTTAATATTAAAGTTGGGTTACCACATGCAAAATTGGATATAAATAAAATAAAGTAAAGTGCATCATATTATATTATCATCAATTAATGAATTTGACTAGACGAATTTAATGTGGCGTGTAAGTTACAAAACGCATATCGTGTGCTATTTTTGTTTAGACAAATGTGTCATCTTGTGCCATCAATGTTATTGTTAATTACAATAATGCCATCCATCAAGTTAAGTTTGAATCTAATCTAGTTTGTGTGATCTAACGGTTCATATTAGTCCATATTGTTTTTATTTTAAGGTGGTCACCACAAGAACGCCTCCCTATATATATATATATATATATATATATATATATATATATATATATATATATATATATATATATATATATATATATATATATATATATATATATATATATATATATATATATATATATATATATATATATATATATATATATATATATATATATATATATGGTTCTTGTAAAAGTGAGGTATGATAAAAAGTATAGAAGGAATATAAACCTTTGGATTTTTCACTCAAAATGAATATGCGGTTAAGATCATGTGGGTAGAAAATGAATATATGTGAGTCAATAAATGGGGTAGGAGTATCACTACATGTTTTCATAAGGATATTAAGGTCATTTATCCTCATTATTAAATACTAATGTTAGACGTTTAATACCAACCAATTGAATGAGGAATTGAATTTAAAATGAACATATGTTTGATGCATTTGTTTTGCCATGATTACACACATAAATAATAACAATATAAACAAATGCAAATATACATGCTTCAATTTGGCATCAATTATCTAGGATGAAGCATATATTGACGCATTTGATACACTTTTTTTACACATTAATTAATATTGACACATTCTCATATATATATTGACACACTTGATATACATCTTTAAACATATTGACACATCATTTTATGAGAGTGACACACCAAATTTTTTGTGTGACGATAAATTTAGTGTGTCATAAATAAAGTATAAAAAAATTAATGTGTCATCTTAAAATTAATATTTATTTGCATGTGTATCGGATTTAATATTAAAGTTGGGTTACCACATGCAAAATTAGATATAAATAAAATAAAGTAAAGTGCATCATATTATATTATCATCAATTAATGAATTTGACTAGACGAATTTAATGTGGCGTGTAAGTTACAAAACGCATATCGTGTGCTATTTTTTGTTTAGACAAATGTGTCATCTTGTGCCATCAATGTTATTGTTAATTACAATAATGCCATCCATCAAGTTAAGTTTGAATCTAATCTAGTTTGTGTGATCTAACGGTTCATATTAGTCCATATTGTTTTTATTTTAAGGGTGGTCACCACAAGAACGCCTCCCTATATATATATATATATATATATATATATATATATATATAGTGGTTCTTGTAAAAAGTGAGGTATGATAAAAAGTATATGAAGGAATATAAACCTTTGGATTTTTCACTCAAAATGAATATGCGGTTAAGATCATGTAGGTAGAAAAAGAAAATATGTGAGTCAATAAATGGGGTAGGAGTATCACTACATGTGTTCATAAGGATATTAAAGTCATTTATCCTCATTATTAAATACTAATGTTAGACGTTTAATACCAACCAATTGAATGAGGAATTGAATTCAAAATGAACATATGTTTGATGCATTTGTTTTGCCATGATTACACACATAAATAATAACAATATAAACAAATGCAAATATACATGCTTCAATTTGGCATCAATTATCTAGGATGAAGCATATATTGACGCATTTGATACACTTTTTTTACACATTAATTAATATTGACACATTCTCATATATATATATTGACACACTTGATATACATCTTTAAACATATTGACACATCATTTTATGAGAGTAACACACCAAATTTTTTGTGTGACTATAAATTTAGTGTGTCATAAATAAAGTATAAAAAAATTAACGTGTCATCTTAAAATTAATATTTATTTGCATGTGTATCGGATTTAATATTAAAGTTGGGTTACCACATGCAAAATTGGATATAAATAAAATAAAGTAAAGTGCATCATTTTATATTATCATCAATTAATGAATTTGACTAGACGAATTTAATGTGGCGTGTAAGTTACAAAACGCATATCGTGTGCTATTTTTTGTTTAGACAAATGTGTCATCTTGTGCCATCAATGTTATTGTTAATTACAATAATGCCATCCATCAAGTTAAGTTTGAATCTAATCTAGTTTGTGTGATCTAACGTTCATATTAGTCCATATTGTTTTTATTTTAAGGGTGGTCACCACAAGAACGCCTCCCTATATATATATATATATATATATATATATATATATATATATATATATATATATATATATATATATATATATATATATATATATATATATATATATATATAGTGGTTCTTGTAAAAGTGAGGTATGATAAAAGTATAAGAAGGAATATAAACCTTGGATTTTTCACCAAAATGAATATGCGGTTAAGATCATGTAGGTAGAAAATGAAAATATGTGAGTCAATAAATGGGGTAGGAGTATCACTACATGTTTTCATAAGGATATTAAGGTCATTTATCCTCATTATTAAATACTAATGTTAGACGTTTAATACCAACCAATTGAATGAGGAATTGAATTCAAATGAACATATGTTTGATGCATTTGTTTTGCCGTGATTACACATAAATAATAACAATATAAACAAATGCAAATATACATGCTTCAATTTGGCATCAATTATCTAGGATGAAGCATATATTGACGCATTTGATACACTTTTTTACACATTAATTAATATTGACATTCTCATATATCATCACACCCCAAAATATCGCAATGAACGATTGTGTCATTGGGGTATAACGTCATAGCACAAAGTATGGATACAAACGACCTCTATAATGAGACGTTTTGAAAAGTTTACCATTCGATAAATAAGTTAAAGTTTACACCACAAGAAATCACAAGGTTTGATAATACATAGAAAGTTTACAAAACATGTCGAATGGTAATTGTTAAAACACAAGACTCAAAGCATGCCATGCGACCCAAAAGCTCCATGAAGTGCTATCATCTTAAGACACGAGATAAACATGCTAAAAGTGTCAACACAATGGTTGGTGAGTTCATAAGTTTGTAATTGTATGATCTAGAATACTTTGAGAAATGTTCACACAAAAGGCATTGTAAATCCACTCGGTTCAAGTTCCGCCCATACAAAACTTGCAACCCGTGTGTTCACAACCCACCGCCTAAAAATAGAATGACAATCATGAATATACGCATTAAAGTAGTTAAAAGTATAAATGTCACCACAGGGTCTTCCAACAACTCGTGTTGGGATGTTCCTCCAACGCTCACGTTGGGATGTATCCATAAAATGGCCTTCCAACATATAAATATTGGGATGTTCCTCCAACGACTCACGTTAAAATGTATCCAAATTAATGGCCTTCCAACATATAAATATTGGGATGTTTGTTTAAGTCTAGTCGCAACACGCACCAAGTCTAAAGTATAAGTAATATTGTTTAGCAATAAAGTTTAAATGTTTTAATAAATAAGCATGTATCTACTTCAAATAGTTTATAAGAATTTAAGCGAGTAAAAGTGGGGTATGAACTCACCTTTGGTGTGATTAATATGCTAACAAAATGATGTGCACGAAAATGAGGCTCGAAACTATCCATAACCTAAAATGAATGTTATGACTTGAGTTATGATATGTAATGAGTTATGGTGTGATGATATGCATGCATTTCGTATGTTATTTATACCATTTGCGGGTTTTGAAAATATCACTCGTCGACGAAAAATACTCTTTTGACGTCTTGACCCTTCAAAATGACCTTACATGTTTTTACATCAAAATGTCATCCTACAATGGTTTTATAATGATTTTTGGTGAAATTACCATTTTTCGTCGCAAAACAATGTCGTCGGAAAAACCATGAAATCAACAAAAATGACTCCGGAAAAGTGGTCGTAAAACGGTGTCGTCGATCGTTAGAGAACGAACTCGGCGGTTTTGGAAAGTTTGTATCGATATCTAAAGTTTCAGTTCAGGAGTTTTCGTCCAAAAGGTCTCGATCATAAAGATATCCAAGGCTAAAGATGGTGGTTTTGCTAATGTTGTGCGAGAAAATGAGTTTCGCCAATGTTTGAACATCCGTAATTAAATCATTATGACTCCGCTTGACAAACGGCTTTTGTTTTGAAAAATATGGCCGATGAACTTGATTTTTCTAGAAGACACTTTGTTATAAAAGTTTTGCATCATGGTTTAAAACCGCAAAACATGGACGATATAGCTAATGAAATACTTGTTACGTCAAAAATAATAAAATTTTCGAAAATAATATTTACGGCAACTTTATGAAAACGGCCATATATTTGTCGTTTTAACTCCGTTTTCACGTAAAATATGTCCTTAGCTTCGTGTCGAAGTAAACTAATATATTTTGACTAGTCGAAATAATTTGTGAAGCTTAAGGCTCGTTTTGACCCGAAATGTACGAAAACAGCAAGCTGAGTTTTCGAAAATAATACTTTTCGTCGTAAAACTTTAAAAATTCACCACGGCCGTTATAACTCCGTTTTATCCGTTCAAGCGGCCACGGATTCGTTTTAAAGTATATTTTCTAATTATCAAAGCCAAAATGTCGTACCATCAGTGGATTTTCCAGAATTTCGTTTTAAGGACAGATCACAAAATATAGTTTACGAAAATAGTTTTCTCGGACAAAACCTATTCTAATCCCTTCAAATCAACTCCAAAGCTAATCTAATCCTACCATACACCTTCTTAGGGTGTCATGGGTTCCTAATCACCATCAAGACCAAAGAATAACTTGGGAATAATTATAGGATGACTAATAAGTATATAAAACCTTAAAATCAAGAAATAAATGGTATAAACTACATAACATGCATATAAGCTCCAAAATGAAAAGGAACATATGAAAATGATGAGGAAACATAAAATGACAAGAATATGCTTACTAGTGCAAGTGAAGAGGTGTAGGCAACAAGGTTTATCTTAAATATCCTTGGTTTTATTTCAAAACCATGAAAAGGATATGTTCTAGGTTGAAATAACACTTGATTTAGCAAAACTTCTTGATCCCTTGGAGACTTGATGTTGGCGGTTATGGAGGAACCCAAAAGAGAAGAAAAGTTTTCTTTCTAACTAGGTGAATAATGAGATGTAAGATGAAATAATCAATGTGGAGTGCAAGTATATACTATCAAGAAAATCTTGCCAATCAAAATAATACCAACCCTCTAGGTGGCGGTTTTGTGGGTCTTTGTCCATACAATATATTTTTTTTTTTTTTTTTTAAAACAATTACTTGTATAATTTTGTGTTTAATTTGTATAGAAAGTGAGTAAAATGTAAGTAATTTGTACAAGTAAAGGAAATTGGAAAATTTTGGTACAAATAAGTTTTTAGTAAATTAAAATAGATTGTATTGAGGTGATAAAAATTGTAAAAATACTTTCCTTGTGAAAATTGAGTGATAAAATAATTATCGTAAAATTTTTAAGAAAGCGACGTGATAATTAAACTTTAACGATTAAAATACCAAATAAATTTGAAACACTAGGAAAACTAAAATATAGTTTTATAAACTAAATGTGAGTTTAAAATACCTCGGGATCATTTTGAAAGTAACGGTTAAATATACAAAATAAAAACTCACGCGATAAAATTATTAAATATAAAAATTACGTTTTAATGTGAAATGCAAAAATCATGAATGAACCGTTAAAAGATGATGAATATGGAGTATGAGGAATGACCGGAAATTGAGAATTGTGACATTCTTCCCCGATAGAAGAATCGCGTCCTCGCGATTCAATCGATGATACAAAAGGTTCTACCCTAAGGTTCGCGAAATCAAGTGTATGGTCAAAGTGCTTATGCCAAAACTTACGCGTCTAGGCTTCTTATCTAATGAGACTCACTAAATCGAATAATACGGTGGATCACTTAACGGTCTAGGAAAAGCGTACGATTCGCATTGCGGGCTTCCTCGGTCCCTATATAGAATGCTCGACCTCGAGGTGGACCGATATTGAGTACGGGGTTCGGGTTATTTCCTTCAATTGCCATAGCTAGATGAGCTTGTATTGGCGGCTTATTCAATCGAGGACAATTATTCCGGAAGTGATTCGGTCATTACATTCAAAGCAAGTCTTTTGATTATTCCTCATGTTGCCCGTGTTAACCGTTGTTGTTGGTCTTGCACGCTCTCTACTGCGGCTTGAAAAATGATTCGACCGATTGCATATTGTACATAAGCGGCGGGCTTGGTCTTGGTGATGATAAGCACACTTAGCACATTTGGGATGTGTACCGCATACTCTCTTTGTTCGTTACTTGTTGCCACAAAAACTCTCGCCCTTTTGTTTATGCGCTACCACGTCTATCCGCTTATTCGACCCACTTGCTTCTTTCCTCTTATCACCGCTCTTCAACGTACCATTTCTAACCATCTCGTCCGCCGTGGTTCACCGCCTCGATGTCGCACTTTGGATTGTAGACGGCTCGATTGTTTTCACGGTTCCACAGTTTGGGGACAAGACCATATATGTACCTCGAGATTCTCTTGGATTCGGGGTAACCATATGAGGAACTAGTCCGCTAACTCATGAAATCGATCGGTGTAGGTGCGTGACCAGCCCTATCATTGAGTGGTGATAAAATTCATCTTCCAATTTTGCATTTCATTGTCCGGCAAGACTCCTCTTTCAAGAACTCCTTAAATTAGTCCCATGTCATACCTATGGTTGCCTCTGCCTCCTAGCACATGGTGTGTGTTCCACCATGTCAATGCCTTTCACGATAACAAGCAAGCGACATACTTCACCCTCGATTTGTGGCACAATTGTCGATGTCGATCACCGCCTCATCTTCTCTACCCATCGAGTATCGCCAAAGCACCTCCTATACCATCAAACTCCACGGGTTTGCATGCCGAAAATTCCTTATATGTGCATCCAATTCTATTGTTGTTGTTGGTGGTGTTGTTGTTGTTATTCTTGCCGGCTACATTGTTGGTGTCGCCATTCCGTTCCGTGGTTTCCCGAGTTATTCATATGATTTCCAACTTGTGTGACAATAGTGGGAAGCAAGGTTTGAAGTTGTTGGCGATGATGGCGGCAATATCGGGGTTTCCGCCATGTTGTTGTCGATGTTACCCATGTCGTTACCGCCTCCTCTACCTCCACGTCCACTGTCATTCCACCCTTGGTGCCGCACCACCTCGGCCAATCTTGCGTGTTACTCTCTTTGGTGCCATTGTCTGCAAGGAAAAGAACCGTTGAATTCCCAATGTCTATACCTAACGTCCTCAAACATAATACCACGCCACAAATTGGTTCCTAAGGTGTCCACACCGATCTACGTATCGTGTCGCATATGTCCACGTGAGTTGTGGCGCATTTATAATTATGTTGGCCACCATAATTATAATTGCTTCATTTCACACGTGTGCATACCACCAAGCATACATGTCTCGGCGATTGGTGTTACTTAAGCGGTAGCGATCTATCATCCGATTCTAAGCGGTGAAGGAGGGATTTAGGGTAGGTATCTAGGAAGAGTCGCACTTAGTGTATAGAAAATTCCGTTAGGTGCTAAAGTCACTATGAGGTTTAGTCGCGGCGGTTCCCAATGTATCCTCAAGAGAACTCCCATCCTCGGGCAAAATCATCAAATCTATCCGACTTTATAGTAACACTTATTTAGCTCGATCTCGCATCTCATCAAACAAGAAGCATCGCGAGATCAAGTTAGATAAGTGCTCGTTCTTGAGCTCCATATCTTTGATGACCCAACTAGATTTTGGGACTCCCTATTGGTACAAGGAAACTACACTATCTAATGAGGTGGTTCTAGAAGGAATACTTAAGAAAACATATCATACGAAAAGTGAGTAAGGCAATAGGAAGCGAAAGGATCGAGTGAGGCGGTTATAGTCTAGGAACTAAATGCAACCTAGTTCTCTATAACCAAGGCTCGATACCAATCTGTCACACCCCAAAATATCGCAGTGAACGATTGTGTCATTGGGGTATAACGTCATAGCACAAAGTATGGATCTGAAAACGACCTCTATAATGAGACGTTTTGAAAAGTTTACCATTCGATAAATAAGTTAAAGTTTACACCACAAGAAATCACAAGGTTTGATAATACATAGAAAGTTTACAAAACATGTCGAATGGTAATTGTTAAAACACAAGACTCAAAGCATGCCATGCGACCCAAAAGCTCCATGAAGTGCTATCATCTTAAGACACGAGATAAACATGCTAAAAGTGTCAACACAATGGTTGGTGAGTTCATAAGTTTGTAATTGTATGATCTAGAATACTTTGAGAAATGTTCACACACAAAGGCATTGTAAATCCACTCGGTTCAAGTTCCGCCCATACAAAACTTGCAACTTTGTGTGTCACAACCCACTGCCTAAAAATAGAATGACAATCATGAATATACGCATTAAAGTAGTTAAAAGTATAAATGTCACCACAAGGGTCTTCCAACAACTCGTGTTGGGATGTTCCTCCAACGCTCACGTTGGGATGTATCCATAAAAATGGCCTTCCAACATATAAATATTGGGATGTTCCTCCAACGACTCACGTTGGGCTGTATCCAAATTAATGGCCTTCCAACATATAAATATTGGGATGTTTGTTTAAGTCTAGTCGCAACACGCACCAAGTCTAAAGTATAAGTAATATTGTTTAGCAATAAAGTTTAAATGTTTTAATAAATAAGCATGTATCTCGCCCCAAATAGTTTATAAGAATTTAAACGAGTAAAAGTGGGGTATGAACTCACCTGGTGTGATTAATATGCTAACAAAATGATGTGCACGAAAATGAGGCTCGGAAACTATCCGCAACCTAAAATGAATGTTATGACTTGAGTTATGATATGTAATGAGTTATGGTGTGATGATATGCATGCATTTCGTATGTTATTTATACCATTTGCGGGTTTTGAAAATATCACTCGTCGACGAAAAATACTCTTTTGACGTCTTGACCCTTCAAAATGACCTTACATGTTTTACATCAAAATGTCATCCTACAATGGTTTTATAATGATTTTGGTGAAATTACCATTTTCGTCGCAAAACAATGTCGTCGGAAAACCATGAAATCAACAAAATGACTCCGGAAAAGTGGTCGTAAGTCGTCGATCGTTGAAACGAACTCGACGGTTTTGGAAAGTTTGTATCGATATCTAAAAGTTTCAGTTCAGGAGTTTTCGTCCAAAAGGTCTCGATCATAAAGATATCCAAGGCTAAAGATGGTGGTTTTTGCTAATGTTGTGCAGAAAATGAGTTTCGGCCAATGTTTGAACATCCGTAATTAAATCATTATGACTCCGCTTGACAAACGGCTTTTTGTTTTGAAAAAATATGGCCGATGAACTTGATTTTTCTAGAAGACACTTTGTTATAAAAGTTTTGCATCATGGTTTAAAAGCGCAAAAACATGGACGATATAGCTAATGAAATACTTGTTACGTCAAAAATAATAAAATTTTCGAAAAATAATATTTACGGCAACTTTATGAAAACGGCCATATATTTGTCGTTTTAACTCCGTTTTCTCGTAAAATATGTCCTTAGCCGTATCGAAGTAAACTAATATATTTTGACTAGTCGAAATAATTTGTGAAGCTTAAGGCTCGTTTTGACCGAAATGTACGAAACAACAAGCTGAGTTTTTCGAAAAATAATACTTTCGTCGTAAAACTTTAAAAATTCACCACGGCCGTTATAACTCCGTTTTTATCCGTTCAAGCGGCCACGGATTCGTTTTAAAGTATATTTTCTAATTATCAAAGCCAAAATGTCGTACCATCAGTGGATTTTTCCAGAATTTCGTTTTAAGGACAGATCACAAAATATAGTTTACGAAAATAGTTTTTCTCGGACAAAACCTATTCTAATCCCTTCAAATCAACTCCAAAGCTAATCTAATCCTACCATACACCTTCTTAGGGTGTCATGGGTTCCTAATCACCATCAAGACCAAAGAATAACTTGGGAATAATTATAGGATGACTAATAAGTATATAAAACCTTAAAATCAAGAAATAAATGGTATAAACTACATAACATGCATATAAGCTCCAAAAATGAAAAGGAACATATGAAAATGATGAGGAAACATAAAAATGACAAGAATATGCTTACTAGTGCAAGTGAAGAGGTGTAGGCAACAAAGGTTTATCTTAAATATCCTTGGTTTTTATTTCAAAACCATGAAAAGGATATGTTCTAGGTTGAAATAACACTTGATTTAGCAAAAACTTCTTGATCCCTTGGAGACTTGATGTTGGCCGGTTATGGAGGAACCCAAAAGAGAGAAGAAAAGTTTTCTTTCTAACTAGGTGAATAATGAGATGTAAGATGAAATAATCAATGTGGAGTGCAAGTATATACTATCAAGAAAATCTTGCCAATCAAAATAATACCAACCCTCTAGGTGGCGGTTTTGTGGGTCTTTGTCCATACAATATATTTATTTTTTTTTATATTTTTTTAAATTGTACTTGTATAATTTTGTGTTTAATTTGTATAGAAAGTGAGTAAAATGTAAAATTTGTACAAGTAAAGGAAATTGGAAAATTTTGGTACAAATAATTTTTAGTAAATTAAAATAGATTGTATTGAGGTGATAAAATTGTAAAATACTTTCCTTGTGAAAATTGGTGATAAAATAATTATCGTAAAATTTTTAAGAAAACGCACGTGATAATTAAACTTTAACGATTAAAATACCAAATAAATTTGAAACACTAGGAAAACTAAAATACGTTTTTATAAACTAAATGTGAGTTTAAAAATACCTCGGATCATTTTGAAAGTAACGGGTTAAATATACAAAATAAAAACTCACGCGATAAAAATTATTAAATATAAAATGCAAAGATCATGAATGAACCGTTACGCGTTTAATGTGAAATGCAAAAATCATGAATGAACCGTTAAAAGATGATGAATATGGTTAATTACAATAATGTATGAGGAATGACCGGTTCAATTGAGAATTGTGACACAAGAACGCCTCCCTATATATATATATATATATATATATATATATATATATATATATATATATATATATATATATATATATATATATATATATATATATATATATATATATATATATAGTGGTTCTTGTAAAAGTGAGGTATGATAAAAAGTGAAAATATGTTTTCACTCAAAATGAGTCAATAAATGGGGTAGGGGTATCACTACATGTTTTCATAAGGATATTAAAGTCATTTATCCTCATTATTAAATACTAATGTTAGACGTTTAATACCAACCAATTGAATGAGGAATTGAATTCAAAATGAACATATGTTTGATGCATTTGTTTTGCCGTGATTACACACATAAATAATAACAATATAAACAAATGCAAATATACATGCTTCAATTTGGCATCAATTATCTAGGATGAAGCATATATTGACGCATTTGATACAATTTTTTTACACATTAATTAATATTGACATATTCTCATATATATATTGACACACTAGATATACATCTTTAAACATATTGACACATCATTTTACGAGAGTAACACACCAAATTTTTTGATACATTTGTAATGTCACACAAAATTTTTTGACAAATATAGTGACACATCAATTTTTTAACGCATTTGTAGTGACTAGTGACACTAATTTCTTATTACATATATAGTGACACGCTAAAAGTTTAGTACATTTGTAGTGACACACAAATTTTCTTAATACATTTGTAGTGGCACATATTTATTTTGATACATTTGTAGTAACACATTAATTTTTATGACACATGTGTAAACACCATGTTTTGCAACATCTTCTTTAGTGTGCATGCATGCATTCACGTATCCTTGATTATCTTGATCGTTTTTACATATATGCAATGCGTGTAAAATTTTCGTCGTATTCACATGTACAATGCACATGTACATTCTTCATCCTTGATTATCTTGATCGTTTTTTCATATAAAAACATATGTGCACAATGCACAATTAGAATTCACATGTACATTATTCATCCTTGATTATCTTGATACCAACAGAAAACATATGTGCACAATCATCACCTCCTTGTATTGAATAATCTGTTTCAACAACATTAAAAAAAATAATTACACGTTAGCCAAATACATTGCCAGCCTCTAGAACATGTGTGTTCCAAAACTAAAGAACCAAGTTAATGGACAAACATGCACATGTATGTTTCTAATAACACTAGACTCGAACCAAGTTAAAGGACAAACATTCATACAATTATGCACATGAATTTTTCTAAACTCTACATAACTAATTACGAACAAAAGTCTTAAGAAACACAAATCGACTATCCTGCCATTTGTATTTTTTATTTACCGAACCATAATTCTATTTTGTACAATACATTTAATTATAATTTCCAATTTCCAAATACCATTTATATATAAAAAACTACATATAGCCAATCAAAAACACGCGTGCACAAAATAAAACATATGTGCACAAAAGCAAGCAAAGATAACGAAAGACGATCTTAACTATGCAACTACCAAACACATATGCGCAATCAAAACACGTGTGCACAAAATAAAACATATGTGCACAAAAGCAAGCAAAGATATCGAAAGACACTACTATCTGGTTGTAAGTTAGATCATTTCTTAAGAATGAAAAACAAATTACATCTAGAAGGTAAGATTACTCTTTTCACCAAGCTTAACTTTAGTCCCACCATACTCGGAGTGTCACCATTTGTAACGCCAACAATATCTTGTTGCTAGTTTTATCAAATATCCCATGTACCAAAACAACTAAAAAACCACAAACAATTAATAAACGAGTTATTTAATCATAACATCTAAAAACACATATGCATAATGTATTTCTTACTTGTTCACAAAAGACCATTTTGAGAAATTAGTAAAACCTTAAAACACAAAACACAAGTGCAACCTAAATAAGAATCAGAAAAGACATATGCACATAAGGCATCAAATTTACCACAAACCGTAAAACACATATGCACTCTTAATAACACATATGCACCAACAAGAATAATATATGAACACATTATAATAAATTGTTTGGGTACTATCATGCGTAGGTGTCCTTTATATTCATAATATTATTCATATTATAATTCGATGGAAATATTTTATTGTAAATCGTTTTCTTTTCGCTTGTTTTATTGGTCGTGAGTTTTGGGTTTCCAATAGTTCTAGGTTTTGTTGTTGTGAAATGCTTGTTACGACTTTGGGTTCTCGGTTCTTACATTGTGGCTAAACTGCATGATCGATGTTGTTTGAATATGGAGAGAGGTTTTAGGTTCGGGTGAGAGGGAGAGGCGTTAAGGAATAAGATAAACCCGTAGGATCTTGTAAACACTCGTGTTATGGTGGTTAGTGATTCGGTGAGGATGCTACTATAGGTAAGAATGTTTATGGTAATGTAATCGGAAGTGGTAATGTGGGTTAACTCGCACGTGTGTTGATGCGACATGTGGCTCAAAATGTTACGCAATTTGATCATATTGAAGAAGTCATCATGAATCCAAATGATGTGTTTCATGTTTTGAATGGGGATGACAAATCCGGCGACAGGGTGGAAGAGGAAGCTAATGTTGGTATGTCTTCAGTTCCTGTTAACACTAATCCTTTTAATGTTGGTAGCCATGCATACTCTGCTCATGTTCATAGCACTAGCGTGGGTGGTAATGGCCTTACGAGTTATGCAAATAAATTGAATCTGTCGCTTGGGAATAAGGCCAATTTTTGGAAAGTTAATGATATTGTGCCACAAGATGCTGATTATGACGTTGGGTTACCTATTGCTTTGGTTCTTGAAGTACATGAGAGGTTCAAGAACTCGCTATACGGGTATTTCATCGGTAAAAGACTTGCGTTTCCTGTTGTTGAATGGTTTGTACGTAATAACTGGAAAAAAATACGGCATTGAGAAAGCAACATTGAACGCGAATGGGTTTTTCTTTTTTAAATTCTCGACTTCTCAGGGTGCAGAATATGTCCTTCATGATGATCCATGGATGATTCATGGAATTCCAATAATTCTCAATAAATGGTCTCCTAAGACTAGCCTTCTGAAGGAAGATTTTTCTTGTGTTCCAATTTAGGTAAAATTCCATGATGTTCCGATTGTTGCATATTTTTCATATGGTTTGAGCTATATTGCCTCTAAAATTGGTAATCCTATGCTTCTTGATTTGTATACCAATGAGATGTGCTTGAAATCTTTGGGTAGAAGTAGTTATGCTAGAGCCTTTATTGAAATTAATGCGTGATGTGCTTCCATCGGGGTTTTAAATTTATAATCAAGAATTACCGGTTAACTAGGAACACATTCGGGCAAGTATACCCTAGTCGAGTTGTAGTATAGGTTTTGGTAAATCAAGGTCGTCCCAAGAGACTTGGTTGCACTACAAGTGTCGCTTTGTTTGTTTAAGCAGTAACAAGGTCGTGGTTATGATTGTCACGGATCAAACCACTAAGAAAAGCAATATGAGAACAAGCACACAAAGAACATACATGTTTAGACAAATGATCACAAGGATATTAGGATGTTTAGTTTGGAAAACATATTATCAAAGATAGAATCCATAATAATAGTTTAGTGTTTTATAAATCAAAGATGCATAAACCTCAATCAAATGGTCATGTCATGAGCCTTATCCTAACAACAATAAAGAATCCTATCGGCCTTAGACTTTGATGTTATTAATTTGTAGAGTTCCATTTACTTGAAAGATAATGAGAACACATATTCAAAAGATTCCTTTCGGCCTTAATCAAAATTAAACCTTTACTTGTTATGTTTATTAATTCTCTTGCACCATCGTCACAAATTACAATACCAAAATCATTTGTCACTAGTGAATTGAAACTAGCCATTTTTAAGAATACTTTCGTCCATTGAACTCAACAATGATCAACCAAAACAATAAACAAGAACAAGTTCCAATTCAACCAAATATGATGTTATCAACATATTCCAAATAAACACTACAATTATCCAAACATCCTTTTATCACAAGTTCTCATATGAAATAAACAAGTATCAAGATAATATTCACAAGAATCACATAATCAACACAATCAAAGAACCAAACATGAACAATAGCATTCAACATCATAAAAGTAACAAGGATTTACCCAAAGTAAGATTACATTAGGCAAGGGTGAAGGATTATAGCACTCCTTCAAGCCTCCAATCAACTACAACTTCTAACCAAGCATACTTCTGGATATGGCAGAGGTTTGTGGTCTTTTGGGGAAGATACGTTTGGTGATAGTTGGTGGAATTTTGTCCTTAAGGGTGGAGGCTTGAATTTCACACCTTTGGTGAAGGTAAGTTGAGAGAGGATGTTGTTTTAGGTGGAAATTCATCCTTAAGGGTGGAGGATCAATTTCACACCTAGAGATGGAGTGGTGGGTGAAAGGGATGAGAAGGATGGAGAAGGGATGATGAAAACATACACAAATGAGGTCTATTTATACTACTCTCAAGGCTAGGGGTATTCAATGCTCAACTTGGTCACCAAGGAGCTTGGAAGGGACTAGAATACATGTAGGAAGGACCTAGAATTGTTTGGGACAAGTTTAGAGTCTTAGTGATGAAGAAATGGCTGAAACAGGTCCTCCAACCGAATCGGTTAAGCTCCAACCGTTTCGGTTGGTGTTCATGACCATTCTCCAACCGGATCCGTTGCGGGCTCGACCGAACGGTTGGAGCAAATTGACAAAAATCATAAGCACCAAAGTTGTAGATCTTTCTCTAGATTTCCGTGGTCACAACCGGGGTCAAACGGAGTCCGTATGCAAAGTTATGGCCAAAATGGTGAAGGTGTGTCGGGAACAACGAGGCTTCCAATATTTCTTCGTTTAAGCTTCTTTCTTCATTTCTTTCTCGCTTCCTTCTTGAAATTTATTCTTGAGACTTTGGACCACTAACTTGATGACTTTATCTTCTCGAATATACTCATGAGTCTTGCTTTTGTCGGAATTCTTCGTATTTGGAGAAATCTTCGTATTTTCCTTCTTTTCCGTCTTTTCTCCACTTTCCTGCACTTGGCTACAAATGAACTAGCAAACACACTTTTGTACAATTAAGCATCAAAAGCATATGATTATAGCCAAATAAAATACATAAAATCATGGATAACGCTACTAAAAACATGTACAATTTGAGCGTTATCAATGCGACTAATAAATTTCTTGATACTTTGGTTGTCATTGTCCCCAATCTTAAAGGAACTGGCTATACGAAACACACCATTCATGTTGAATATGAATGAGATCCTCCCCAATGTAGTAAATGCTTGGTATATGGTCATCTTCTTGAGGAATGCCCTAAATCTCCTCCTAAACGTATTCCTAACTTTACATGAGCTAAAAAGGGAGCGTTGAATGATGGGTACACTATTGTCATGCGAAAGGGTCCCCGATATAAGTGGGTGTTTGGGGTTGCTAAGACCAAAACAACCAAGAAAGGTTGCTGAAGGGATTAACACGGCTAATGCCTTAGACGCCCTTGGTGATTTGGATGAGGATCCTATTGTTAGTAAATAGACTGTGTTACCACTGATGCGTTTGACGATCGAGTAATACTCCTCTTGTTGAAAAGATTAATAAGATTGAAAGTGAAATAATTGAAGAGAAGCTTGTGCTTGTGGTGACGATGGGAAGCCGCTTCTATGCAAAAGGAGGCTACTACGGTCACATTGGTAACTATGAAGATATCCTTAGCTCATCCAATGATGTTCCTTGTGTTAATTCTAATCTTACACCTGTTATGGTTAATAAGGGTAAAAATGTAGGTAATCCATTTTCTAAGGTTGGGAATTTGGTTACTTCGGATAGTGATAGTGATGATGAAGTCGAAGATGTTTATGATGAGACCTCTCGTTTCATGGCGAGTGGAAGTGCATATGCGAGTCTTCATGGTCAGTATAAACGTTAGTTTTATTTCTTGTCTTTATAGTTGTTGATCATAAGATTGGTTTGTATTTTATGCTAGTCTAGGTTTGAAGCAATGTAGGTGTGTTTTATTTGCCTTTTGAGCGGAGATATTGGATTCACCCATATCCGTTGTACTTAATTATTTTTTGGAGTAATAATATTTTACCGGGATAACTCTTTACCCAAAAGAGACAAAAGTGCCCGTAAGATGTCTTGACTTTAGAATTCTTCAAGTTTCCTTCAAATTTAGTCTTTTTTTGCATCTTTCCGTTCCAGCACCTTTTTAATCCAATTCTATAAATATGAGCAATTAAGTATCAAATTCATATAAAATAAGACACTAAACATAGGATAATGATAACCAAAAAAATGTTATTATTTGATGTTATCATTTTTATTCATATACCAGTTTTTTTTAGTTATATCTACAACTAATTTAGAAGCCTTTGTATCTAAAGTTTTGTTTTATTTTTTTTGCCGGTATGATTTAACTAGAAAAAAATATTCATAGCTGCCTGCCAACTACAGTAAGAGGAAAGAGTTGGTCAAAGAAATATGCTCCCAAAATCATAAACTAATCAAACATTTAAGCAAGAGTTAAGCGACAACCATCGTCAATTACTTTGTCTAACAAGTGTCTAAGCTCATTTTGGATTTACATGACATAGAAAAATTATTCTTTTGTTAGCGAGCGATTGTGGAAGAGTTTAAGCGCCATTAGCCACCTTTTTCAACCAAGGGCACCGCCATTTGCATGCACCGTTGACGGCATCAATAGTGCGTCGTTTGTCCTTTCGTTGTTGCAATGGCTGACGCCATTGGTATTTGACTTTTCTTTTTCTTTTTTATTTTTTTATTTTTGAGCGTGTGAGGTATTTTTGTGTAATGTTTTGTTGGAACTATATACATCAATAACTATTATTGTTTGTTTTGCTAGGGAAGATGCTTTAGTTATTAATGTGTTATTGAAGAGGTGATAATGTGATGCTGAAGTGGCACACCAATAAGTGTTATTGGTGGTGTTCCACACATCTAGCTCGCTTACTTGCTTAATTTCACTATTGCTTTATGACTTTTTTTCGCCACCCATATTTTACTTTAAAGTTTGATGGGTAAATTGATGTTACATTTGCAATATTGGAATTTGGGTTTGTATCCGTTAAACTCAATAACGTTTATTGTTGAACTATGTGTGCATTTTTTGTGTATATATGAGTGTGAAATAAGTGAGAGTGAAGAAAGTTAAGGATTTAAATTGTAAAAATGTGTTTAAATATCTAAAAACGTTGCATTGCTTTTTATAAGTAGATGTATTTTAGTCTAACAACTTTACCCAATTTTTAAGTTATTATTTTTTAAGCAAGTGTGTTTTCTGTTTATAAGTAGTAAAGATAAAAACGAACATATAGTTCGATGAAGCTCTTATCTTTAACATCTTGCAATCTACCAGCCATATTTGACATAAAAGTTATGAATAAAATTTTGTATTGTCTCGTAAATATTAATTCCCATTTATTATGAAGTGGTGATTGGGTGGCGAGTATAGGGTTTTTTCTTGTAAAATCAAAACCTGAAAATTCGGTTTTGAGTTTTCAAAATTAAAGCATGTTGGTGAGTTAGATATCTTCAGTTTGGATTCCTTCGATTTTGAAAACATGATTGTTAACTCTAAATCTTTATACGTGTAAGTGAAAACATAATTATCTTATTAATTATGGAGAGTCGCCATGGTATCCTTCTACACATATCAAGTGGAGTAACAAGTCCTTTATTGACTACAAGTGTTGTGGATGCTGCTTCACATCAATCCAAATATAGCCTTTATAACTACCTTATTCAGGATAGCGTTTATGATACTTACAAAAATGATATCCACACATAACATAACTTGCTTGTATCTCAAGTCTAAGGACGATTTTAACAAACCTTTTTTAACATATACTTATGACAAGGATCCAAAAGTAAATATTTGAAAGTTGGGGTATCCAATATGCATCTCTAGTGAATACATATGAGTTTGGCGGGAACAATCCACGTTCTCGTTAGAATATAACCAACACTCACATTTGCCTTACATAACAATATTTCCATATTGTTAACCAACAATGGACGTATTTAGAATAATAAAATTATTCAAGGATTAAACAGGCAAATATAAGATAACAATTATTATATGAATGAATAACAAATACCAAGTATCTTTATTCATCATAAAGTAAAATTGTTTTCAATCCCAATTATCCAAATACTAAAACAGATATGCATGAAACTCATTTAGTAAGTTGAAGTCTAATGTTTCCAACATTCTCAACCTTTTTTAAAAGAAAAACTAAATAGTCATCTGAGTAAACTTTCCGAAAACTTGTTTCAAATTTCACTTATAGTGCGGGATTTGAAATATAAGATGAGTGTCTTATCTCATATACTCATACTATTGCAAGAGTCTAGTATGGTGTTGTATGTTTTTGAAGATGGGGTGAGTATGCAAGCATTTTGAGAGTTATATATATAGAAAAACAATGCATTGTAATGAATGTTTGACCCAAAAGGTGGATTAAAATCTAATGATTAGATATGAATTTAAGGCATATGATCATGAGAACATAAGCATTAAATAGCATACTCCAAAACTAAGGCAAATGTGGATTTTTCATCCAAAGTGAGAAAAATAGAAGGTAAAAGCGACACATCTCACGGATCCCACGATCCTTTCCTTGAGGGATCCGTCCAACATGAAGGCCGGGATCCGTGAGTTCTGTGATTCGAGCAACACAAAATTTTCCTTTTGAAATTTTTTTGCCTAGTGTGTGCCTATATGCAAACTATTTGGAGTTGCGGTTATCTCGACTCCTAAAACAAAAGAGAAATAAACTAGAAGTGAAAATAATCCTATTGAGATAACCCGAGAACACATATTTAGTACTTTGAGTACGTAATTTAGTGTTATCAATGCTCCTAATTCATTGTTGCTTAAATTAATGTACCAAAATACATATTAGTTATGTATCTCCTTTAGCATTCACAAGACATGAGATGCAATGAAAATGGGCTTTTCCTTTGTATTAACGATGAAAAGTGATTTGTCCTAGACGTGAAATTGCTTTTGTAAAATTGATACGGAAGGTATCATCTTTTTAGAAAACATTTTGAAAAGAGGTTTTCTTTGAAAAATGTGTTTGCAACTTGAAAAGAAAAGAATAAGAAAGCTATAAGTGAAAAACTTATCTTGGGTTTTGAAAATTCCCGTATAGTTTGTGAGTTGTGTGTGAAATAGAGATCCTAGACTCAGAAAGAGGAAGGCTAGTGTTTACATACCTTGTAAAGTCAAATAAGTTACGACGTTTGTTCCATTAGACCAAGACTAAGACGAAGTAGATTGAATTGTTCCCGCTTCAACGGTTTGGTGAGGACGTCGGCTATGTTGTCTTCGGATGCTACCTTCTCAATAGAGATGTTCCCCTTTTGAACATTATCTCTTAAGAAGTGATGACGAATCTCTATATGCTTTGTGCGAGAATGTAATACCGGATTCTTGCTTAAATCTATGGCACCCTTGTTGTCACATAGAATGGCAATGTCGCCAGATGGATGTCGTAGTCAACTAACGCTTGTTTCATCCATAGTGCTTGTTGGCATGCTTTGCCGTGAGACGCATCTCGGCTTCGTTGTTGATATTGATAGTGCCATTTGTTTCTTAGAAACCAAGATGTTAAACAACATCCCATGAAAGTACATACCCCACTTGTACTTTTCTATCAACGTAATCACCGCATGGTCGAATCTGCATATACAATTGTTTCTCCCCGCCTTTTAGGATACCATAATTTTAATTGTGTTGTACCCTTAATGTATCTAAATATCCTTTTACGGCTTCTAGGTGTGATGTTTTAGGTCTTCTTAAAACCTAGCACATAATAAAACACTAAACATGATATCCGCCTACTTGTGAGGTAGAAAGACTACCTATCATGCCCGATATTTAGTATTATCTGATTTTCCGTCTTCATCTTTTGAGTTTTGTGTCGGATGACATTGGGGTCCTAATTGGTTTCACTCTTCTAGACCGAATTTCTTTAACATCTCCTTTATGTATTTAGATTGATTAAAGAAGATACCATCTTCTACTTGTTTGATTTGTAGACCAAGAAAGAAACTAAGTTCTCCCATCATACTCATCTCGAACTCGTCATGCATGATTTTAGAAAATCATCACACATGTCTTGACAAGTGGATCCGAATATAATATCATCTACATATATTTGCACTATGATTATATGTGACTCTCTTTCTTAGTAAAAGTGTGTTGTCAACTAACCCCATGATATAGTCGTGTTTAATTAAAAATGACTTGAGTCTATCATACCAAGCTTTTGGAGCTTGTTTAAGACCATAAAAGGGCTTTCTTTAATTTATACACATGTTTGGGTTTTCAAAATCGATGAAGCCGGGAGGTTGAGCTACATATACTTCTTCATTAATGAAAAATTTAGAAAAGCGCTTTTGACATCCATTTGATAAAGCTTTAGATCATTAGCACAAGCATACGCAAGAAGTATTCTTATAGACTCTAATCTAGCCACGGGGGCATAGGTCTCATCAAAGTCTATTCCTTCTTGTTGGTTATACCCTTGGGCAATGAGTCTAGCCCTATTCAGCCTGTTCCGCTCATTTTGACTGGTATTTCGCTGAAAACGGAGTTACGGTTCAAAAGTTATGGCCGTTTGAAGTTTTACTGTAAAAAGTCAACTTTTGGTCAAACCGCTTCAATCAACTCGCATCCAGGACAACTCGCTTAAACGACAACTCGCTTAAGGCAAAACTCGCATAAGATGACAACTGACTTAATAGACAAGTCGCATAGGCAACTCGCTTAAGCAACTCGTATAGGCAACTCTCTTTAGATACGTTGAATCTAGACAAGTCGCATAGGCAACTCTCTTTAGTATCAACTTGCTACACAATCAACTCGCTTGAACACCAAGTCGCTTAAATTAACTCGCTAGCTTTACAACTCGCTTAATAGCTAAGTCGCTTTAGATCTCAAGTCGCTTAAAGAAACAACTCGCTTAGAACCCAAGTCGCATAAAAATCAACTCGCTAAACAGCCAAGTCGCATGTACCAACTCGCATCCAATAACAAAGCAACTCGCTTTGAAGAACAAACTATCCGAGACTCAACTCGCTTCGTACAAACTTCAAAAATAACCACTTTATCAATCAAAAACAACCAAACCACAATGATTTAAGCCTTCCAATTCAAAACATAAACACATATGATGATCCTAAACACAAAAGTACTAGCAAAATTCAAACTTTAACACTAGAATTTGTCCAAATGAATCAAACTCTCCTAAACCCTTAATACCCAAAAACCTTATGAAATCCACCAAAACAAAGAGCATGAAAGATGAGTGATAGAACCTGGCTCTGATACCAATTGTTAGATATTGGATTTCATAAACACATAACACATCAATAATATGGGTCGAATTGTATAGAGTTTAGAGAGAGAAAGTGGGAGCCTTTCTAGAGAGAGAAAGTAAAAGAAAACATAGAAGGTTAGATTGAGAATAATGAAAGGTCCAACCCTCTACCTTGGGAGGTAGAGGGTATTTATAGTTACAAACTAAATGTCCTCCTTCGATTGTGGATCGTGCATACGGTGGGTAAAGACCCGTTAGTCTCCACGGTGTTACTCTAGACTAAATAACTAACTAAATAACTAGTAAATAACGTAAAGTCTACGAGCTAACATATGCTATACTAGAGTTGGGGTGACCGACTCTTCACTATGGATTTTCCAATTCCTAACATATATGCGATCCTTTTCTTCCTATAGTAAAAATGTCTTTTCTCTCCCTTCTCAAAACCACCTTAAAAACCGGTCATCAATGCGTTACATCGGGAGACCATGATCAAACATACGCCATAGACATTAACAAAGCTTCTAAAATCGATTATTTTCTTTTTTTTCACCTAGATCGAATCGAATCGAAAACCCAACCATTGTCGAATCTTGGTAAAAACAAAACCCCAAACGACTCCGAAAAGTTGTTGAACGTGATATTGGTGTTCCATTTATTTATTTATTTATTTTTGAAATCTTTTACGGTATTCTAGTTTTGATTTTGTTATTTTCAAAATTTTTCTTATTGAATTTTAGGTATCATTTGATGTGGTTCTTAAGATCCTCCTTTTTATTGTGGGTTCAATTTCACTAATGCTCGATGAATATAGATACATGAATCGATGATGAACATGGTCGATCATATATATAGTTTATGATATTTTAATCGATTATCATTCGATGATACATGACCAAAGAAGATGATCACTGAAGATGAGTAGATGACGATGGATGATGATGAAGGTGTGAAACCGATGACGACGACGAAGCAAATATGATGACGATGATAATTATATATGATGATTCAAAACCGATGATGACGACGATGCGAGCTCTACGACAATGATAATGATCTTGATATCATCGATGCAAACTCGATGAGGAACGTTTTGATGTAGACATGTTTAATGATCGATGCATAAATCGATCCATTACTGTTATGGTGCGAACAATTTGTTTTGAAAATAGTTTTTGATGCAAAATGATTATTAATGATAGAAGTCATTGAACAAATGATGAACGATTTTGATGCATGAATTGAATATGTTAATGGTTAATAATGATGATAATAAATTAACGCTTGGGAATTCTATTTTGTTTTTGTTTCGTTTGTTTATTAATCGGGTCATTTGCAAGATGATGATGCATGATGTTGACGAATGAATGTTCCATGGTGGGAAAAAAACGAATGTCAAATAATTAAAAATATGCATATGACGAAGTGGAAGAGTTGTAGGCGCATGGTGATTAAATGGGTAGTAGATGTGTATCCCATACGCTTTTTTATCCTCAATAACAATGTATATAAAAATATACTATCTCAAATGAATGCATAATAATAAAAGAATGAAAATGAATTATATTTAAAAAATATAAATGCTAAAAAATTGTTATCAAAAGTTATGGTTGAAATGTTGAATGGATGAGGCGCGTGAGTTTTGTTTGTAAATGTGATTCAAAATCGAAGCGATGAAAGATGGCCACCAATCGTTTCTAGAAGATGGTACATAATGCCCTTATTGTTTAGTTATTATTACCGATTTGCCATTCATTTAATCTTAATTAGATGACATCATCTATGATACATCCGACGGCCTTGATTGCTTCCTATACTTCTTATATTAAGGTACTTACTTACGTTAACCCTCTCTCTCTCTCTCTTTCTCTCTCTCTCTCTCTCTCTCTCTCTATATATATATATATATATAGGGGACCTTTATTTTGAGAACTCTGTTAAGTGCAAGAACTGAGAACCTTTTATGTACTCCTAGTAATGCATATTGTGCAACATATCAATGCAACATAGCATTTTTGAGTTATTAAACTTTTATTTAATCCAAAAGGTATAATAGTAAAGTCAATTTTATATTATTTTTATTTTTAAAAATAAATCCGATTTTTAAAAATTCAATTTTTCGTTTTTTTTTTCGCTTTTTTCTGAACATGCATGTTTTTAACTGATTTAGTGCATATGTGTTTTTATGAATTAATTTTATTATTTTGGTTTTTCGAATAATTTTTTCGACATATATGTTTTTCAAATGAAAAGGTGCATATGTGTTTTTAGATCATGTAAAGTTATAACAACCAAGAACATAATGTTAAACATAAAATTCGATATAGATTGAAATACAATTAAAATACAATTTATAATAAGAAGAAATACATGAATATAATCTATCTTTACACTTTTGCACTAACAATAATTAACGTAAACGGACATATGTGCACAAAACACATGTGTTTGAAGTTTCTCATCATATTATTTTGAACATGTGTGCATGTCTTCCAAAACATACATGCACACCTTCCAAGAACATATATGTACTTCCGGTATGTCAAGACGCCTTCAAAGAACGTCACGCCTAGAAAAAAATAGCCACGATTAAATACTTTTAAAATAAAACTTAAAATAACGTAACACACATGGACAAGCTTAAACTAACAAATACAAATAAACATGAGAATATTTTTATGTATGCAAAACATATATAATTCAATCACAAAACATATGTGTTTTATAATTCATACACAAAACATATATGTTTTATACGTAAACATATATGTTTTATATGTAAACATATATGTGCACTTAACGGCTTCATGATCTCAACTGCTTCAATGTGATTATCACTCAATCTTCAACTTCAATGGCAATAAAAATTTCGAATAAAAAAGACATGATTGACCTGTTTTAAAATAAGGGATAATTCCATATATCCCCAACTTAAACCTTATATTGTCATATTTACCCAACCAAAACTCACAATGACATTTATACCCGATTCAAAGAACAATTTGTCATATTTACCCATTTCTTTATAAAGCTAGTTAAAATTTAATTTATGGTATAAAATCCCCATTATATCCCTAATAACTTAATAAAGAAATTGATCCTAACTACATTATTATCATCACCTGGTCATATTCTCTATCAACAAGTGTAGCTCATTGTTGTATTACTCAAATTACGTCTAATTGAACTGAAAGTAGTAAACTGTTTGCTTAACTTCCTAATCAGCTTAAGTTATTCGTAAGAAAATACTACGACTTATAGGGAGTAACAATTCCATCTCGTCTTGGTGTCAGATAATATGTAATTACTCAATTACAATAGGTTATAGTTTATTGACAAGCGATACATATACGATAGTTACTAGACTACTAACAAGCATGTAGTTCATATCGCTATAAAGTTACTATTCATGATGAACATAAAAGGCAATCCAATAACATAAAACTCATGTATTGAACAAATCCAAAACAAGACATGCGAACAACAATATAACAACAAAACGAAAATACAAATTACCACAACCATATTGAGACTATTCGATACCTAAGAAACTAGTACACCAATATATCTTTAGACAAGGATCACCCTTTTCACATGAGTGTGGTCAACATTATACAACTAGGTGCGTAAAATCATGGCAATTGAAAAGGTCAACGCATTAGATAGTAGATATCTAAGCGATTCAATTGGTGGTTTTTTCTATATTATAACGTATTTTCATTTAAAATTGATCTTACAAGAAATCAAGAACCCCATCTATATTTTCATATAATTTTGATCTTACAAAAAAAATAAAAAGAATAAATAAAATAATAGACTTACTCAGCATGTGACAAAGCGTAATGAAATCATATGTAATTGATTCAATTGCGTAGCTATATAGGATTGTTTCTTGTGATAATTTAAATCCACCCATCATCCTCTATCATACGAAGATAATTTAGCCAAACCTGTACCAGATTTTAATTATGGATTAACGAAGTGTGATGGTGATAGATGGGTTCTAGGGTTTTTAGGAGCGATTCGGATAATTTCAATTGAGGGGCTAAGGGTTTTTAGATGAGATCGAGTTAAAAGCGTGATATATGGGAATGGGACGGTTTTGTAGAGATAGAGTTGAAATTCCATTAATACACTTTCATTTTACATATAATAGTCTAATCTTTCAAAAAGTTACATTAATGACACAATTCATTATAGCCATTGATTTATATAATCAACGGTTTTAGATGGGTTCTCGCAGTTCTCGCACTTAACGGGGTTCTCAAAATAAAGATACAATATATATATATATATATATATATATATATATATATATATATATATATATATATATATATATATATATATATATATATATATATATATATATATATATAGAGAGAGAGAGAGAGAGAGAGAGAGGGTTAACGTAAGTAAGTACCTTAATATAAGAAGTATAGGTAGCAATCAAGGCCGTCGGATGTATCATAGATGATGTCATCTAATTAAGATTAAATGAATGGCAAATCGGTAATAATAACTAAACAATAAGGGCATTATGTATCATGTGTTTTGCATTATATGACAATTGTATTTTTGTTTATGCATAGGTGTTTTGTATTTGCACATGTATTATTTTAAAAAAAATACATAAATATGTATACAAACAACAAAACTTTGTTAATAACTCAAAATTGTACAAGCTAATGATTTACAAAATCTAACACCGCTAAAATTTCTACTTCTCTACAAATGCTTAATTAATAGAAAAAAAAATCAATTGAGGATGCACATGTGTAAACACCATGTTTTGCAACATCTTCTTTAGTGTGCACGCATGCATTCACGTATCCTTGATTATCTTGATCGTTTTTGCATATATGCAATGCGTGTAAAATTTTCGTCGTATTCACATGTACAATGCACATGTATATTCTTCATCCTTGATTATCTTGATCATTTTTTCATATAAAAACATATGTGCACAATGCACAATTAGAATTCACATGTACATTATTCATCATTGATTATCTTGATACCAGCTGTAAAAACATATGTGCACAATCATCACCTCCCTTGTATTGAATAATCTGTTTCAACAACATTAAAAAAAATAATTACACGTTAGCCAAATACATTACCAGCCTCTAGAACATGTGTGTTCCAAAACTAAAGAACCAAGTTAAAGGACAAACATGCACATGTATGTTTCTAATAACACTAGACTCGAACCAAGTTATAGGACAAACATTCATACAATTATGCACATGAATTTTTCTAAACTCTACATAACTAATTACGAACAAAAGTCTTAAGAAACGCAAATCGACTATCATGCCATTTGTATTTTTTATTTACCGAACCATAATTCTATTTTGTACAATACATTTAATTATAATTTCCAATTTCCAAATACCATTTATATATAAAAAACTACATATAGCCAATCAAAAACACGCGTGCACAAAAAAAAAACATATGTGCACAAAAGCAAGCAAAGATAACGAAAGACGGTCTTAACTATGCAACTACCAAACACATATGCGCAATCAAAACACGTGTGTACAAAATAAAACATATGTGCACAAAAGCAAGCAAAGATATCGAAAGACACTACTATCTGGTTGTAAGTTAGATCATTTCTTAAGAATGAAAAACAAATTACATCTAGAAGGTAAGATTACTCTTTTTCACCAAGCTTAACTTTAGTCCCACCATACTCGGAGTGTCACCATTTGTAACGCCAACAATATCTTGTTGCTATTTTTTATCAAATATCCCATGTACCAAAACAACTAGAAAAACCACAAACAATTAATAAACGAGTTATTTAATCATAACATCTAAAAAAACACATATGCATAATGTATTTCTTACTTGTTCACAAAAGACTATTTTGAGAAATTAGTAAAACCTTAAAACACAAAACACAAGTGCAACCTTAAATAAGAACTCAGAAAACACATATGCACATAAGGCATCAAATTTACGAAACTGTAAAACACATATGCACTCTTAATAACACATATGCACCAACAAGAACACATATGAACACATTATAATAAATTGTTTGGGTACTATCATGCGTAGGTGTCCTTTATATTCATAATATTATTCATATTATAATTCGATGGAAATATTTTATTGTAAATCGTTTTCTTTTCGTTTGTTTTATTGGTCGTGAGTTTTGGGTTTCCAATAGTTCTAGGTTTTGTTGTTGTGAACTGTTTGTTATGACTTTGGGTTTCTGGTTCTTACATCGTGGCTAAACTGTGCATGATCGATGTTGTTTGAATATGGAGAGAGGGTTTTTGGGTTCGGGTGAGAGAGGGAGAGGCGTTAAGGAATAAGATAAACCTAGTAGGACTGTTGTAAACACTCGTGTTATGGTGGTTAGTGATTCGAGTGAGGATGCTACTATAGGTAAGAATGTTTATGGTAATGTAATCGGAAGTGGTAATGTGGGTTAACTCGGGTACGTGTGTTGATGCGACACATGTGGCTCAAAATGTTACGCAATTTGATCATATTGAAGAAGTCATCATGAATCCAAATGATGTGTTTCATGTTTTGAATGGGGATGACAAATCCGGCGACAAGGTGGAAGAGGAAGCTAATGTTGGTATGTCTTCAGTTCCTGTTAAAACTAATCCTTTTAATGTTGGTAAATGTTGGTAGCCATGCATACTTTGCACATGTTCATAGCACTAGCGTGGGTGGTAATGGCCCTACGAGTTATGCAAATAAATTGAATCTGTCGCTTGGGAATAAGGCCAATTTTCGGAAAGTTAATGATATTGTGCCACAAGATGCTGATTATGACGTTGGGTTACCTATTGCTTTGGTTCTTGAAGTACATGAGAGGTTCAAGAACTCGCTATACGGGTATTTCATCGGTAAAGACTTGCGTTTCTGTTGTTGAATGGTTTGTGCGTAATAACCGGAAAAATACGGCATTGAGAAAGCAACATTGAACGCGAATGGGTTTTTCTTTTAAATTCTCGACTTCTCGGGGTGCGTAATATGTCCTTCATGATGATCCATGGATGATTCATGGAATTCCAATAATTCTCAATAAATGGTCTCCTAAGACTAGCCTTCGAAGGAAGATTTTCTTGTGTTCAATTTAGGTAAAATTCCATGATGTTCGATTGTTGCATATTTTTCGGATGGTTTGAGCTATATTGCCTCTAAAATTGGTAATCCTATGCTTCTTGATTTGCATACCAATGAGATGTGCTTGAAATCTTTGGGTAGAAGTAGTTATGCTAGAGCCTTTATTGAAATTAATGCGTGATGTGCTTCCATCGGGGTTTTAAATTTATAATCAAGAATTACCGGTTAACTAGGAACACATTCGGGCAAGTATACCCTAGTCGAGTTGTAGTATAGGTTTTGGTAAATCAAGGTCGTCCCAAGAGACTTGGTTGCACTACAAGTGTCGTTTGTTTGTTTAAGCAAGTAACAAGGTCGTGGTTATGATTGTCACGGATCAAACCACTAAGAAAAGCAATATGAGAACAAGCACAAAGAACATACATGTTTAGACAAATGATCACAAGGATATTAGGATGTTTAGTTTGGAAAACATATTATCAAAGATAGAATCCATAATAATAGTTTAGTGTTTTATAAATCAAAGATGCATAAACCTCAATCAAATGGTCATGTCATGAGCCTTATGCTAACAACAATAAAGAATCCTTTCGGCCTTAGACTTTGATGTTATTAATTTGTAGAGTTCCATTTACTTGAAAGATAATGAGAACACATATTCAAAAGATTCCTTCGCCTTAATCTAAATTAAACCTTTACTTGTTACGTTTATTAATTCTCTTGCACCATCGTCACAAAGTACAATACCAAAATCATTTGTCACTAATGAATTGAAACTAACCATTGTTAAGAATACTTTCGTCCATTGAACTCAACAATGATCAACCAAAACAATAAACAAGAACAAGTTCCAATTCAACCAAATATGATGTTATCAACATATTCCAAACAAACACTACAATTATCCAAACATTCTTTCATCACAAGTTCTCATATGAAATAAACAAGTATCAAGATAATATTCACAAGAATCACATAATCAACACAATCAAAGAACCAAATATGAACAATAGCATTCAACATCATAAAAGTAACAAGGATTTACCCAAAGTAAGATTACATTAGGAAAGGGTGAAGGATTATAGCACTCCTTCAAGCCTCAAATCAACTACAACTTCTAACCAAGCATACTTCTGGATATGGCAGAGGTTTGTGGTCTTTTGGGGAAGATAAGTTTGGTGATAGTTGGTGGAATTTCGTCCTTAAGGGTGGAGGCTTGAATTTTACACCTTTGGTGAAGGTAAGTTGAGAGAGGGATGTTGTTTTAGGTGGAAATTCATCCTTAAGGGTGGAGGATCGAATTTCACACCTAGAGATGGAGTGGTGGGTGAAAGGGATGAGAAGGATGGAGAAGGGATGATGAAAACATAGACAAATGAGGTCTATTTATACTACTCTCAAGGCTAGGGGTATTCAATGCTCAACTTGGTCACCAAGGAGCTTGGAAGGGACTAGAATACATGTAGGAAGGACCTAGAATTGTTTGGGACAAGTTTAGAGTCTTAGTGATGAAGAAATGGTGAACAGTCCTCCAACCGAATCGGTTAAGCTCCAACCGTTTCGGTTGGTGTTCATGACCATTCTCCAACCGGATCTGGTTGTGGGGCTCGACCGAACGGTTGGAGCAAATTGACAAAAATCATAAGCACCAAAGTTGTAGATCTTTCTCTTAGGTTTCCGTGGTCATGCGACCGGGGTCAAACGGAGTCCGTATGCAAAAGTTATGGCCAAAATGGTGAAGGTGTGTGGGAACAACGAGGCTTCCAATATTTCTTCGTTTAAGCTTCTTTTCTTCATTTCTTTCTCGCTCCTTCTTGAACTTTATTCTTGAGTCTTTGGACCACTAACTTGATGACTTTATCTTCTCGAATATACTCCATAAGTCTTGCTTTTGTCGAAATTCTTCAGATTCGGAGAAATCTTCGTATTTTCCTTCTTTTCCGTCTTTTCTCCACTTTCATGTACTTGGCTACAAATGAACTAGCAAACACACTTTTGTACAATTAAGCATCAAAAGCATATGATTATAGCCAAATAAAATACATAAAATCATGGATAACGCTACTAAAAACATGTACAATTTGAGCGTTATCAATGCGACTAATAAATTTCATGATACTTTGGTTGTCATTGTCCCCAATCTTAAAGGAACTGGCTATACGAAACACACCATTCATGTTGAATATGAATGAGATCCTCCCCGATGTAGTAAATGCTTGGTATATGGTCATCTTCTTGAGGAATGCCCTAAATCTCCTCCTAAACGTATTCCTAACTTTACATGAGCTAAAAAGGGAGCGCTGAATGATGGGTACACTATTGTCATGCGAAAGGGTCCCCGGTATAAGTGGGTGTTTGGGGTTGCTAAGACCAAAAATATAGAATTTTGGCCGGTTGCCCCTAAGGAGGTATCTACATCCAAACAACCAAGAAAGGTTGCTGAAGGGATTAACACGGTTAATGCCTTAGACGCCCTTGGTGATTTGGATGAGGATCCTATTGTTAGTAAACAGACAGTGTTACCACTGATGCGTTTGACAGTCTGAGTAATACTCCTCTTGTTGAAAAGATTAATAAGATTGAAAGTGAAATAATTGAAGAGAAGCTTGTGCTTGTGGTGACGATGGGAAGCCGCTTCCTATGCAAAAGGAGGCTACTACGGGTCACATTGGTAACTATGAAGATATCCCTAGCTCATCCAATGATGTTCCTTGTGTTAATTCTAATCTTACACCTGTTATGGTTAATAAGGGTAAAAATGTAGGTAATCCATTTTCTAAGGTTGGGAATTTGGTTACTTCGGATAGTGATAGTGATGATGAAGTCGAAGATGTTTATGATGAGACCTCTCGTTTCATGGCAAGTGGAAGTGCATATGCGAGTCTTCATGGTCGTGATAAACGTTAGTTTTATTTCTTGTCTTTATAGTTGTTGATCATAAGATTGGTTTGTATTTTTATGCTAGTCTAGGTTTGAAGCAATGTAGGTGTGTTTTATTTGCCTTTTGAGCGGAGATATTGGATTCACCCATATCCGTTGTACTTAATTATTTTTTGGAGTAATAATATTTTACCGGATAACTCTTTTACCCAAAAGAGACAAAAGTGCCCGTAGATGTCTTGACTTTAGAATTCTTCAAGTTTCCTTCAAATTTAGTCTTTTTGCATCTTTCCGCTCCAAAGACCTTTTAATCCAATTCTATAAATATGAGCAATTAAGTATCAAATTCATATAAAATAAGACACTAAACATAGGATAATGATAACCAAAAAAATGTTATTATTTGATGTTATCATTTTTATTCATATACCAGTTTTTTTTAGTTATATCTACAACTAATTTAGAAGCCTTTGTATCTAAAAGTTTTGTTTTATTTTTTTTGCCGGTATGATTTAACTAGAAAAAAATATTCATAGCTGCCTGCCAACTACAGTAAGAGGAAAGAGTTGGTCAAAGAAATATGCTCCCAAAATCATAAACTAATCAAAAATTTAAGCAAGAGTTAAGCGACAACCATCGTCAATTACTTTGTCTAACAAGTGTCTAAGCTCATTTTGGATTTACATGACATAGAAAAATTATTCTTTTTGTTAGCGAGCACATTGTGGAAGAGTTTAAGCGCCATTAGCCACCTTTTTCAACCAAGGGCACCGCCATTTGCGCACCGCTGACGGCATCAATGGTGCGTCGTTTGTCCTTTCGTTGTTGCAATGGTCGACGCCATTGGTATTTGACTTTCTTTTTCTTTTTATTTTTTATTTTGAGCGTGTGAGGTATTTTTGTGTAATGTTTTGTTGGAACTATATACATCAATAACTATTATTGTTCTTTTTGCTAGGAAGATGCTTTAGTTATTAATGTGTTATTGAAGAGGTGATAATGTGATGTTTGAAGTGGCACACCAATAAGTGTTATTGGTGGTGTTCCACATCTAGCTCCGTTACTTGCTTAATTTCACTATTGCTTTATGACTTTTTTTCACTACCCAGATTTTACTTTAAAGTTTGATGGGTAAATTGATGTTACATTTGCAATATTGGAATTTGGGTTTGTATCCGTTAAACTCAATAACGTTTATTGTTGAACTATGTGTGCATTTTTGTGTATATATGAGTGTGAAATAAGTGAGAGTGAAGAAAGTTAAGGATTTAAATTGTAAAATGTGTTTAAATATCTAAAACGTTGCATTGCTTTTTATAAGTAGATGTATTTTAGTCTAACAACTTTACCCAATTTTTAAGTTATTATTTTTTAAGCAAGTGTGTTTTCTGTTTATAAGTAGTAAAGATAAAAACGAACATATAGTTCGATGAAGCTCTTATCTTTAACATCTTGCAATCTACCAGCCATATTTGATATAAAAGTTATGAATAAAATTTTGTATTGTCTCGTGCAAATATTAATTCCCCATTTATTATGAAGTGGTGATTGGGTGGCGAGTATAGGGTTTTTTCTAGTAAAATCAAAACCTGAAAATTCGGTTTTGAGTTTTCAAAATTAAAGCATGTTGGTGAGTTAGATATCTTCAGTTTGGATTCGTTCGATTTTGAAAACATGATTGTTAACTCTAAATCTTTATACGTGTAAGTGACTACAAAAAAGTATTTGAAGATTTATGCTAAGTAATGAACACAATATATTCGTTTGATTTTGAAAACATGATTGTGAACTCTAAATCTTTATACATGTAAGTGACTACAAAAAGTATTTGAAGATTTATGCTAAGTAACGGACACAATATATGTAACTACTCGATGTACAAATCTTGAAATGGAAAATATGTCCTTACATGATTTGAAAACATGTCGCATACTAGAAACATTCCTAGTTTGCTAGTTTGTCTTAGAAAGTATGCTTGATAAAACTCTATCGGATTGGTAAACATCATTTTAGAAATTAATATATATATTTTTGATGTTTTATCACTAATAAGAATAAAAAATAAATAGATAAATGGATTTGATTTTCCGTGTTTAGGTTCTTCGGAGAAGCGTAGACTTTAACTCAAAATTATGTGCCCCCTAACCAAGGATATAGGAGTCCCCATGACCGTATCTTTCGTTGGCTACCACCAAAATGGTGTACGATAAGTTTTGAACGACCTTATTTGAGAACCGAATATCTAGAAGGCGTTGTTGGGGACCCTTAATCGTTAGTGGCACCCCTAAGTCACTTTTATCCACCCCGTACAGGGAAAGATAGATTTTTTTTATCGTTTTCGTTTCGTATTTTCTATCTCTTAATACTTCTAACTTATCAAACTTTATATTTTTTATTCCGTACTTTCGGTTTGTAGTTTTAAATGAACATAAACTTAAAAAAAATTAAAAATAAATAAATAATAAAAAAGGGTGCCAATATCCCTTGTATGTATAGAAGTTCAACCATTAGACCACATTGATGATGTCGAAATAATATTCAATGTTCAAGATATATTATTATTATTATTATTATTATTATTATTACAATAAATTAGTAGGAATCGAGATACTAACCGGGCTCACGCCTTAGCTATAATAATAATAATAATAATAATAATAATAATATTATTATTATTATTATTATTATTATTATAATATAATAATAATTATTATTATTATTATTATTATTATTTATTTTTATTTTTATTTTTCTTCGAAAGGCAATCGATATATTATTATATGTAAGTTCGTCTCATGTGCACAGGCTATATATAATATGTATGGAAATGACATTGGACGACAGCTCACAACAAATTACTCTTGTGTACAAATCGGCCTCCGATTTGCTTAATCCTTGGAATAGTTTGAGATGTCAACTTTATCTGTTTCTAGTCCTTCCTTTTGTTCATCTCCATTGTCTTCAGCTGATAATACGCATAGCACGAAGCAAGATGTTATTCGCAACAGTGTAATCTTCCATGATAGTATATGGGGATCAGTTTCTTGAGCATGATGAGGTTAAGTTTGCATATTTTATTTGCATCGCATACTTTTGTTATGAACGGAACAAGGTATACTAATTAATTATTTTATGTACGCAGAAATTCAATGTAGCTACAGAGAAACAACTAATTGAGGAGCTCAAAGAAGAAGTGAGAAAAGAGCTAATGATAAGAGCTAGTAATGAAGCAAGCCAATATATAAAGCTTATACAACTTGTCGATGTTGTTCAGCGCCTTGGCCTAGCCTATCATTTCAAAAAGAGATCGAGGAATCCTTGCAACATATCTATGTTACATATGGTGATAAGTGGATTGGCAATAACAACATAGAAAGCATTTCACTTTGGTTTCGACTGCTACGTCAACATGGCTTCAACATTTCATCCGGTATTTAAATAAAACTTAAGACCTTGCATAATAGTTGACTCTTTCACGGCATTACCTAGCCCGTGTACCATAAAATATATCGATATCAAATGTATGAGCACTAAAAAAACTGTTATTTGGTGACATGGAAAGAAAGTGTCACGAAAAAGTTAGATTTGGTGACACATTTATGTGTCACTAGAACCTCTATCACTAAAAATCAATCTTCCTGGAGTGGAGTATGTCTAAATTCATCTACTTGGTTTGCTCGTGTTACAGATATATTCAAGAACTTCAAAGATGAGAAGGGAAAGTTTCCGGAGTCGTTATGTGATGATCCTCAAGGAATGCTTGCTTTGTATGAAGCAACATATCTAAGGGTTGAAGGAGAAGAAGTACTAGATGACGCAAACGAGTTCACTAAAATCAACCTCGGCATTATATCCAACTATCCATCTTGTGAATCTTCTCTAAGAACTGAAATACAGCAAGCACTAAAGCAGCCACTTTGTAGAAGGTTGCCAAGGTTAGAGGCGGTGCGTTACATACCAATCTACCAACAAAAAGCTTCTCACAATGAGGTGTTGTTGAAGCTTGCAAAGTTAGACTTCAACGTGCTTCAAGATATGCACAAACATGAGCTAAGCCAAATCTGCAAGTACGTACATATATAGCGAGAAAATTTCGCTATGCCATATCATTCAACTTATTTATAACTAGATCAACTATATTCAAAATCTAGTTGACTCTGGCTAACTAGCATGAATCAGAGGGTGTTTTACATGGGCTGATTTATATAACTGAATCTATGTTTCATGCATGGTTTTAACACTTTATGATTTATATTCGTAACTTGCATTTATGTCTCAGATGGTGGAAGGATCTGGACATTCGAAACAAGTTACCTTATGTTCGTGACAGATTGATAGAAGGCTACTTTTGGATGCTAGGAATCTATTTCGAGCCTCAGCATGCTCGTACAAGAATGTTCCTAATGAAAACATGCATGTGGTTAATTGTTTTAGATGATACATATGACAATTATGGCACTTACGAGCACTACCACATTTACCAGTTTCCCCATCGCCGTTTTCCCCGGCGACAAGTGTCGCTGGGGAATCATCACTAAACGACAAAAATATATCCTACGTGGCACAAAGTCTCGTAGAAAAGTCAGCTAAATTATGGAGAGGTTTTCCCCGGCGACATGTCGCCGGGGATACCATTGTTATATTTTGACCGAAAATTTCATCGTGCAACGTGGCGGGAACTTTTCCCGCTTACCTTTCCCCAGCGACATGTCGCCGGGGATTCATTTGATTATTTAAAATATGTAATTAGTGTTAATTTTATTACTTTAAAATTTTATTTTGCATGTTTCCCCAGCGACATGTCGCCGGGGATTCATTTAATTATTTAAAATATGTAATTAGTGTTACTTTGATTACTTTAAAATTTTATTTTGCACTTTTCCCCAGCGACATGTCGCCGGGGATACCATTTGACTTCGTTTGACTTTATTAATAATAATAGTAATGTTAATAATAATAATAAGAAGAATAAGAATAATAATAATAATAAGTATACCATAACATAACGACTTATCCGTTGAGCGTCTAATGTGTAACCATAACATACCGACTCATCCGTTGAGCGTCTAATGTGTAACCATAACATACCGACTCGGATGTTGAGCGTCTAATGTGTAACCCTAACATACGGACTCATCCGTTGAGCGTCTAATGTGTAACCATAACATACCGACTCATCCGTTGAGCGTCTAATGTGTAACCATAACATACCGACTCATCCGTTGAGCGTCTAATGTGTAACCATAACATACCGACTCATCCGTTGAGCGTCTAATGTGTAACCATAACATACCGACTCGGATGTTGAGCGTCTAATGTGTAACCTAACATACGGACTCATCCGTTGAGCGTCTAATGTGTAACCATAACATACCGACTCATCCGTTGAGCGTCTAATGTGTAACCATAACATAACGACTCGGATGTTGAGCGTCTAATGTGTAACCATAACATACGGACTCATCCGTTGAGCGTCTAATGTGTAACCATAACATACGGACTCATCCGTTGAGCGTCTAATGTGTAACCATAACATACGGACTCATCCGTTGAGCGTCTAATGTGTAACCACAACATACGGACTCATCCGTTGAGCGTCTAATGTGTAACCATAACATACGGACTCATCCGTTGAGCGTCTAATGTGTAACCATAACATACCGACTCATCCGTTGAGCGTCTAATGTGTAACCATAACATACCGACTCATCCGTTGAGCGTCTAATGTGTAACCATAACATACCGACTCATCCGTTGACGTCTAATGTCCGACTCATGAGCGTCTAATGTGTAACCATAACATACCGACTCGGATGTTGAACGTCTAATGTGTAACCCTAACATACGGACTCATCCGTTGAACGTCTAATGTGTAACCATAACATACCGACTCATCCGTTGAACGTCTAATGTGTAACCATAACATACCGACTCATCCGTTGAACGTCTAATGTGTAACCATAACATACCGACTCGGGTGTTGAACGTCTAATGTGTAACCATAACATACCGACTCGGATGTTGAACGTCTAATGTGTAACCATAACATACCGACTCGGATGTTGAACGTCTAATGTGTAACCCTAACATACGGACTCATCCGTTGAACGTCTAATGTGTAACCATAACATACCGACTCATCCGTTGAACGTCTAATGTGTAACCATAACATACCGACTCATCCGTTGAACGTCTAATGTGTAACCATAACATACCGACTCGGGTGTTGAACGTCTAATGTGTAACCATAACATACCGACTCGGATGTTGAACGTCTAATGTGTAACCATAACATACCGACTCGGATGTTGAGCGTCTAATGTGTAACCATAACATACGGACTCATCCGTTGAGCGTCTAATGTGTAACCATAACATACCGACTCATCCGTTGAGCGTCTAATGTGTAACCATAACATACCGACTCATCCGTTGAGCGTCTAATGTGTAACCATAACATACCGACTCATCCGTTGAACGTCTAATGTGTAACCATAACATACCGACTCATCCGTTGAACGTCTAATGTGTAACCATAACATACCGACTCGGATGTTGAACGTCTAATGTGTAACCCTAACATACGGACTCATCCGTTGAACGTCTAATGTGTAACCATAACATACCGACTCATCCGTTGAACGTCTAATGTGTAACCATAACATACCGACTCATCCGTTGAACGTCTAATGTGTAACCCTAACATACGGACTCATCCGTTGAACGTCTAATGTGTAACCCTAACATACGGACTCATCCGTTGAACGTCTAATGTGTAACCATAACATACGGACTCATCCGTTGAACGTCTAATGTGTAACCATAACATACGGACTCATCCGTTGAGCGTCTAATGTGTAACCATAACATACCGACTCATCCGTTGAGCGTCTAATGTGTAACCATAACATACCGACTCGGATGTTGAGCGTCTAATGTGTAACCATAACATACGGACTCATCCGTTGAGCGTCTAATGTGTAACCATAACATACCGACTCATCCGTTGAGCGTCTAATGTGTAACCATAACATACCGACTCATCCGTTGAGCGTCTAATGTGTAACCATAACATACCGACTCATCCGTTGAGCGTCTAATGTGTAACCATAACATACCGACTCGGATGTTGAGCGTCTAATGTGTAACCATAACATACCGACTCGGATGTTGAGCGTCTAATGTGTAACCATAACATACCGACTCATCCGTTGAGCGTCTAATGTGTAACCACTAACATACCGACTCATCCGTTGAGCGTCTAATGTGTAACCATAACATACCGACTCATCCGTTGAGCGTCTAATGTGTAACCATAACATACCGACTCATCCGTTGAGCGTCTAATGTGTAACCATAACATACCGACTCGGATGTTGAGCGTCTAATGTGTAACCATAACATACCGACTCATCCGTTGAGCGTCTAATGTGTAACCATAACATACCGACTCATCCGTTGAGCGTCTAATGTGTAACCATAACATACCGACTCATCCGTTGAGCGTCTAATGTGTAACCATAACATACCGACTCATCCGTTGAGCGTCTAATGTGTAACCATAACATACCGACTCATCCGTTGAGCGTCTAATGTGTAACCATAACATACCGACTCATCCGTTGAGCGTCTAATGTGTAACCATAACATACCGACTCATCCGTTGAGCGTCTAATGTGTAACCATAACATACCGACTCATCCGTTGAGCGTCTAATGTGTAACCATAACATACCGACTCATCCGTTGAGCGTCTAATGTGTAACCATAACATACCGACTCATCCGTTGAGCGTCTAATGTGTAACCATAACATACCGACTCATCCGTTGAGCGTCTAATGTGTAACCATAACATACCGACTCATCCGTTGAGCGTCTAATGTGTAACCATAACATACCGACTCATCCGTTGAGCGTCTAATGTGTACGGACTCATCCGTTGAACCATAACATACCGACTCATCCGTTGAGCGTCTAATGTGTAACCGACTCATCATACCGACTCATCCGTTGAGCGTCTAATGTGTAACCATAACATACGGACTCATCCGTTGAGCGTCTAATGTGTAACCATAACATACGGACTCATCCGTTGAGCGTCTAATGTGTAACCATAACATACCGACTCATCCGTTGAGCGTCTAATGTGTAACCATAACATACCGACTCATCCGTTGAGCGTCTAATGTGTAACCATAACATACCGACTCATCCGTTGAGCGTCTAATGTGTAACCATAACATACCGACTCATCCGTTGAGCGTCTAATGTGTAACCATAACATACCGACTCGGATGTTGAGCGTCTAATGTGTAACCCTAACATACGGACTCATCCGTTGAGCGTCTAATGTGTAACCATAACATACCGACTCATCCGTTGAGCGTCTAATGTGTAACCATAACATACCGACTCATCCGTTGAGCGTCTAATGTGTAACCATAACATACCGACTCATCCGTTGAGCGTCTAATGTGTAACCATAACATACCGACTCATCCGTTGAGCGTCTAATGTGTAACCATAACATACCGACTCATCCGTTGAGCGTCTAATGTGTAACCATAACATACCGACTCATCCGTTGAGCGTCTAATGTGTAACCATAACATACCGACTCATCCGTTGAGCGTCTAATGTGTAACCATAACATACCGACTCATCCGTTGAGCGTCTAATGTGTAACCATAACATACCGACTCATCCGTTGAGCGTCTAATGTGTAACCATAACATACCGACGTCGTCTAATGTGTAACCATAACATACCGACTCATCCGTTGAGCGTCTAATGTGTAACCATAACATACCGACTCATCCGTTGAGCGTCTAATGTGTAACCATAACATACCGACTCATCCGTTGAGCGTCTAATGTGTAACCATAACATACCGACTCATCCGTTGAGCGTCTAATGTGTAACCATAACATACCGACTCATCCGTTGAGCGTCTAATGTGTAACCATAACATACGTTGACTCATCCGTTGAGCGTCTAATGTGTAACCATAACATACCGACTCATCCGTTGAGCGTCTAATGTGTAACCATAACATACCGACTCATCCGTTGAGCGTCTAATGTGTAACCATAACATACCGACTCGGATGTTGAGCGTCTAATGTGTAACCATAACATACCGACTCATCCGTTGAGCGTCTAATGTGTAACCATAACATACCGACTCATCCGTTGAGCGTCTAATGTGTAACCATAACATACCGACTCATCCGTTGAGCGTCTAATGTGTAACCATAACATACCGACTCATCCGTTGAGCGTCTAATGTGTAACCATAACATACCGACTCATCCGTTGAGCGTCTAATGTGTAACCATAACATACCGACTCATCCGTTGAGCGTCTAATGTGTAACCATAACATACCGACTCATGTTGAGCGTCTAATGTGTAACCATAACATACCGACTCATCCGTTGAGCGTCTAATGTGTAACCATAACATACCGACTCATCCGTTGAGCGTCTAATGTGTAACCATAACATACCGACTCATCCGTTGAGCGTCTAATGTGTAACCATAACATACCGACTCATCCGTTGAGCGTCTAATGTGTAACCATAACATACCGACTCATCCGTTGAGCGTCTAATGTGTAACCATAACATACCGACTCATCCGTTGAGCGTCTAATGTGTAACCATAACATACCGACTCATCCGTTGAGCGTCTAATGTGTAACCATAACATACGGACTCATCCGTTGAGCGTCTAATGTGTAACCATAACATACCGACTCACTCATCCGTTGAGCGTCTAATGTGTAACCATAACATACCGACTCATCCGTTGAGCGTCTAATGTGTAACCATAACATACCGACTCGGATGTTGAGCGTCTAATGTGTAACCATAACATACCGACTCATCCGTTGAGCGTCTAATGTGTAACCATAACATACCGACTCATCCGTTGAGCGTCTAATGTGTAACCATAACATACCGACTCATCCGTTGAGCGTCTAATGTGTAACCATAACATACCGACTCATCCGTTGAGCGTCTAATGTGTAACCATAACATACCGACTCATCCGTTGAGCGTCTAATGTGTAACCATAACATACCGACTCGGATGTTGAGCGTCTAATGTGTAACCCAACATACGGACTCATCCGTTGAGCGTCTAATGTGTAACCATAACATACCGACTCATCCGTTGAGCGTCTAATGTGTAACCATAACATACCGACTCATCCGTTGAGCGTCTAATGTGTAACCATAACATACCGACTCATCCGTTGAGCGTCTAATGTGTAACCATAACATACCGACTCATCCGTTGAGCGTCTAATGTGTAACCATAACATACCGACTCGTTGAGCGTCTATGTGTAACCGTTGACTCATCCGCGTCTAATGTGTAACCATAACATACGGACTCATCCGTTGAGCGTCTAATGTGTAACCATAACATACCGACTCATCCGTTGAGCGTCTAATGTGTAACCATAACATACCGACTCATCCGTTGAGCGTCTAATGTGTAACCATAACATACCGACTCATCCGTTGAGCGTCTAATGTGTAACCATAACATACCGACTCGGATGTTGAGCGTCTAATGTGTAACCATAACATACCGACTCATCCGTTGAGCGTCTAATGTGTAACCATAACATACCGACTCATCCGTTGAGCGTCTAATGTGTAACCATAACATACCGACTCATCCGTTGAGCGTCTAATGTGTAACCATAACATACCGACTCATCCGTTGAGCGTCTAATGTGTAACCATAACATACCGACTCATCCGTTGAGCGTCTAATGTGTAACCATAACATACCGACTCATCCGTTGAGCGTCTAATGTGTAACCATAACATACCGACTCATCCGTTGAGCGTCTAATGTGTAACCATAACATACCGACTCATCCGTTGAGCGTCTAATGTGTAACCATAACATACCGACTCATCCGTTGAGCGTCTAATGTGTAACCATAACATACCGACTCATCCGTTGAGCGTCTAATGTGTAACCATAACATACCGACTCATCCGTTGAGCGTCTAATGTGTAACCATAACATACCGACTCATCCGTTGAGCGTCTAATGTGTAACCATAACATACCGACTCGGATGTTGAGCGTCTAATGTGTAACCATAACATACCGACTCATCCGTTGAGCGTCTAATGTGTAACCATAACATACCGACTCATCCGTTGAGCGTCTAATGTGTAACTAATGACTCATAACCATAACATACCGACTCATCCGTTGAGCGTCTAATGTGTAACCATAACATACCGACTCATCCGTTGAGCGTCTAATGTGTAACCATAACATACCGACTCATCCGTTGAGCGTCTAATGTGTAACCATAACATACCGACTCATCCGTTGAGCGTCTAATGTGTAACCATACGGACTCATCCGTTGACGTCTAATGTGTAACCATAACATACCGACTCATTGAGCGTCTAATGTGTAACCATAACATACCGACTCATCCGTTGAGCGTCTAATGTGTAACCATAACATACCGACTCATCCGTTGAGCGTCTAATGTGTAACCATAACATACCGACTCATCCGTTGAGCGTCTAATGTGTAACCATAACATACCGACTCATCCGTTGAGCGTCTAATGTGTAACCATAACATACCGACTCATCCGTTGAGCGTCTAATGTGTAACCATAACATACGGACTCATCCGTTGAGCGTCTAATGTGTAACCATAACATACCGACTCATCCGTTGAGCGTCTAATGTGTAACCATAACATACCGACTCATCCGTTGAGCGTCTAATGTGTAACCATAACATACCGACTCATGTTGAGCGTCTAATGTGTAACCATAACATACCGACTCATCCGTTGAGCGTCTAATGTGTAACCATAACATACCGACTCATCCGTTGAGCGTCTAATGTGTAACCATAACATACCGACTCATCCGTTGAGCGTCTAATGTGTAACCATAACATACCGACTCATCCGTTGAGCGTCTAATGTGTAACCATAACATACCGACTCATCCGTTGAGCGTCTAATGTGTAACCATAACATACCGACTCGGATGTTGAGCGTCTAATGTGTAACCATAACATACCGACTCATCCGTTGAGCGTCTAATGTGTAACCATAACATACCGACTCATCCGTTGAGCGTCTAATGTGTAACCCATAACATACCGACTCATCCGTTGAGCGTCTAATGTGTAACCATAACATACCGACTCATCCGTTGAGCGTCTAATGTGTAACCATAACATACCGACTCATCCGTTGAGCGTCTAATGTGTAACCATAACATACCGACTCATCCGTTGAGCGTCTAATGTGTAACCATAACATACCGACTCATCCGTTGAGCGTCTAATGTGTAACCATAACATACCGACTCGGATCCGTTGAGCGTCTAATGTGTAACCATAACATACCGACTCATCCGTTGAGCGTCTAATGTGTAACCATAACATACCGACTCATCCGTTGAGCGTCTAATGTGTAACCATAACATACCGACTCATGTTGAGCGTCTAATGTGTAACCATAACATACCGACTCATCCGTTGAGCGTCTAATGTGTAACCATAACATACCGACTCATCCGTTGAGCGTCTAATGTGTAACCATAACATACCGACTCATCCGTTGAGCGTAACTAATGTGTAACCATAACATACCGACTCATCCGTTGAGCGTCTAATGTGTAACCATAACATACCGACTCATCCGTTGAGCGTCTAATGTGTAACCATAACATACGGACTCATCCGTTGAGCGTCTAATGTGTAACCATAACATACCGACTCATCCGTTGAGCGTCTAATGTGTAACCATAACATACCGACTCATCCGTTGAGCGTCTAATGTGTAACCATAACATACCGACTCATCCGTTGAGCGTCTAATGTGTAACCATAACATACCGACTCATCCGTTGAGCGTCTAATGTGTAACCATAACATACCGACTCATCCGTTGAGCGTCTAATGTGTAACCATAACATACCGACTCATCCGTTGAGCGTCTAATGTGTAACCATAACATACCGACTCATCCGTTGAGCGTCTAATGTGTAACCATAACATACCGACTCATCCGTTGAGCGTCTAATGTGTAACCATAACATACCGACTCGGATGTTGAGCGTCTAATGTGTAACCATAACATACCGACTCATCCGTTGAGCGTCTAATGTGTAACCATAACATACGTCGAACTCTCATCCGTTGAGCGTCTAATGTGTAACCATAACATACCGACTCATCCGTTGAGCGTCTAATGTGTAACCATAACATACCGACTCATCCGTTGAGCGTCTAATGTGTAACCATAACATACCGACTCATCCGTTGAGCGTCTAATGTGTAACCATAACATACCGACTCATCCGTTGAGCGTCTAATGTGTAACCATAACATACCGACTCATCCGTTGAGCGTCTAATGTGTAACCATAACATACCGACTCATCCGTTGAGCGTCTAATGTGTAACCATAACATACCGACTCATCCGTTGAGCGTCTAATGTGTAACCATAACATACCGACTCATCCGTTGAGCGTCTAATGTGTAACCATAACATACCGACTCATCCGTTGAGCGTCTAATGTGTAACCATAACATACCGACTCATCCGTTGAGCGTCTAATGTGTAACCATAACATACCGACTCATCCGGTGAACGTCTAATGTGTAACCATAACATACCGACTCATCCGTTGAGCGTCTAATGTGTAACCATAACATACCGACTCATCCGTTGAGCGTCTAATGTGTAACCATAACATACCGACTCATCCGTTGAGCGTCTAATGTGTAACCATAACATACCGACTCATCCGTTGAGCGTCTAATGTGTAACCATAACATACCGACTCATCCGTTGAGCGTCTAATGTGTAACCATAACATACCGACTCATCCGTTGAGCGTCTAATGTGTAACCATAACATACCGACTCATCCGTTGAGCGTCTAATGTGTAACCATAACATACCGACTCATCCGTTGAGCGTCTAATGTGTAACCATAACATACCGACTCATCCGTTGAGCGTCTAATGTGTAACCATAACATACCGACTCATCCGTTGAGCGTCTAATGTGTAACCATAACATACCGACTCATCCGTTGAGCGTCTAATGTGTAACCATAACATACCGACTCATCCGTTGAGCGTCTAATGTGTAACCATAACATACCGACTCATCCGTTGAGCGTCTAATGTGTAACCATAACATACCGACTCATCCGTTGAGCGTCTAATGTGTAACCATAACATACCGACTCATCCGTTGAGCGTCTAATGTGTAACCATAACATACCGACTCATCCGTTGAGCGTCTAATGTGTAACCATAACATACCGACTCATCCGTTGAGCGTCTAATGTGTAACCATAACATACCGACTCATCCGTTGAGCGTCTAATGTGTAACCATAACATACCGACTCATCCGTTGAGCGTCTAATGTGTAACCATAACATACCGACTCATCCGTTGAACCATAACATACCGCGTCTAATGTGTAACCATAACATACCGACTCATCCGTTGAGCGTCTAATGTGTAACCATAACATACGGACTCATCCGTTGAGCGTCTAATGTGTAACCATAACATACGGACTCATCCGTTGAGCGTCTAATGTGTAACCATAACATACCGACTCATCCGTTGAGCGTCTAATGTGTAACCATAACATACCGACTCATCCGTTGAGCGTCTAATGTGTAACCATAACATACCGACTCATCCGTTGAGCGTCTAATGTGTAACCATAACATACCGACTCATCCGTTGAGCGTCTAATGTGTAACCATAACATACCGACTCATCCGTTGAGCGTCTAATGTGTAACCATAACATACCGACTCATCCGTTGAGCGTCTAATGTGTAACCATAACATACCGACTCATCCGTTGAGCGTCTAATGTGTAACCATAACATACCGACTCATCCGTTGAGCGTCTAATGTGTAACCATAACATACCGACTCATCCGTTGAGCGTCTAATGTGTAACCATAACATACCGACTCATCCGTTGAGCGTCTAATGTGTAACCATAACATACCGACTCGGATGTTGAGCGTCTAATGTGTAACCATAACATACGGACTCATCCGTTGAGCGTCTAATGTGTAACCATAACATACCGACTCATCCGTTGAGCGTCTAATGTGTAACCATAACATACCGACTCATCCGTTGAGCGTCTAATGTGTAACCATAACATACCGACTCATCCGTTGAGCGTCTAATGTGTAACCATAACATACCGACTCATCCGTTGAGCGTCTAATGTGTAACCATAACATACGGACTCATCCGTTGAGCGTCTAATGTGTAACCATAACATACCGACTCATCCGTTGAGCGTCTAATGTGTAACCATAACATACCGACTCGGATGTTGAGCGTCTAATGTGTAACCCTAACATACCGACTCATCCGTTGAGCGTCTAATGTGTAACCATAACATACCGACTCATCCGTTGAGCGTCTAATGTGTAACCATAACATACCGACTCATCCGTTGAGCGTCTAATGTGTAACCATAACATACCGACTCATCCGTTGAGCGACTCATCCGTTGAAATGTGTAACCATAACATACCGACTCGGATGTTGAGCGTCTAATGTGTAACCATAACATACGGACTCATCCGTTGAGCGTCTAATGTGTAACCATAACATACCGACTCATCCGTTGAGCGTCTAATGTGTAACCATAACATACCGACTCATCCGTTGAGCGTCTAATGTGTAACCATAACATACCGACTCATCCGTTGAGCGTCTAATGTGTAACCATAACATACCGACTCGTGTTGAGCGTCTAATGTGTAACCATAACATACCGACTCGGATGTTGAGCGTCTAATGTGTAACCATAACATACCGACTCGGATGTTGAGCGTCTAATGTGTAACCATAACATACGGACTCATCCGTTGAGCGTCTAATGTGTAACCATAACATACCGACTCATCCGTTGAGCGTCTAATGTGTAACCATAACATACCGACGGATGTTGAGCGTCTAATGTGTAACCATAACATACCGACTCATCCGTTGAGCGTCTAATGTGTAACCATAACATACCGACTCATCCGTTGAGCGTCTAATGTGTTGAACCATAACCATACATACGACTCGGATGTTGAGCGTCTAATGTGTAACCATAACATACGGACTCATCCGTTGAGCGTCTAATGTGTAACCATAACATACCGACTCATCCGTTGAGCGTCTAATGTGTAACCATAACATACCGACTCATCCGTTGAGCGTCTAATGTGTAACCATAACATACCGACTCGGATGTTGAGCGTCTAATGTGTAACCATAACATACCGACTCATCCGTTGAACGTCTAATGTGTAACCAATGTGTAACATACGGACTCATCCGTTGAGCGTCTAATGTGTAACCATAACATACCGACTCATCCGTTGAGCGTCTAATGTGTAACCATAACATACGGACTCATCCGTTGAGCGTCTAATGTGTAACCATAACATACCGACTCATCCGTTGAGCGTCTAATGTGTAACCATAACATACCGACTCATCCGTTGAGCGTCTAATGTGTAACCATAACATACGGACTCATCCGTTGAGCGTCTAATGTGTAACCATAACATACCGACTCATCCGTTGAGCGTCTAATGTGTAACCATAACATACGGACTCATCCGTTGAGCGTCTAATGTGTAACCATAACATACCGACTCATCCGTTGAGCGTCTAATGTGTAACCATAACATACCGACTCGGATGTTGAGCGTCTAATGTGTAACCATAACATACGGACTCATCCGTTGAGCGTCTAATGTGTAACCATAACATACCGACTCGGATGTTGAGCGTCTAATGTGTAACCATAACATACGGACTCATCCGTTGAGCGTCTAATGTGTAACCATAACATACCGACTCATCCGTTGAGCGTCTAATGTGTAACCATAACATACCGACTCGGATGTTGAGCGTCTAATGTGTAACCATAACATACCGACTCATCCGTTGAGCGTCTAATGTGTAACCATAACATACCGACTCATCCGTTGAGCGTCTAATGTGTAACCATAACATACCGACTCATCCGTTGAAGGTCTAATGTGTAACCATAACATACCGACTCATCCGTTGAGCGTCTAATGTGTAACCATAACATACCGACTCGGATGTTGAGCGTCTAATGTGTAACCATAACATACCGACTCATCCGTTGAGCGTCTAATGTGTAACCATAACATACCGACTCATCCGTTGAGCGTCTAATGTGTAACCATAACATACCGACTCGGATGTTGAGCGTCTAATGTGTAACCATAACATACCGACTCATCCGTTGAGCGTCTAATGTGTAACCATAACATACCGACTCATCCGTTGAGCGTCTAATGTGTAACCATAACATACCGACTCGGATGTTGAGCGTCTAATGTGTAACCATAACATACGGACTCATCCGTTGAGCGTCTAATGTGTAACCATAACATACCGACTCATCCGTTGAGCGTCTAATGTGTAACCATAACATACGGACTCATCCGTTGAGCGTCTAATGTGTAACCATAACATACGGACTCATCCGTTGAGCGTCTAATGTGTAACCATAACATACCGACTCATTCGTTGAACGTCTAATGTGTAACCATAACATACCGACTCATCCGTTGAGCGTCTAATGTGTAACCATAACATACCGACTCATCCGTTGAGCGTCTAATGTGTAACCATAACATACCGACTCATTCGTTGAGCGTCTAATGTGTAAGCATAACATACCGACTCATCCGTTGAGCGTCTAATGTGTAACCATAACATACCGACTCGGATGTTGAGCGTCTAATGTGTAACCATAATTATTCTTGATGAATCATAGATTTATAAAACACATTCAACTATGCATCGTTTGGCTTATTGATCCAATTAAATATTGCATGCAACATTTTGATGTAATATGTTCTTGTTCCTCTAGCCGTTACTAGATTGTAAATCTAACTCTCATATAAGAATATAAAGATGCCGAATGGTAACTCTTTGTTCGAGTTTATATTAAAAGAAAGGAAAATATTTAGGATTATAATAAAAATAAAAGATAAAATCGTATTCTTTTGAAGTCGTTAACAACATAAAGTAATTAAATTTTAACCAAAAAAAAAAAAAAAAAAAAAAAAATTAAATAGTTTTCCCGGCGACATGTCATTTGGGATTATAAAAATAAAATTAAATAGTTTTCCCGGCGACATGTCATGGGATACATACCCACCAAAATTTTCGTTATCGCGCCATTTACGCTAAGCGACAAAACTATACCTTTCCCAAATGACATGTCGCCGGGAAAAACTTTATCATAAAGTAGATCTAGATATCTTCTTCATCGAGAAACGAAAAAAAAAAAAAACCTTATCCTCCTCCTTCCCGTGGCGATTTACTGCGAAAACGCATCCACCATCACCAACAATCATCAACCATCACCACCACCGCATCCACCATCACCACCAACGCATCCACCATCACCACCACCACACGTTACGGTTTGTTTTACAAATTTTAAATGTTATTCAACTAAATTAGTTAATTATATTATGATTTTTGCATTATTATTGTTGTAAGTTGTTGTTAGTTAAAAAGTGAAGTTTTTTTTTTTTTTTTTTTTGGCGATGGCGACGAGGACCGACGAGGAGCAAGAGCGAGTATGTTATAATTTTTGCAGATTATTATTGTTGTAAGTTGTTAACTTGGAAAGTTAATTTTTTTTTTTTTTTTTTTTTTTTTTTTTTTTGGCGAGCGGTGGGTGACGAGGAGGCTAGACAAGGTATGTAATAATTTTTTTTTTCTCCTTTTGGTATCCCGGGTGACATGTCGCTGGGGAATGTTTATTCATGTCGCTGGGGAATGTTTATTGTTTAAATTTTGTTAGTTTATAGTTATTATTAGTTCAATTGCCTTGAAATGTGCTCGTTTATAATTATAATAATTAGTTGTTTAAATTTTGTTAGTTTATAGTTATTATTTGGTGAAAAAGTGAAATGGTATGTATGTTAAAATAATGGTATGTATGTTAAAAAGTTAAATGATATGTATGTTAAAAAGTGAAATGGTATGTATGTTAAAAAGTGAAATGGTATGTATGTTAAAATAATGGTATGTATGTTAAAAAGTGAAATGATATGTAGTTTATAGTTTATAGTTATTATTTGTTGACATGTGCTCGTTTATATTATTTTGTTAGTTTATAGTTATTATTTGTTGATATGAGCCGTTTATAGTTTATAATAATTAGTTGTTTTAGGATTTTAGTGATTAATTTTGGAAAATCCCGTCTAAAATTAATCATCCTATAGAAAACCGTCCGAAATTAATTTATTAGAAATTAATTTGGAAAGTCCGTTGGTCTTGAGTTGTAACTTGCAAAATACACTTATATATTTGAATGAATGAATGAAATTGTTGTGGATTGTTTAAATGTGTATATTTATTTGGATGTGTATGTATTTGGATGTGTGCATGCTTATATTATTTTGTTCATGAATTTCTATATCTTATGCTAATTGTACTTGTACGGATGTCGACGGATGTTGCACGGTCCCACAGCGGTGACGGTGGCGGGAGGATCGTCCCCTCCGCACCAGCGTACCCACGGTTCTTTGGGCAAGCTTCATTAACAAAGGTAAGAATTTCCGGAGTATTGTAATACAAGCATAAATTTGATACATATTTATGACTTTTATCACTAACTTGATTTTGCGAGCAAAGGTAAACGGAAGCCCAATTTGGGCGGCAGGCGTGAGCGGTGAATACCGCGACAAGACCCGAACCTTTCATTGAAGGCAATCGTGAGCGAAAAAGGTCCCGTGTCGATCACTTTTGAGGCGGGTGACAAACAAACCTTAAACCTCTCGGCCCCATGCGGCGCATTGGTCTAACTACATAGGGAGGTCGTTAGGAAGGTGCCGCTTTACTACCCTTCTTGGGACAAGGTCCCGAAGGAGAAGAAGGCGGAATCATTTCGGATATTGGGGTCGATTATCCTTTTATGTTTATTTCATTATCGTGTTCATTTATTTAATTGTGTATATTTATCTAAATTCGCTTATTTATTTATATCATATAAATAAATAAACAAATTTAAATAAATATATAAATTATATCTCTAACTCTCTTTTCGTTTTGTTGTATATGATTGCGAGACCCTATTTGACCTCGGGCCGCACATCGACTCCTCCCGGGCCCCGGATCTACGAAGGCATAAACTCGCACCTCCAAAAGCCTACAATACTAACAAGGCTTCTTTCAAAGCCAAACATTGGAAGGTAGACCCCACCACCGGGATTACGATGCGGAGGCGATTAGGCGGGCACGTCCCGAGGAAATTACAATGGTGATTGGGATGAGTACATTAAGTTTTGGAATGATCCCAAGAACATTTCTCGAGCCGCTACAAATCGGCTTAACCGCAAAAGAGCAAGGTCATATCTAGACAGGGGATCCGGACGCCGACTCGCCGAGATAATATGGTAATAAACATTATATATATATATATATATATATATATATATATATATATATATATATATATATATATATATATATATATATATATATATATATATATATCGATTATACGCTTTGGTGTGTTGTGATTTGTCGTTTTAAAATTATTCATCTTATATGCGTGTGTATGTACGGATGCAGGCATCGAGACTCATGAATACCCGTCACTCATCGACACTTATTGGCGAACACATACTGTTGATGGGGTATTCCTTAACGATGAGGACCATGGATATATGTAAGTTTTGTTTCAAAACACACTTTAATGAATTATTGAGAAATAATGTAGCAACCCGACTAATATATTTACTATCTTGTGTTTTGTCACTACATAGGACGAGATGAAAAGCTTGAGGCCACGGGTGAATACACGGAGGATCAAATCAATGCGTTGGCAAGAGGGGGTAAGCTTCGTGGGCATATTCCCGGTGTGGGTCGCGTATTGCCATCACGGGCCACATCCAGGCCAAGTATGCCCGCCCCCGCCGAGAAAGTCACCAAAGATGTAAGCTTTATGATGAGTCTCCTCGGAAGCGACAACAGATACGCGGATATGTTCAGGGAGTATGACTCGGGTGGTGCTAGCGGGAGTGGTGGGTGTGGTGATGACGAGGAGAATGGCGGTGATGAGGATAACAACGCGAGAGGTAGTTGTGTATATATTATTAGTATGTTACATTGGTACTAGCTTTAGCTAGTTGTGTTATATATTATTAGTATGCTACATTGGTACTTTAGGTAGTTGTGTTATATATTATTAGGTTCATCTTAGCGCCATTTAAACACTTGTTTCCTATCTATCAATGCACATATTGACTTTTGAGTCGTGTTTATGTAAAAGTTGTGATCTATTTGTATTCGTTGATCCGTTATATGGTATTTGTGTTTTGGTACAAGTTGTGGCGAGTCTATCTGGGTTTTGTACAGGTTTATTTGGTAGATTTTTAGGAAAAATTCGGAAAAATCTGAAATCTTCAGACCGCAGTCGCATTAAAAAAATGCAGACCTTTCCCGACATGTCGCCGGGATAACTACACGATAAATGTTGACAAGTCAACGAGAAAGCTAAGTTTCCCGTGACATGTCGCCGGGATAGTAAACTAACTCGTTGACTTGTCAACAAAATTAGTTTCCCAATGACATGTCGGGGATACTTAATCAATATAATTAGCGTCTTAATCATTTTGCTTAATTCGACTATTCCCAAATGACATGTCATTGGGATAATGTGCCATGATGTACTTCTTCTGACTTAAATTTGAGTGGGACCCACGTCGTCGCGGGGATTGTCGTTGGGATACAATCCTCACGAGACTTCCCAGCTAGGATTCCCAATGACATGTCACTGGGAATCCCATATGTCATTGGGGTAGCCAGTGAATGTTGTAGTGGAGGAACTCGAGATGTTTACACAAGTCGTCGAAAGGTATTTAGTGTGCATTTTGCCCTTGGACTAAAATGGATCCTTGTGCATATCTATATTAACTAAAGTTAATCATCTATTTAGTGCTAATCAGATATTATATATTTTAGATGGTCCATAAGTCGCTTGGATGAGTTACCGAATACATGAAACTAATATATCATGAAGAATTCGGTGTTCACCAAGAAATGGAGGAATCACTTGAAAAGGAGGGAAAAGCATATCAAATCCATTATATTAAGGAGATGGTAATTAAATTTCATATTCTCTAACTTGATTTTGAGTGAAATTCATAATTTCAAAATATTAGTCAACTTGCCTTAATTAATCACTCACAAAAATCGGACGCAGATGAAAGAGTACACACGCACCTCTTATTAGAAGCTAAATGGTTAAAAGAGGGTACATGCCAACATTAGAACAAGACATTTCTAATTCACTAGTTACTTGTAGCTATGCCTTGGTTATAGTAATATCTTATGTTGCGGGATGACGATATAGTCTCCGAGGATGCCTTTAAATGGGTGGCCACACATCCTCCGCTTGTAAAGCTACATGTAAAATTTTAAGACTTATGGATGATATTGCCACCCACAAGGTATGTTGTACACACTAACATACATATATACTCGATATGATCATGTTCTTAGCAAAGAGATATGGTGTTACATAACACCTACATAATTTTGTAGGAGGAACAAGAAAGAGGTCATATTGCATCAAGCATCGAATGCTACCGAAAGGAAACCGATGCATCGGAGGAGGAAGCATGCAAGTTTTTCTCGAAACAAGTTGAAGATGCTTGGAAAGTTATAAATCGAGAGTCCTCGGGCCTCTGGATATACCATTTCCTCTCCTTATTCCTGCAATCAACCTTGCACGTGTGAGTGATACCTTATATAAAGACAACGATGGCTACAATCATCTTTGGTAAAGAAGTCATTGGTTACATCAAATCGTTGTTGGTTCACCCTATGATTCTCTAAGATTCAAGTCGACTTAATGGCACTTGTTGTTGTCTTACATATTCCATTATAATTTTAGGTTACGTGAGTCTTGTGAGGTTATTATCATCCGTTGTAAGTTTTCTTTGTCCATTTTACATGTGTGTATACACATAACTTTCCTTTAATAAATTTTCACTATTATGCGATGCAAAGATCATCGACTTCAATTCGAGCTCCAATATATGTTGTCATGAGTATGAAAATACAATAACACATCGAAGAAAGAACAATCTCGAAGTTAACGATAAGTTTGGTGATCGAGCTACTCCTTTTGTCAATTGTTATATGATGCGGTCCTAGCTAGACTTATATGTTGAGTTTTAATGAGATTGTGAGATATAACGATAAAAAATTGGTATCCAAGCTACGGTTGGCCGGTGGTGATGTGGATGGTGTTTCTCGGATAGACCCGATTGAGCGGTATTGGATGATCTGGTATACTTTATGTTGAAAGGAAGCCATTTAAAAATGGCGTGTTGAAGTGAAAGAAGTCGGTGTTGGGATTTAAGAACTACGTTAACCAATTAACGATCACGAGCACGCAGCGGATATGGATCTAGTAATCGCAATTAGGTTAATACGTATTAATAAACAATTAATGAATAAAAGGTAAAATAGGAAAACTAACATTTGGCGTCAATCGCACGTTATCAACGAACAAGGAACCAAAGAAACAAAACATCTAAAATAGATGACTCTACGAGTATCACACACAAACACTTAAACCAAGTACGTTCGATAAACGCTAGTCAAGAACGTTTAAAACCCATCAACCCTTGAATTACTTGAATACCTCGAACAAGGAAAACCCAAAGGAAAACCTTCTATTCCAACCGTCCGAGAACCACATCGCCCAAGAACCTTTCTTTTAGTATCATCCGATATCGGACACTACATGTCCGATATATATACTCCCTTTTGTCCGATATGTGTCACGTCATGTAAAATCGAAAAATCTTGTTACTAAACGTATTCAACTAGGAACTTGTAACAATAAGCCAATCAAAATCTAAGAATACTTGGATCAAACGTATTGATGCAAGCTTAGGATTTAACCAATCAAACTTAACCCTTATCAAATTTAAAGAAATCGATTGGGTAAAGAACTAGGTGGATCGATCATGAAGGTATTCGATTTTAGGGATAGTTGTATATGTTCGCATGTATGTAATAGACGCGTGAGTCGACTTTTAGGGATATTATATGTTCGTCATTATGGATGCATGTATGCCTATGTATATATAAGTCTTAAGCGACATATTAACTTGGGCTCATGGCTTGAGCTCAAGCTTGATCCAAACATCCAATGATCATGTGTTTCTAGGCCCAAGGCAAACACAAAACCGACCCACTTTGAACTTGAACAAATCCATGGGTCATGAATAGGATCGGTATACATGCATGCAAGAAACAGGTTCAACATATTCAAGTATTAAAGGATCGTCACGTACTCTCGTGTTTAACGTGTGTGCCCCATAAGCTCACACACTTCTAGTCGTTACGTGTGTTTTAAACTCCACAAACCAACACCTCCCACTTGGGAGTTGGAGTGTCGAATGGCACACAAAACTAACGACGGAAACGCCTAGCAACGCTCTCACTCGCTTTTAACTAAAAGTGTCCGAGATGTAGTTTCATAAAATCTTCTCAAGAGCATGGTTATTAATGTCTTGCTTTTAATCATCCTTTGTTAGAGATACCGTTAAACCATAGATATGGATCCTAACTCGGTCCATATAATTTAACCATTTATAATCTTGTTATAGAATTTAATTAGATATACCAAATGTAATCAAGTATCATCTTGCATTACCCTTTGGGTTCGGCCGAACAATTATCTTATTAATTATGGAGAGTCGCCATGGTATCCTACGCACATATCAAGTGGAGTAACAAGTCCTTTATTGACTACAAGTGTTGTGGATGCTGCTTCACATCAATCCGAAATATAGCCTTTATAACTACCTTATTCAGATAGCGTTTTGCGTATACTTACAAAAAATGATATCCACACATAACATAACTTGCTTGTATCTCAAGTCTAAGGACGATTTTAACAAACCTTTTTTAACATTTACTTATGACAAGGATCCAAAAGTAAATATTTGAAAGTTGGGGTATCCAATATGCATCTCTAGTGAATACATATGAGTTTGGCGGGAACAATCCACGTTCTCGTTAGAATATAACCAACACTCACATTTGCCTTACATAACAATATTTCCATATTGTTAACCAACAATGGACGTATTTAGAATAATAAAATTATTCAAAGATTAAACAGGCAAATATAGGATAACAATTATTATATGAATGAATAACAAATACCAAGTATCTTTATTCATCATAAAGTAAAAATTGTTTTTCAATCCCAATTATCCAAATACTAAAACAGATATGCATGAAACTCATTTAGTAAGTTGAAGTCTAATGTTTCCAACATTCTCAACCTTTTTTAAAAGAAAAACTAAATAGTCATCTGAGTAAACTTTCCGAAAACTTGTTTCAAATTTCACTTATAGTGCGGGATTTGAAATATAAGATGAGTGTCTTATCTCATATACTCATACTATTGCAAGAGTTCTAGTATGGTGTTTGATGCGCGCAAAACCGTCAAGTCTAATCACACAAACTGGCCACTTGTGAATGACCACCGTAACAGATCAAAACCGCTTGACGAAATCAATGAAGATCCGAGGAGTATAGAGTCTCCCGGTCGTTATGTCCCGGTAATGCAATGGATCACCTCACGTATAGTGATCGGGAGATTTGGACGGAAAAGAGAATTTGGAATTATTATAACTACGGAAAAAGGACATAAACTACAAGGGCTAAAATGAAAATTAAAGGAAATTTAAAAAGATAAAAACTATTAAATAAACGCTATCACTATTTTTAAAATGATGAACGTTTAAAACTTAAAACTAAAAACTTACGTTTAAAATAAAATTACGTAAACGTACAAAATAAAAAGTGAAACTTATACAATATAAATCCTAAAAATATGAAAAATACATTTTTACAATCCTAATGATAAAATAAAATATTTAGAAAAAGAAAATTAATTTTACAACTATTTATCTAATTATTATTAATTAAAAACTATTTTTAACTATTTAATAATTACCTAAAACACAAGAAAATAGGTAATAAAGCTAGAAAAATAAAATTAAGACTTAGAAAACTCTAAAATATCAAAATAGAATTTTCAAAACTATTTTTGTATTTTATGATTATTTTCTATTTTCTATGAATTTAATACTAATTAAATCTAATTAAAATTATAAAAATACCAAATAAAAGGAGAAAATAGGAAAAATGTTTTTATGCTTTTATATTTATCTTAAACTATTAAAATTGAAAACTATTTTTGGAACTTTTCTCAATTATTTGCAATTAAAGCTATTTAAAAGGCTTAAAAGCGAATTTAATCTAGAAAAATAGTGAGCAGTGTCTAAAAATTATGAAAACTTCAGGAAAATATAAAACTTATTCTAAAGCAGGAAAAATATAAAACTAAGGCTTAAGTGGAAGAAATAGGAGTGCTAGGTAAATGATCTAAATAAGCACTATGAAAATAAGCTAATAAGCTCTACATTGAACCAACTGAAAACATAAGCTAAATAACTCTAAAACTACTCTAAGGAACTAATTGCAACTACTCCTATAACCTAAATAAGCATCTACCAAGATTAGAGCTAATCGCCATAATAAGCAAATATGCTAAATGACCCTCTGTTTAAGCTTATGCACCACAACAGATAAGCTAAAGGAAAACCAATCATGGGTCTCAAGACCACATAGCAGAGATCATAAACCCAAAGTTACAGCTATTATGGACCAGTAATCAAGAAGCTAGAGATCAAATAAAAACTGGCTAAGTTGACAGAAGCTACTGAATGTGCAGATCAGTTTACAAGCACCTATGTTTGAGATCATCTAACTACTTATCAGAAAAGCTTCAGGACAAAATAGATAAAGGGTCTTGAAGACCACCTAGAATACTACAAGTAGACCAATAATCAGACCTTAACTATGTAAAATGAACACAGTGCATGTGCTGCAAGTTCTGTAGAAATCCAAATTTTTGACATGTTTGACTTTTGAAAGCAGATACAGTTGACTTTGGTGAAGTTTGATCCAGTTTTTATGACTGATAATGAAGTAAATTGATGAAATGAGCTTAAGACCAACTTTGTCTAAGACTTTTAAACACAAATTCAAAGATTTCAAATCCAAAAATCCAACAGTGGAGTAGTATTGACAGTTTAAGAACCAATCTTGACTTTGACAGGTTTTAAGGGCAAAAGTAAGACAGATATGAACTAGTTTATGCCAAATAAACTTAAACCAACAAACTTTAGCTACTAAATAAGACTAGAAGGCAGGGAGCTTAGCAGAACCAAACACCCCTTTTGCTACTAGATTGCAATAGAAATTGAGCTAAACTCTTATCTAGCTAGAACAACTGATCAAAATGAGTTTATATAACTAAAATATAGACCAATAAACAGCTTAGAACCAGTTATGGCTACAAATGCAGGTTATACCAAGAAATCTTGAAAAATTACTTACAAGGGTCCCTTGGCCACTATGGCCTGCACAAACAGTGAAACCAGTACACTAGTCTAATTCAACCCAATTGCTTCCATTTCCACACATTTCAAGTTCTGAATCACCCCATTTCATCCTTGCATCATTTTTGTTCTTATGTTGACTTTAGTTGACCAGGTTACAATATTGTTTAAACTTGAGTTCAAGCTTACAAAAAGCTTATGATAAGCTTATATAAGCTTGTATGAGATGAAAATGGAACTGCTAAAAGCTTTAACAAAGATGTTTGCACTTAAAAATCTCAACAGTAGACATAAAATGAGGAAACTGGATATTACTTGAATTGAAGCTTGATAAAAGTTCAAATACACTGTAACTACTAAATTGAGTACAAAGTTACTTGAAAATACAATTCAGAAGCTAATTAGGACATAGTATTATTAAAACGACATACAATTTTTAAAAACTAAGACTAACTATCAAACTTGCTTCCTCTTGGACTCTTATAAGCTCCAAAGTCTTTCTCTCACTTATCTGAGTGGATCCCAGTACCAATCTGAGCCATTGATTGGCTAAAATCAATCTTGGCCCTTAATCTTGTTTTGGCGCCATTTTCTGTTTTGATATGAGAGACAGGGGAAAGAGGTGCATTAATTGTGGTGGGATGGGTAGGTAAGGTGGGGGAGACAAAGGGTGAGGTAGGGTGGACTGCAGGTGGCTGGAGGAGGGGGGAGACAGACAAGATTGTCGGGGATGACAGTTTTAGGGGGCGGGTTTTTTAGTTTAAACAATGGGTGGGTTGGTCGGGTTAAGGATTTGGACCGGGCAAAGTATTTGGGCCAGGGGTTTAGGTTTTGGGCTTGGGTAATTATTTAGGTCCGAATGGTTTGTAGGATTAATAACACCAAGGACCTTTTTTGCAATTTCTCAAAACCAAAGGACCAAACATGTAAAACTGAAATTTCCAGGGGCCAAACATGTAACTTATGAAGAGTAGTCAAGGGTTGGTCTTGCCAAGTTTACTAATCCAAGGGTCAATTTTTGACACTTTTGAAATTCCCAAGGACTAATTTTGAACATTTTGGATTTTCAGGGACTAAACTGTAATTTTCTCAAAACTTTTAGATTTCCCACCAAAGGACTAAATATGACAATTAATGATTTTAAAAAGACCTTTGGTGACTTTTCTTTTGAAATTTTGGCTCAGGGACTATTTTTGACAATTTTTGAAACTTGGGGACTAAAGCGCAATTTTGCAAATTTGATATGTTTTCATCGATTTTGATATTTTGGCATTTAAAACACATAAAACACTGATTTGTGATATTTTGATCATTTTGATGTGTTTCGAGTGTTTTCGGATGATTTTGCGCTTTATTTTGTACAAAATGATGAGTATTTTACACACTCATCAATCCCCACATCGAGATATTGCTAGTCCCTAGCAATGATTTGAGAAAACATAATGGATTTTAATCTCTTTACCAAAAGCCATTACTCGGAGTAGCCAAATGTTTTAGTTCAAGTAAGAACCATGGTACACCGATAACCATGTGATTTTGAGCAAACCACCGACTTTCAACGGATTTGATTTGTCTTTACGAAGCCGTTTGCTTCGGACTAGCCAAATCTTAGATAAATTATCAATATTATCTTTGGTGAGTTGATTACCAATTATGGTTTTTCCACGCCTTTACCACAAGCCATAATCTTGCGGGCTAGCCAACTCTTCACTTTTTAGGATATGGTGAGTCGAATACCATACAATTTTGGGCAAATTGCAAGCCGTCAACGGATTTGAGATATCTTTACCAAGAGCCGTTTGCTCTGGATTAGCCAATCCTTTTGTCTTCTGAGACATGGCGGATCGATAACCGGATGAGAAAGTGTAGAACACTTACTCCAAAAAATTTTTTGGCCAAAACGGGGATTAGGCGGTATAATTACATGATAAAATTCGTGAGAATCCCCACACTTAGAAATGAATATTGCCCTCAATATTCAAAGTACCGCGGTTATGCCGAAACAAAGAACGTGAAAGGAAATACTACGGCCATTATTTAGAAAGAAGATTTTTTTTTTTTTTTTTTTTTTTTATGAAACATGTGGGCAACCCCCCCACACTAGGGTGGTAGAAAGAGGTAAGAAGACAGAAATATGGGTGAAAACCCATATGGCATGCTACTGTTTTTGATTCCCGAGTCGCTAGCTTGACTCGACCCCGAATTCATTGGTTCATGGGGAAGCAAAGTGGAAGAAACAATCTCCATCGAACTTTCATTCAAGATGTTTGGACAAACATTTGAAGCACGTGAAAGTTCCACACCGATGAGATACACATAGAACCGGCTCAAAAATGGTAGATGGAAATGCCGGGATCAAAGATAATGTCTTCATTCCCGAAGGAGTGAAGAACAGGAGAAGTCACGGGATAGGTGAAGAAGAGATAGAAAATCATGATAAACATCATGACTAACTCATCTTCATCTATAGGAGGATCCATAATTTCAGGATTATGAATCTCAACATTTAAGCTTATGTGATCAAGACAAATCTCGGGAGTGTCTAGATCAAAGTAGAATTTATCATACTCCCGCGGAGATATGATATGAGTGAGTTCACCGGAGAACTCCTCAAAAGTGAATGAATCATATTCAGAATTGATATGAGTGAGTTCACTGGCGAACTCCTCAAAGGTAAATGATTCATGATCGGGGAGAGAATTATGAGAATGAGAAGTGGTACTGCCACTAATCTTCTCTCCCATACTATCAAAACAGGGGGCTTTCATTTCCGGATTAGAATCATCGGAAAGAATGTCACTACCCTTAATGGGGATAGGAGATGAAATCGGTTTCTCTTTGAAAGCCTCGATTTTAGAAATGAGAAGACTGACATTCAATAATGTTGCTCTAAGAGCTTCATCTTTGATTTCAGTGTCGATAACTTCATCATTCTCTTCTTCTAAGCTAACAAGCTCGAAGGTGAATCTTCCACATAAATGATGTCTCCACAAGATAATGAATCATCATCATCGAATCGGAGGACATCTCAACATGATCATTTTGGAAGACAAGAGGAGGAGGATATCACACACATGATCAAGAGTTCCTCGTGACTCTCTTGGGATTGGGACAAGGTTCTCAACACTAGACTTTATGAATTCGTCCGATTCCTTTTCAGAACAATGTCGAGATGCTCGTCCCCATAATAAGAGAGTATTTGTGAATCTCGGGTGTGATAGCGATTGTTTGAGATGGAATCTCAACTGGAATATCAACCGACGAGGGGTTGAGAAATATTACTTTTAAAAGGATAAAACCCTCCTCGTCATCGTCATAAAGTGTTGCCTTGAGAAATTGGGAACGCCTTAGAGCCGCTTGCTCTAGGATAAATAATTCTTCCCTAGATTTGCGAGCTTCTCGTTCTTGACCAACAATTCTCCTATGGTTTTCACCACTCACTTGATTCTTAAAGTTTTGAATCATATCATCAAGTGTTTTCATTGCGGTTTCAAGATCCCGGGAGATTTCATGAGACAACGGCTCGATGGAGTTTGAACCGTATAGTGCTATGGAGGTTGGAAATTATCAAACATGTGAGAGTCATGATTGTTACAAGGAAATGGATTCCTGTTTGACAATCGAGTGAAATGGGGACCTCCACAGACTCACAACAAGAGAACTGTTGAGTGCAGACAGTGAATCATATGGATTTTGGTCATAACCAAAACTCGAGCATCACCGGAAAACTGTTCATAGACAAACGTATTTCGGATTGACACTCAAATCCTTGGTGAGGACCTCCACAAAATTCACAGCGGTATGTTGATTATATGAAGAATAGTCGGGCTGTGGTGGGTAATTGGAAAAGTTTGAGGAGTCGTTAAATGAGTTCTGATTAGGATCATAATCAAATGAATTCCTCGAACCACAAAACAAACAACTCCCGTTATGGATATCATTACCACATTGTACACAAGTACACCAACGACAGGGTGAACCATAAAGAGGCTCACCACAACCGACACAAGGAATAAACGATTGCATTTGAGAGTTTTGAAGAGGAATCAGTTTATTCAAAGGATCAACAAAACCAACATGGTGATCAGAGTGACTATCAAGACTCGAAGAACATTTTGAAAAATCAGGAGGCGGGACAAGTGGTGTGCTCTGAGAGCTAGCAATTTCCACCACTTCCGTTATGGTCTCCGGTTTTGGTTCTTGAGAAACGTGAAGATTAGGCAAGTCATTCTTCTTTGGTCACCGTAGAAATTTCGCATGTTTGCTTTTAACCGTAAATCGTGAAAGTTTAGAATCAATTCTAGACGGTTTAGGAGCAATCGAGGGTTAGGTCTTTGGATAACCGTAGGTTGGACGTTTGGTACCTCCATTATCAAAAGGAAGTACCGGTCCTTTGTCACCCGGTTTCTCGTTCCATATCCCTACGCAGAATCAATGGATCATCACGAACAACACGAATTCTCGACATTTGAGATAAAGTCCAAGTTTTTCAACTTCGTCCCGAATCTGTCCCGAGAGATTCCATGAGAATAGAAGAAGAGAATCAAATGGATAGAGGGTAAAGGAATAAAGAATCAAACAGGTAAGAGGGTAAAGAGGAATATTTTGGCATTTTGAAAACATTTGTAGAAACAAAGATCGAAAATCTTTTGGGTTTTGATTTTAAAAGAAAATATGAACATGTACGGATGGTATAGACAAAGAGTGAATATCCAAATCACTAATCGCTAAACGGAAGACAATCAAGACGCACAGACTCCCGTGGCGCTAAAAATTTGATCTTGCAAAAACGTCAAGTCTAATCACACAACCGCCACTTGTGAATGACCACCGTAACAGATGAAAATTGCTTCAAAGACGAAATCAATGAAGATCCGAGGAGTATAGAGTCTCCCGGTCGTTATGTCCCAAATGAACATGCAATGGATCACCTCACGTATAGTGATCGGGAGATTTGACGGAAAAGAGAATTTGGAATTATTATAACTACGGAAAAGGACATAAACTACAAGGGCTAAAATGAAAATTAAAGGAAATTTAAAAGATAAAACTATTAAATAAACGCTATCACTATTTTTAAAATGATGAACGTTTAAAACTTAAAACTAAAACTTACGTTTAAAATAAAATTACGTAAACGTACAAAATAAAAAGTGAAACTTATACAATATAAATCCTAAAAATATGAAAAATACATTTTTACAATCCTAATGATAAAAGAAAATATTTAGAAAAAGAAAATTAATTTTACAACTATTTATCTAATTATTATTAATTAAAAACTATTTTTAACTATTTAATAATTACCTAAAACACAAGAAAATAGGTAATAAAGCTAGAAAAATAAAATTAAGACTTAGAAAACTCTAAAATATCAAAATAGAATTTTCAAAACTATTTTTTGTATTTTTATGATTATTTTTCTATTTTCTATGAATTTAATACTAATTAAATCTAATTAAAATTATAAAAAATACCAAATAAAAGGAGAAAAATAGGGAAAAATGTTTTTTATGCTTTTTATATTTATCTTAAACTATTAAAATTGAAAAACTATTTTTTGGAACTTTTTCTCAATTATTTGCAATTAAAGCTATTTAAAAAGGCTTAAAAACTGAATTTAATCTAGAAAAATAGTGAACAGTGTCTAAAAATTATGAAAACTTCAGGGAAAATCTAAAAACTTATTCTAAAGCAGAGAAAAATATAAAAATTAAGGCTTAAGTGGAAGAAATAGGAGCTGCTAGGTAAATGATCTAAATAAGCACTATGAAAATAAGCTAATAAGCTCTACATTGAACCAACTGAAAACATAAGCTAAATAACTCTAAAACTACTCTAAGGGAACTAATTGCAACTACTCCTATAACCTAAATAAGCATCTACCAAGATTAGAGCTAACTGCCATAAAAAGCAAATCTGCTAAATGACCCTCCTGTCTAAGCTTATGCACCACAATAGATAAGCTAAAGGAAAACCAATCTTGTGGGTCTCAAGACCACATAGCGTAGATCATAAACCCAAAGTTACAGCTATTATGGACCAAGAATCAAGAAGCTAGAGATCAAATAAAAGCGGCTAAGTTGATGAAGCTACTGAATGTGCAGATCAGTTTACAAGCACCTATGTTTGAGATCATCTAACTACTTATCAGAAAAGCTTCAGGACAAAATAGATAAAGGGTCTTGAAGACCACCTAGAATACTACAAGTAGACCAATAATCAGACCTTAACTATGTAAAATGAACACAGTGCATGTGCTGCAAGTTCTGTAGAAATCCAAATTTTTGACATGTTTGACTTTTTGAAACAGATACACAGTTGACTTTGGTGAAGTTTGATCCAGTTTTTATGACTGATAATGAAGTAAATTGATGAAATGAGCTTAAGACCAACTTTGTCTAAGACTTTTAAACACAAATTCAAAGATTTCAAATCCAAAAATCCAACAGTGGAGTAGTATTGACAGTTTAAGAACCAATCTTGACTTTGACAGGTTTTAAGGGCAAAAGTAAGACAGATATGAACTAGTTTATGCCAAATAAACTTAAACCAACAAACTTTAGCTACTAAATAAGACTAGAAGGCAGGGAGCTTAGCAGAACCAAACACCCCTTTTGCTACTAGATTGCAATAGAAATTGAGCTAAACTCTTATCCAGCTAGAACAACTGATCAAAATGAGTTTATATAACTAAAATATAGACCAATAAACAGCTTAGAACCGATTATGGCTACAAATGCGAGTTATACCAAGAAATCTTGAAAAATTACTTACAAGGGTCCCTTGGCCACTATGGCTCGCACAAACAAGTGAAACCAAGACACTAGTCTAATTCAACCCAATTGCTTCCATTTCCACCCATTTCAAGTTCGAATCACCCCATTTCATCCTTGCATCATTTTTGTTCTTATGTTGACTTTAGTTGACGGTTACAATATTGTTTAAACTTGAGTTCAAGCTTACAAAAAGCTTATGATAAGCTTATATAAGCTTGTATGAGATGAAAATGGAACTGCTAAAAGCTTTAACAAAGATGTTTGCACTTAAAAATCTCAACAGTAGACATAAAATGAGGAAACTGGATATTACTTGAATTGAAGCTTGATAAAAGTTCAAATACACTGTAACTACTAAATTGAGTACAAAGTTACTTGAAAATACAATTCAGAAGCTAATTAGGACATAGTATTATTAAAACGACATACAATTTTTAAAAACTAAGACTAACTATCAAACTTGCTTCCTCTTGGACTCTTATAAGCTCCAAAGTCTTTCTCTCACTTATCTGAGTGGATCCCAGTACCAATCTGAGCCATTGATTGGCTAAAATCAATCTTGGCCCTTAATCTTGTTTTGGCGCCATTTTACGCTTTGATATGAGAGCAGGGAAAGAGGTGCATTAATTGTGGTGGGATGGGTAGGTAAGGTGGGGAGACAAAGGTGAGGTAGGGTGGATTGCAGTGGGTGGAGGAGGGGGAGATGACAAGATTGTCGGGGATGACAAGTTTTAGGGGCGGGTTTTTAGTTTAAACAATGGGTGGGTTGGTCGGGTTAAGGATTTGGACCGGGCAAAGTATTTGGGCGAGGGTTTAGGTTTTGGGCTTGGGTAATTATTTAGGTCCGAATGGTTTGTAGGATTAATAACACCAAGGACCTTTTGCAATTTCTCAAAACCAAAGGACCAAACATGTAAACCGAAATTTCGGGGCCAAACATGTAACTTATGAAGAGTAGTCAAGGGTTGGTCTTGCCAAGTTTACTAATCCAAGGGTCAATTTTGACACTTTTGAAATTCAAGGACTAATTTTGAACATTTTGGATTTTCGTGGACTAAACGTAATTTTCTCAAAACTTTTAGATTTCCACCAAAGGACTAAATATGACAATTAATGATTTTAAAAGACCTTTGGTGAATTTTCTTTGAAATTTTGGCTCGTGGACTATTTTTGACAATTTTTGAAACTTGGGGACTAAAGCGCAATTTTGCAAATTTGATATGTTTTCATCCGATTTTGATATTTTGCATTTAAAACACATAAAACACTGATTTGTGATATTTTGATCATTTTGATGTGTTTCTGAGTGTTTTCAGATGATTTTGCAGTTTATTTTGTACAAAAATGATGAGTATTTTACACACTCATCAGTATTGTATGTTTTTGAAGATGGGGTGAGTATGCAAGCATTTTGGGAGTTATATATATAGAAAAACAATGCATTGTAATGAATGTTTGACCCAAAAGGTGGATTAAAATCTAATGATTAGATATGAATTTAAGGCATATGATCATGAGAACATAAGCATTAAATAGCATACTCCAAAACTAAGGCAAATGTGGATTTTTCATCCAAAGTGAGAAAAATAGAAGGTAAAAACAGCTTCTGTCTCACGGATCCCACGGATCCTTTCCTTGAGGGATCCGTCCAGCATGAAGGCTGGGATCCGTGAGTCTGGTGATTCAGGCAACACAAAATTTTCCTTTTGGAATTTTTTTTGCCTAGTGTGTGCCTATATGCAAACTATTTGGAGTTGCGGTTATCTCGACTCCTAAAACAAAAGAGAAATAAACTAGAAGTGAAAAATAATCCTATTGAGATAACCCGAGAACACATATTTAGTACTTTGAGTACGTAATTTAGTGTTATCAATGCTCCTAATTCATTGTTGCTTAAATTAATGTACCCGAAAATACATATTAGTTATGTATCTCCTTTAGCATTCACAAGACATGAGATGCAATGAAAATGGGCTTTTCCTTTGTATTAACGATGAAAAAGTGATTTGTCCTAGACGTGAGAAATTGCTTTTGTAAAATTGATACGGGAAGGTATCATCTTTTTAGAAAACATTGTGCGAGAATGTAATACCGGATTCTTGCTTAGATGGATGTCGTAGTCAACTAACGCTTGTTTCATCCATAGTGCTTGTTGGCATGCTTTGCCGGCGGAGACGTACTCGGCTTCGGTTGTTGATATTGATAGTGCCGTTTGTTTCTTAGAAAACCAAGATGTTAAACAACATCCCATGAAAGTACATACCCCACTTGTACTTTTTCTATCAACGTAATCACCTGCATGGTCAGAATCTGCATATACAATTATTTCTACTCCCGTGCCTTCAGGATACCATAATCTTAATTGTGTTGTACCCTTAATGTATCTAAATATCCTTTTTACGGCTTCTAGGTGTGATGTTTTAGGGTCTTCTTAAAACCTAGCACATAATAAAACACTAAACATGATATCCGGCCTACTTGCCGTGAGGTAGAGAAGACTACCTATCATGCCCCGATATTTAGTATTATCTACAGATTTTCCGTCTTCATCTTTTGAGTTTTGTGTCGGATGACATTGGGGGTCTTAATTGGTTTCGACTCTTCTAGACCGAATTTCTTTAACATCTCCTTTATGTATTTAGATTGATTAAAGAAGATACCATCTTCTACTTGTTTGATTTGTAGACCAAGAAAGAAACTAAGTTCTCCTATCATACTCATCTCGAACTCGTCATGCATGATTTTAGAAAAATCATCACACATGTCTTGACAAGTGGATCCGAATATAATATCATCTACATATATTTGCACTATGATTATATGTGACTCTCTTTTCTTAGTAAAAAGTGTGTTGTCAACTAACCCCATGATATAGTCGTGTTTAATTAAAAATGACTTGAGTCTATCATACCAAGCTTTTGGAGCTTGTTTAAGACCATAAAAGGGCTTTCTTTAATTTATACACATGTTTGGGTTTTTCAAAATCGATGAAGCCCGGAGGTTGAGCTACATATACTTCTTCATTAATGAAAAATTTAGAAAAGCGATTTTGACATCCATTTGATAAAGCTTTAGATCATTAGCACAAGCATACGCAAGAAGTATTCTTATAGACTCTAATCTAGCCACGGGGGCATAGGTCTTATCAAAGTCTATTCCTTCTTGTTGGTTATACCCTTAGGCAATGAGTCTAGCCTTATTCAGCCTGTTCCGCTCATTTTGACTGGTATTTCGCTGAAAACGGAGTTACGGTTCAAAAGTTATGGCCGTTTGAAGTTTTACTGTAAAAAGTCAACTTTTGGTCAAACCGCTTCAATCAACTCGCATCCAGGACAACTCGCTTCCAAGACAACTCGCTTAAACGACAACTCGCTTAAGGCAAAACTCGCATAAGATGACAACTGACTTAATAGACAAGTCGCATAAAACACAACTCGCATAGGCAACTCGCTTAAGCAACTCGTATAGGCAACTCTCTTTAGATACGTTGAATCTGGACAAGTCGCATAGGCAACTCTCTTTAGTATCAACTCGCTACACAATCAACTCGCTTGAACACCAAGTCGCTTAAATTAACTCGCTAGCTTTACAACTCGCTTAATAGCTAAGTCGCTTTAGATCTCAAGTCGCTTAAAGAAACAACTCGCTTAGAACCCAAGTCGCATAAAATCAACTCGCTAAATGACCAAGTCGCATGTACCAACTCGCGTCCAATAACAAAGCAACTCGCTTTGAAGAACAAACTATCCGAGACTCAACTCGCTTCGTACAAACTTCAAAAATAACCACTTTATCAATCAAAAACAACCAAGCCACAATGATTTAAGCCTTCTAATTCAAAACATAAACACATATGATGATCCTAAACACAAAAGTACTAGCAAAATTCAAACTTTAACACTAGAATTTGTCCAAATGAATCAAACTCTCCTAAACCCTTAATACCCAAAAACCTTATGAAATCCACCAAAACAAAGAGCATGAAAGATGAGTGATAGAACACGGCTCGATACCAATTGTTAGATATTGGATTTCATAAACACATAACACATCAATAATATGGGTCGGTTGTATAGAGTTTAGAGAGAGAAAGTGGAAGCCTTTCTAGAGAGAAAGTAAAAGAAAACATAGAAGGTTAGATTGAGAATAATGAAGGTCCAACCTCTACCTTGGGAGGTAGAGGGTATTTATAGTTACAAACTAAACGTCCTCCTTGATTGTGGATCGGGCATACGGTGGGTAAAGACTCGTCTGTCCTCCACGGTGTTACTCTAGACTAAATAACTAACTAAATAACTAGTAAATAACGTAACGTCTACGAGCTAACATATGCTATACTAGAGTTGGGGTGACCGACTATTCACTATGGATTTTCCAATTCCTAACATATATGCGATCCTTTTCTTCCTATAGTAAAAATGTATTTTCTCTCCCTTCTCAAAACCACCTTAAAAACCGGTCATCAATGTGTTACATCGGGAGACCATGATCAAACATACGCCATAGACATTAACAAAGCTTCTAAAATCGATTATTTTCTTTTTTTTTCAGCCTAGATCGGAATCTGAACTGAAAAACCCAACCATTGTCGAATCTTGGTAAAAAACAAAACCCCAAACGACTCCAGAAAAGTTGTTGAACGTGATATTGGTGTTCCATTTATTTATTTATTTATTTTTTGAAATCTTTTCTGGTATTCTAGTTTTGATTTTGTTATTTTCAAAATTTTTTCTTATTGAATTTTAGGTATCATTTGATGTGGTTCTTAAGATCCTCCTTTTTATTGTGGGTTCAATTTCAGCTAATGCTCGATGAATATAGATACATGAATCGATGATGAACATGGCTAATCATATATATAGTTTATGATATTTTAATCAGATTATCATTCTGATGATACATGACCAAAGAAGATGATCACTGAAGATGAGTAGATGACGATGGATGATGATGAAGGTGTGAAACCGATGACGACGGCGAAGCAAATATGATGGCGATGATAATTATATATGATGATTCAAAACCGATGATGACGACGATGCGAGCTCTACGACAATGATAATGATCTTGATATCATCGATGCAAACTCGATGAGGAGCGTTTTGATGTAGACATGTTTAATGATCGATGCATAAATCGATCCATTCTTTGTTATGGTGCGAACAATTTGTTTTGAAAATAGTTTTTGATGCAAAATGATTATTAATGACAGAAGTCATTGAACAAATGATGAACGATTTTGATGCATGAATTGAATATGTTAATGGTTAATAATGATGATAATAAATTAACGCTTGGGAATTCTATTTTGTTTTTTTGTTTTCGTTTGTTTATTAATCGGGTCATTTGCAAGATGATGATGCATGATGTTGATTGATCTGTGCTAAACCAGTCAAGTCTAATCACACAAGCCGGCCACTTGTGAATGGCCAACCGTAACAGACTTAAAACTGCTTAAAACACAAATGCAATGAAGTCCTAGAGAATACAATGAATTCCCGGGTCGTTAAGTCCCACGGAGACTCAATGGTGTGCAAACACTTGATCAGACGATAGAATGATCACTAATGATAGTGATCAGAAAGGTTTTGGATGGATAATTACCTAAAGAAAAGATCTACAAATTACAGCGACTTAAATGCAAATTAAGAAGATTAAAAAGATAAAATATATTAAATAAACGCTATCACTATATTTAAAATGATGAACGTTTAAAACTTAAAACTTACGTTTAAATAAAATTACGTAAACGTACAAAATAAAAAGTGAAAATAAAGAAGGAAAATAACTACGGAAATGAAAAATACATTTTTACAATCCTAATTATACTAGAAAATTATTGGAAAAATAAAATTATTTTTAAAACTATTTATCTAATTATTATTAAATAAAAACTATTTTTACTTATTTAATAATAGACTAAAATACAAGAAAATATGAAATAAAGCTAGAAAAATGAAATTATGACTTGGAAAAATCTAAAATATTATAAAACTAATTTTAAAACTGAAAATATATTATTTAGGCTTTTTATATATTTATTATTAATTTAAAACTATTTAAAACTAATTAAAATGCTAGAAAATACTATTTTAACCAAGAAAATTATGGAAAAATAATTTTTTGACTTTTTATATTTATCTAAACTTAAGAAAATTGAAAAATTATTTTTTTGAACCTTTTCTTAATTTTTTGTATTTAATGCTAATTAAAAATGCTTAAAAACTAATTTAAATCAAGAAAAATAGCAAACCAACTTGGAAAAATCTGAAAATTTCAGGAAAACTCTAAAATTATATTAGGAAGCTAGGACAAATTGAAAAACAGGAGGTTATGTGGATGAATTTGAAACTGATGTGCCAAAGGCTTATCAATAAGCACTTGAATAAGCCAAATGAACAAAATAAGCCACCAACTGATAACAAAGACTATAATATGCTAAAAGAACTAAAATGCAACAAATTACAACTATCTAAAACCTCAAAATCACAAGCTCAAGAGATTTGATGAAATGGGCTTTTGAGCTAAAAACAGATTTTGGGTGGCCTACTTTGAGCTAAATAAGCTAACCAAAAAGCTAAAACCTAAAACCAAATATGGGACCCTAAACAAGACCTGGAAAAGAGCTTGTAAACCAAAAAGTAGCCACTCACAAGCTCTTGTGAGCTCTGTGCAAAGGTTGCAAGAACTGCACAAACCTGTGCAGTTCAATGCCTTGTGCACAGGGCATTTGAAACTAATTTGATGAGCATATTTGAGACTTATAAAAATTTCACAAAAATGTATAAAAATGCTACCAACAAAATAGACCAGATGAGCTTTTCAAAGCAACAATTTTCACTGAAATTGGCTTAAAGATGAAGCCAAGAAAAATCACCTTAGTTAGGCCAAAACTGAGTTTTCAGATTTTGACTTTTGGAGACAGTATTGCAAGTTTGACCAAAATGAAATTTAAGGCTAATTCTTCAACTGAATATGGTGTAATATGTTAAAATGAAACTACTGCAAGCTAGCTCTATGATTTTTGAACACACAATAAGCTTTAGATTTTATAAAAACTCAACAGTTAAGCTGTTGAGACAGAACTAGTGTAATTTTGACTTAAATGATGTACAGGTGCAAAATGATGACTAGAGTGAGTTCATTTGAGCTTAATAAACCTAGAAATACAAGTTCTAACTTCTGAGCAAGCCTAAATCACAGATGAACCAACCAATCCAAACACTACTTTAAAACATTGATATGCAATCAAAATGACCTAACTACTGTTCCAGCTTATACCAATGATCAAACTGATTTCACATGACCTAATTGCAACTATTTAAGCAGGTTTACATTAAAGATGACCACAGATACACTATAAGCATAAAATGCAATATTTGAAAAGAAAATGGAAGTGAGAATAGAACTCACAAATGCCCAGCTGGTATGCAGACTGAAACCAAACCAAATTCCACACTAACCTAACCTATTTTAACCCAATATCACACTGCATCAACCCTATGTCCACTGCCATTACTGTTTTAGCCAAAATTCCACCTAATTTGACTTTTGTTGACCAATTATCCAAGTTGCTTGAAACTGAACTATGGGCTTACTCAAAGCTATAATAAGCTTGAATAAACCTTTGTGAGCTTAAAAATGAGCTGCTGAAAGCTTGTACATATAAAATAGAAACTGAAAAAGTGTACAGTGAACAACAAACTTGAATTTTGAATAAAGACTTGGATTGATACTTAACAACACATTAAAATGAGAATTTAACTTAAAAGTGATACAAAGAAACTGAGATTACAACATTTTGATTAATCTAAGACATTAATTAAAAAAAACGACATAAAGAAAATTTTATAAAACTAACTACTACCTTCATTGCTTCTCTTAGCTTCTTTTTTATACTCCCAGTGCTTTCTCTCTCTCTCTTCTGAATATATCCCAGCATTAATCTCAACCTTTGGATGAATAAAAATGATCATGGCCGTTAAATCCATTTTTGGCGGGAAATGGTTATTTGGCAGTTGTTGGTTGAGTAAAGGGGAGGGAGATGCATTAAATGTATCTTGGATTGTGTGGAGGTGGGGGGGACATGGAAGGGTGCTAGTGAGCTGGGGGGATGGTGTTGAAGGTGGGCAGACATGGTGGGTGAGGGAGAAGGGAAAAAGCGCGGGGAAAGGGGTGTATGTTTGTTTGGTAGGGTGGGTTGACGAGGTGTTAATAATACAAGGGGTCAAAAGTGGTAAGGGTCCAATTGTTTTGGCGGGGTCCAAGCGGTTATGATAGGGTCCAAAGGATATAAAGGGTTTAATAATCATAGGGACCTATGTTGTAACCACGAAATTCAAGGACCAATCACATCAATTTTGCAAAGTTGTTCCAAGGACTAAAAGTGACAAGCTCAAAAGTATAAGGACCAAACTTGACAATTTCCAATTTCAAGGACCATTTTGCCACTTTTCAAAGTTGAAGGACCTTTTCCGCCATTTGACTAAAGATTCATTCAAGGACCGTTTTGACAATTTAAAATATTTCGAGGACCTTGAATGATATTTTCTTTATTTTGATATACCGGGGACTATTTTGACAACTTTTGAAACTTGGGGACTAAAGCGCCAATTTTGCAAACTTGATACGTTTTCATCGATTTTGATATTTTGCATTTAAAACACATAAAACACGATTTGTGATATTTTGATCATTTTGATGTGTTTCTGAGTGTTTTCAGATGATTTTGCAGTTTATATTGTACAAAAATGATGAGTATTTAGACACTCATCATTGATGAATGAATGTTCCAGTGGTGGGAAAAAAAACAGAATGTCAAATAATTAAAAATATGCATATGACGACAGAAGTGGAAGAGTTGTAGGCGCATGGTGATTAAATGGGTAGTAGATGTGTATCCCATACGTTTTTTTTATCCTCAATAACAATGTATATAAAAAATATACTATCTCAAATGAATGCATAATAATAAAAGAATGAAAGCTGAATTATATTTAAAAAAATATAAATGCTAAAAAAATTGTTATCAAAAGTTATGGTTGAAATGTTGAATGGATGAGGCGCGTGAGTTTTGTTTGTAAATGTGATTCGAAAATCAGAAACTGATGAAAGATGGCCACTCAATCGTTTCTAGAAGATGGTACATAATGCCCTTATTGTTTAGTTATTAATACCGATTTGCCATTCATTTAATCTTAATTAGATGACATCATCTATGATACATCCGACGGCCTTGATTGCTTCCTATACTTCTTATATTAAGGTACTTACTTACGTTAACCCTCCTCTCTCTCTCTCTCTCTCTCTATATATATATATATATATATATATATATATATATATAGGACCTATATATTTGAGAACTCATTTTGAGTGCAAGTGCTGCGAGAACCTTTTATGTACTCTTAGTAATGCATATTGTGCAACATATCAATACAACATAGCATTTTGAGTTATTAAACTTTTTATTTAATCCAAAAGGTATAATAGTAAAAGTCAATTTTATATTATTTTTATTTTAAAAATAAATCCTGATTTTTTAAAAAATTCAATTTTTCGTTTTTTTTTTTCGCTTTTGTCTGAACATGCATGTTTTTAACTGATTTAGTGCATATGTGTTTTTATGAATTAATTTTATTATTTTGGTTTTTCGAATAATTTTTTCGACATATATGTTTTTCAAATGAAAATGTGCATATGTGTTTTTAGATCATGTAAACTTATAACAACCAAGAACATAATGTTAAACATAAAATTCGATATAGATTGAAATACAATTAAAATACAATTTATAATAAGAAGAAATACATGAATATAATCTATCTTTACACTTGTGCACTAACAATAATTAACGTAAACGGACATATGTGCACAAAATACATGTGTTTGAAGTTTCTCATCATATTATTTTGAACATGTGTGCATGTCTTCCAAAAACATACATGCACACCTTCCAAGAACATATATGTACTTCCCGTATGTGCGCACGCCTTCAAAGAACGTCACGCCTAGAAAAAAAATAGCCACGATTAAATACTTTTAAAATAAAACTTAAAATAACGTAACACACATGGACAAGCTTAAACTAACAAATACAAATAAACATGAGAATATTTTTTTATGTATGCAAAACATATATAATTCAATCACAAAACATATGTGTTTTATAATTCATACACAAAACATATATGTTTTATACGTAAACATATATGTTTTATATGTAAACATATATGTGCACTTAACGACTTCATGATCTCAATGCTTCAATGTGATTATCACTCAATCTTCAACTTCAATGGCAATAAAAATTTTGAATAAAAAGACATGATTGACTGTTTTAAAATAAGGGATAATTCCATATATCCCCAACTTAAACCTTATATTGTCATATTTACCCAACCAAAACTCACAATGACATTTATACCGATTCAAAGAACAATTTGTCATATTTACCCATTTCTTTATAAAGCTAGTTAAAATTTAATTTATGGTATAAAATCCCCATTATATCCCTAATAACTTAATAAAGAAATTGATCCTAACTACATTATTATCATCACCTGGTCATATTCTCTATCAACAAGTGCAGCTCATTGTTGTATTACTCAAATTACGTCTAATTGAACTGAAAGTAGTAAACTGTTTGCTTAACTTCCTAATCAGCTTAAGTTATTCGTAAGAAAATACTACGACTTATAGGGAGTAACAATTCCATCTCGTCTTGGTGTCAGATAATATGTAATTACTCAATTGCAATAGGTTATAGTTTATTGACAAGCGATACATATACGATAGTTACTAGACTACTAACAAGCATGTAGTTCATATCGCTATAAAGTTACTATTCATGATGAACATAAAAGGCAATCCAATAACATAAAACTCATGTATTGAACAAATCCAAAACAAGACATGCGAACAACAATATAACAACAAAACAAAATACAAATTACCACAACCATATTGAGACTATTCTGATACCTAAGAAACTAGTACACCAATATATCTTTAGACAAGGATCACCCTTTCCACATGAGTGTGGTCAACATTATACAACTAGGTGCGTAAAATCATGGCAATTGAAAGGTCAACGCATTAGATAGTAGATATGTAACGATTCAATTGGTGGTTTTTCTATATTATAACGTATTTTCATCTAAAATTGATCTTACAAGAAATCAAGAACCCCATCTATATTTTCATATAATTTTGATCTTACAAAAAAAATAAAATAAATAATAAATAAAATAATAGACTTACTCAGCATGTGACAAAGCGTAATGAAATCATATGTAATTGATTCAATTGCGTAGCTATATTGATGTTTGGCTATAGATCGTTTATATTAAAAAAAAATCTCCAGCCAACAATAGGATTGTTTCTTGTGATAATTTAAATCCACCCATTATCCTCTATCATACGAAGATAATTTAGCCAAACCTCTACCAGATTTTAATTATGGATTAACGAAGTGTGATGGTGATAGATGGGTTCTAGGGTTTTTAGGAGCGATTCTGAGATAATTTCAATTGAGGGGCTAAGGGTTTTTAGATGAGATCGAGTTAAAAGCGTGATATATGGGAATGGGACGGTTTTGTAGAGATAGAGTTGAAATTCCATTAATACCCTTTCATTTTACATATAATAGTCTAATCTTTCAAAAGTTACATTAATGACACAATTCATTATAGCCATTGATTTATATAATCAACGGTTTTAGATGGGTTCTCAGGTTCTCGCACTTAATGAGGTTATCAAAATAAAGATACACTATATATATATATATATATATATATATATATATATATATATAGAGAGAGAGAGAGAGAGAGAGGGTTAACGTAAGTAAGTACCTTAATATAAGAAGTATAGGAAGCAATCAAGGCCGTCGGATGTATCATAGATGATGTCATCTAATTAAGATTAAATGAATGGCAAATCGGTAATAATAACTAAACAATAAGGGCATTATGTACCATGTGTTTTGCATTATATGACAATTGTATTTTGTTTATGCATAGGTGTTTTGTATTTGCACATGTATTTTTTAAAAATACATAAATATGTATACAAACAACAAAACTTTGTTAATAACTCAAAATTGTACAAGCTAATGATTTACAAAATCTAACACCGCTAAAATTTCTACTTCACTACAAATGCTTAATTAATAGAAAAAAATCAATTGAGGATGCACATGTGTAAACACCATGTTTTGCAACATCTTCTTTAGTGTGCACGCATGCATTCACGTATCCTTGATTATCTTGATCGTTTTGCATATATGCAATGCGTGTAAAATTTTAAATCGTATTTACATGTACAATGCACATGTATATTCTTCATCCTTGATTATCTTGATAATTTTTTCATATAAAAACATATGTGCACAATGCACAATTAGAATTCACATGTACATTATTCATCATTGATTATCTTGATACCAGCTGTAAAAACATATGTGCACAATCATCACCTCCCTTGTATTGAATAATCTGTTTCAACAACATTAAAAAAAATAATTACACGTTAGCCAAATACATTGCCAGCCTCTAGAACATGTGTGTTCCAAAACTAAAGAACCAAGTTAAAGGACAAACATGCACATGTATGTTTCTAATAACACTAGACTCGAACCAAGTTATAGGACAAACATTCATACAATTATGCACATGAATTTTTCTAAACTCTACATAACTAATTACGAACAAAAGTCTTAAGAAGCATAAATCGACTATCATGCCATTTGTATTTTTATTTACCGAACCATAATTCTATTTTGTACAATACATTTAATTATAATTTCCAATTTCCAAATACCATTTATATTTAAAAAACTACATATAGCCAATCAAAAAACACGCGTGCACAAAAAAAAAACATATGTGCACAAAAGCAAGCAAAGATAACGAAAGACGATCTTAACTATGCAACTACCAAACACATATGCGCAATCAAAACACGTGTGCACAAAATAAAACATATGTGCACAAAAGCAAGCAAAGATATCGAAAGACACTACTATCTGGTTGTAAGTTAGATCATTTCTTAAGAATGAAAAACAAATTACATCTAGAAGGTAAGATTACTCTTTTTCACCAAGCTTAACTTTAGTCCCACCATACTCGGAGTGTCACCATTTGTAACGCCAACAATATCTTGTTGCTAGTTTTTATCAAATATCCCATGTACCAAAACAACTAAAAAAACCACAAACAATTAATAAACGAGTTATTTAATCATAACATCTAAAAAAACACATATGCATAATGTATTTCTTACTTGTTCACAAAAGACTATTTTGAGAAATTAGTAAAACCTTAAAACACAAAACACAAGTGCAACCTTAAATAAGAACTGTAAAAACACATATGCACATAAGGCATCAAATTTACCAGAAACTGTAAAAACACATATGCACTCTTAATAACACATATGCACCAACAGTAACACATATGAACACATTATAATAAATTGTTTGGGTACTATCATGCGTAGGTGTCCTTTATATTCATAATATTATTCATATTATAATTCGATGGAAATATTTTATTGTAAATCGTTTTCTTTTCGTTTGTTTTATTGGTCGTGAGTTTTGGGTTTCCAATAGTTCTAGGTTTTGTTGTTGTGAACTGTTTGTTATGACTTTGGGTTTCTGGTTCTTACATTGTGGCTAAACTGTGCATGATCGATGTTTTTTGAAAACGGAGAGAGGGTTTTTGGGTTCGGGTGAGAGAGGGAGAGGCGTTAAGGAATAAGATAAACCTGGTAGGACTGTTGTAAACACTCGTGTTATGGTGGTTAGTGATTCGAGTGAGGATGCTACTATAGGTAAGAATGTTTATAGTAATGTAATCGGAAGTGGTAATGTGGGTTAACTCGGGTACGTGTGTTGATGCGACACATGTGGCTCAAAATGTTACGCACTTTGATCATATTGAAGAAGTCATCATGAATCCAAATGATGTGTTTCATGTTTTGAATGGGGATGACAAATCCGGCGACAAGGTGGAAGAGGAAGCTAATGTTGGTATGTCTTCAGTTCCTGTTAACACTAATCCTTTTAATGTTGGTAGCCATGCATACTCTGCTCATGTTCATAGCACTAGCGTGGGTGGTAATGGCCCTACGAGTTATGCAAATAAATTGAATCTGTCGCTTGGGAATAAGGCCAATTTTCGGAAAGTTAATGATATTGTGCCACAAGATGCTGATTATGACGTTGGGTTACCTATTGCTTTGGTTCTTGAAGTACATGAGAGGTTCAAGAACTCGCTATATGGGTATTTCATCTGTAAAAGACTTGCGTTTCCTGTTGTTGAATGGTTTGTACGTAATAACTGGAAAAAAATACGGCATTGAGAAAGCAACATTGAACGCGAATGGGTTTTTCTTTTTTAAATTCTCGACTTCTAAGGGTGCAGAATATGTCCTTCATGATGATCCATGGATGATTCATGGAATTCCAATAATTCTCAATAAATGGTCTCCTAAGACTAGCCTTCTGAAGGAAGATTTTTCTTGTGTTCCAATTTAGGTAAAATTCCATGATGTTCGATTGTAGCATATTTTTAGGATGGTTTGAGCTATATTGCCTCTAAAATTGGTAATCCTATGCTTCTTGATTTGTATACCAATGAGATGTGCTTGAAATCTTTGGGTAGAAGTAGTTATGCTAGAGCCTTTATTGAAATTAATGCGTGATGTGCTTCCATCGGGGTTTTAAATTTATAATCAAGAATTACCGGTTAACTAGGAACACATTCGGGCAAGTATACCCTAGTCGAGTTGTAGTATAGGTTTTGGTAAATCAAGGTCGTCCCAAGAGACTTGGTTGCACTACAAGTGTCGTTTGTTTGTTTAAGCAAGTAACAAGGTCGTGGTTATGATTGTCACGGATCAAACCACTAAGAAAAGCAATATGAGAACAAGCACACAAAGAACATACATGTTTAGAAAAATGATCACAAGGATATTAGGATGTTTAGTTTGGAAAACATATTATCAAAGATAGAATCCATAATAATAGTTTAGTGTTTTATAAATCAAAGAGGCATAAACCTCAATCAAATGGTCATGTCATGAGCCTTATGCTAACAACAATAAAAATCCTTTCGACCTTAGACTTTGATGTTATTAATTTGTAGAGTTCCATTTACTTGAAGATAATGAGAACACATATTCAAAAGATTCCTTTCGGCCTTAATCTAAATTAAACCTTTACTTGTTATGTTTATTAATTCTCTTGCACCATCGTCACAAAGTACAATACCAAAATCATTTGTCACTAATGAATTGAAACTAACCATTGTTAAGAATACTTTCGTCCATTGAACTCAACAATGATCAACCAAAACAATAAACAAGAACAAGTTCCAATTCAACCAAATATGATGTTATCAACATATTCCAAACAAACACTACAATTATCCAAACATCCTTTTATCATAAGTTCTCATATGAAATAAACAAGTATCAAGATAATATTCACAAGAATCACATAATCAACACAATCAAAGAACCAAACATGAACAATAGCATTCAACATCATAAAAGTAACAAGGATTTACCCAAAGTAAGATTACATTAGGCAAGGGTGAAGGATTATAGCACTCCTTCAAGCCTCCAATCAACTACAACTTCTAACCAAGCATACTTCTGGATATGGCAGAGGTTTGTGGTCTTTTGGGGAAGATAAGTTTGGTGATAGTTGGTGGAATTTCGTCCTTAAGGGTGGAGGCTTGAATTTCACACCTTTGGTGAAGGTAAGTTGAGAGAGGGATGTTGTTTTAGGTGGAAATTCATCCTTAAGGGTAGAGGATCGAATTTCACACCTAGAGATGGAGTGGTGGGTGAAAGGGATGAGAAGGATGGAGAAGGGATGATGAAAACATAGACAAATGAGGTCTATTTATACTACTCTCAAGGCTAGGGGTATTCAATGCTCAACTTGGTCACCAAGGAGCTTGGAAGGGACTAGAATACATGTAGGAAGGACCTAGAATTGTTTGGGACAAGTTTAGAGTCTTAGTGATGAATAAATGGCTGAAACAGGTCCTCCAACCGAATCGGTTAAGCTCCAACCGTTTCGGTTGGTGTTCATGACCATTCTCCAACCGGATCTGGTTGTGGGGCTCGACCGAACGGTTGGAGCAAATTGACAAAAAATCATAAGCACCAAAGTTGTAGATCTTTCTCTTAGGTTTCCGTGGCCTGAACCGGGGGTCAAACGGAGTCCGTATGCAAAAGTTATGGCCAAAATGGTGAAGGTGTGTCGGGAACAACGAGGCTTCCAATATTTCTTCGTTTAAGCTTCTTTTCTTCATTTCTTTCTCGTTCCCTTCTTGAACTTTATTCTTGAGTCTTTGGACCACTAACTTGATGACTTTATCTTCTCGAATATACTCCATAAGTCTTGCTTTTGTCGGAATTCTTCGATTCGGAGAAATCTTCGTATTTTCCTTCTTTTCCGTCTTTTCTCCACTTTCTGTACTTGGCTACAAATGAACTAGCAAACACACTTTTGTACAATTAAGCATCAAAAGCATATGATTATAGCCAAATAAAATACATAAAATCATGGATAACGCTACTAAAAACATGTACAATTTGAGCGTTATCAATGCGACTAATAAATTTCATGATACTTTGGTTGTCATTGTCCCCAATCTTAAAGGAACTGGCTATACGAAACACACCATTCATGTTGAATATGAATGAGATCCTCCCCGATGTAGTAAATGCTTGGTATATGGTCATCTTCTTGAGGAATGCCCTAAATCTCCTCCTAAACGTATTCCTAACTTTACAAGAGCTAAAAGGGAGCCTGAATGATGGGTACACTATTGTCATGCGAAAGGGTCCCCGGTATAAGTGGGTGTTTGGGGTTGCTAAGACCAAAAATATAGAATTTTGGCCGGTTGCCCCTAAGGAGGTATCTACATCCAAACAACCAAGAAAGGTTGCTGAAGGGATTAACACGGCTAATGCCTTAGACGCCCTTGGTGATTTGGATGAGGATCCTATTGTTAGTAAACAGACAGTGTTACCACTGATGCGTTTGACAGTCTGAGTAATACTCCTCTTGTTGAAAAGATTAATAAGATTGAAAGTGAAATAATTGAAGAGAAGCTTGTGCTTGTGGTGACGATGGGAAGCCGCTTCCTATGCAAAAGGAGGCTACTACGGGTCACATTGGTAACTATGAAGATATCCTTAGCTCATCCAATGATGTTCCTTGTGTTAATTCTAATCTTACACCTGTTATGGTTAATAAGGGTAAAAATGTAGGTAATCCATTTTCTAAGGTTTGGAATTTGGTTACTTCGGATAGTGATAGTGATGATGAAGTCGAAGATGTTTATGATGAGACCTCTCATTTCATGGCGAGTGGAAGTGCATATGCGAGTCTTCATGGTCGATATAAGCGTTAGTTTTATTTCTTGTCTTTATAGTTGTTGATCATAAGATTGGTTTGTATTTCTTATGCTAGTCTAGGTTTGAAGCAATGTAGGTGTGTTTTATTTGCCTTTTTGAGCGGAGATATTGGATTCACCCATATCCGTTGTACTTAATTATTTTTTTGGAGTAATAATATTTTACCGGGATAACTCTTTTACCCAAAAAGAGACAAAAGTGCCCGTAGATGTCTTGACTTTAGAATTCTTCAAGTTTCCTTCAAATTTAGTCTTTTTTTGCATCTTTCCGTTCCAGCACCTTTTTAATCCAATTCTATAAATATGAGCAATTAAGTATCAAATTCATATAAAATAAGACACTAAACATAGGATAATGATAACCAAAAAAATGTTATTATTTGATGTTATCATTTTTATTCATATACCAGTTTTTTTTAGTAATATCTACAACTTATTTAGAAGCCTTTGTATCTAAAAGTTTTGTTTTATTTATTTTGCCGGTATGATTTAACTAGAAAAAAATATTCATAGATGCCTGCCAACTACAGTAAGAGGAAAGAGTTGGTCAAAGAAATATGCTCCCAAAATCATAAACTAATCAAACATTTAAGCAAGAGTTAAGCGACAACCATCGTCAATTACTTTGTCTAACAAGTGTCTAAGCTCATTTTGGATTTACATGACATAGAAAAATTATTCTTTTTGTTAGCGAGCACATAGTGGAAGAGTTTAAGCGCCATTAGCCACCTTTTTCAACCAAGGGCACCGCCATTTGCGCACCGTTGACGGCATCAATGGTGCGTCGTTTATCCTTCGTTGTTGCAATGGCGGCGCCATTGGTATTTGACTTTTCTTTTCTTTTTATTTTTTATTTTTGAGCGTGTGAGGTATTTTTGTGTAATGTTTTGTTGGAACTATATACATCAATAACTATTATTGTTTTTTTTGCTAGAGAAGATGCTTTAGTTATTAATGTGTTATTGAAGAGGTGATAATGTGATCTTTGAAGTGGCACACCAATAAGTGTTATTGGTGGTGTTCCACACATCTAGCTCCGTTACTTGCTTAATTTCACTATTGCTTTATGACTTTTTTTTCAGCTACCCATATTTTACTTTAAAGTTTGATGGGTAAATTGATGTTACATTTGCAATATTGGAATTTGGGTTTGTATCCGTTAAACTCAATAACGTTTATTGTTTAACTATGTGTGCATTTTTTGTGTATATATGAGTGTGAAATAAGTGAGAGTGAAGAAAGTTAAGGATTCAAATTGTAAAAATGTGTTTAAATATCTAAAAACGTTGCATTGCTTTTTATAAGTAGATGTATTTTAGTCTAACAACTTTACCCAATTTTTAAGTTATTATTTTTTAAGCAAGTGTGTTTTCTGTTTATAAGTAGTAAAGATAAAAACGAACATATAGTTCGATGAAGCTCTTATCTTTAACATCTTGCAATCTACCAGCCATATTTGACATAAAAGTTATGAATAAAATTTTGTATTGTCTCGTGTAAATATTAATTCCCCATTTATTATGAAGTGGTGATTGGGTGGCGAGTATAGGGTTTTTTCTTGTAAAATCAAAACCTGAAAATTCGGTTTTGAGTTTTCAAAATTAAAGCATGTTGGTGAGTTAGATATCTTCAGTTTGGATTCCTTCGATTTTGAAAACATGATTGTTAACTCTAAATCTTTATACGTGTAAGTGACTACAAAAAAGTATTTGAAGATTTATGCTAAGTAACGGACACAATATATTCGTTTGATTTTGAAAACATGATTGTGAACTCTAAATCTTTATACATGTAAGTGACTACAAAAAGTATTTGAAGATTTATGCTAAATAACGGACACAATATATGTAACTACTCGATGTACAAATCTTGAAATGGAAAATATGTCCTTACATGATTTGAAAACATGTCGCATACTAGAAACATTCCTAGTTTGCTAGTTTGTCTTAGAAAGTATGCTTGATAAAACTCTATCGGATTGGTAAACATCATTTTAGAAATTAATATATATATTTTTGATGTTTTGTCACTAATAAGAATAAAAAATAAATAGATAAATGGATTTGATTTTCCGTGTTTAGGTTCTTGGAGAAGCGAGACTTTAACTCAAAATTATGTGCCCCAACCAAGGATATAGGAGTCCCGTGACCGTATCTTTCGTTGGCTACCACCAAAATGGTGTACGTATAAGTTTTGAACGACCTTATTTGAGAACTGGAATATCTAGAAGGGCGTTGTTGGGGACCCTAATCGTTAGTGGCACCCCTAAGTCACTTTTATCCACCCCGTATGGGGGGAAAGATAGATTTTTTTTATCGTTTTACATTTCGTATTTTCTATCTCTTAATACTTCTAACTTATCAAACTTTATATTTTTATTCCGTACTTTCGGTTTTGTAGTTTTAAAATGAACATAAAATTAAAAAACAAATTAAAAATAAATAAATAATAAAAAAGGGTGCCAATATCCCTTGTATGTATAGAAGTTCAACCATTAGACCACATTGATGATGTCGATATAATATTCAATGTTCAATATATTATTATTATTATTATTATTATTATTATTACAATAAATTAGTAGGGAATCGAGATCTAAGCGGGCTCTCACGCCTTAGCTATAATAATAATAATAAATAATAATAATAATAATAATAATAATAATAATAATAATAATAATAATAATATTATTATTATTATTATTATTATTATTATTATTATTATTATATAATAATAATAATTATTATTATTTTATTATTATTATTATTATTTATTTTTTATTTTTTCTTCGAAAGGCAATCGATATATTATTATATGTAAGTTCGTCTCATGTGCACAGGCTATATATAATATGTATGGAAATGACATTGGACGACAGCTCACAACAAATTACTCTTGTGTACAAATCGGCCTCCGATTTGCTTAATCCTTGGAATAGTTTGAGATGTCAACTTTATCTGTTTCTAGTCCTTCCTTTTGTTCATCTCCATTGTCTTCAGCTGATAATACGCATAGCACGAAGCAAGATGTTATTCGCAACAGTGTAATCTTCCATGATAGTATATGGGGGGATCAGTTTCTTGAGCATGATGAGGTTAAGTTTGCATATTTTTATTTGCATCGCATACTTTTGTTATGAACGGAACAAGGTATACTAATTAATTATTTTATGTACGCAGAAATTCAATGTAGCTACAGAGAAACAACTAATTGAGGAGCTCAAAGAAGAAGTGAGAAAAGAGCTAATGATAAGAGCTAGTAATGAAGCAAGCCAATATATAAAGCTTATACAACTTGTCGATGTTGTTCAGCGCCTTGGCCTAGCCTATCATTTCGAAAAAGAGATCGAGGAATCCTTGCAACATATCTATGTTACATATGGTGATAAGTGGATTGGCAATAACAACATAGAAAGCATTTCACTTTGGTTTCGACTGCTACGTCAACATGGCTTCAACATTTCATCCGGTATTTAAATAAAACTTAAGACCTTGCATAATAGTTGACTCTTTCACGGCATTACCTAGCCCGTGTACCATAAAATATATCGATATCAAATGTATGAGCACTAAAAAAACTGTTATTTGGTGACATGGAAAGAAAGTGTCACTAAAAAGTTAGATTTGGTGACACATTTATGTGTCACTAGAACCTCTATCACTAAAAATCAATCTTCCTGGAGTGGAGTATGTCTAAATTCATCTACTTGGTTTGCTCGTGTTACAGATATATTCAAGAACTTCAAAGATGAGAAGGAAAGTTTCGAGTCGTTATGTGATGATCCTCAAGGAATGCTTGCTTTGTATGAAGCAACATATCTAAGGGTTGAAGGAGAAGAAGTACTAGATGACGCAAACGAGTTCACTAAAATCAACCTCGGCATTATATCCAACTATCCATCTTGTGAATCTTCTCTAAGAACTGAAATACAGCAAGCACTAAAGCAGCCACTTCGTAGAAGGTTGCCAAGGTTAGAGGCGGTGCGTTACATACCAATCTACCAACAAAAAGCTTCTCACAATGAGGTGTTGTTGAAGCTTGCAAAGTTAGACTTCAACGTGCTTCAAGATATGCACAAACATGAGCTAAGCCAAATCTGCAAGTACGTACATATATAGCGAGAAAATTTCGCTATGCCATATCATTCAACTTATTTATAACTCGATCAACTATATTCAAAATCTAGTTGACTCTGGCTAACTAGCATGAATCAGAGGGTGTTTTACATGGGCTGATTTATATAACTGAATCTATGTTTCATGCATGGTTTTAACACTTTATGATTTATATTCGTAACTTGCATTTATGTCTCAGATGGTGGAAGGATCTGGACATTGAAACAAGTTACCTTATGTTCGTGACAGATTGATAGAAGGCTACTTTTGGATGCTAGGAATCTATTTCGAGCCTCAGCATGCTCGTACAAGAATGTTCCTAATGAAAACATGCATGTGGTTAATTGTTTTAGATGATACTTATGACAATTATGGCACTTACGAGGAACTCGAGATGTTTACACAAGCTGTCGAAAGGTATTTAGTGTGCATTTGCCCTTGGACTAAAACAGATCCTTGTGCATATCTATATTAACTAAAGTTAATCATCTATTTAGTGCTAACTGTATATTATATATTTTAGATGGTCCATAAGCTGCTTGGATGAGTTACCAGAATACATGAAACTAATATATCATGAAGAATTCAGTGTTCACCAAGAAATGGAGGAATCACTTGAAAAGGAGGGAAAAGCATATCAAATCCATTATATTAAGGAGATGGTAATTAAATTTCATATTCTCTAACTTGATTTTGAGTGAAATTCATAATTTCAAAATATTAGTCAACTTGCCTTAATTAATCACTCACAAAAATCGGACGAGGCGAAAGAGTACACACGCAGCCTCTTATTAGAAGCTAAATGGTTAAAAGAGGGTACATGCCAACATTAGAACAGTACATTTCTAATTCACTAGTTACTTGTAGCTATGCCTTGGTTATAGCAATATCTTATGTTGCCGGGATGACGATATAGTCTCCGAGGATGCCTTTAAATGGGTGGCCACATCCTCCGCTTGTGAAAGCTACATGTAAAATTTTAAGACTTATGGATGATATTGCCACCCACAAGGTATGTTGTACACACTAACATACATATATACTCGATATGATCATGTTCTTAGCAAAGAGATATGGTGTTACATAACACCTACATAATTTTGTAGGAGGAACAAGAAAGAGGTCATATTGCATCAAGCATCGAATGCTACCGAAGGAAACTGATGCATCAGAGGAGGAAGCATGCAAGTTTTCTCGAAACAAGTTGAAGATGCTTGGAAAGTTATAAATCGAGAGTCCCTCAGGCCTACAGATATACCATTTCCTCTCCTTATTCCTGCAATCAACCTTGCACGTGTGAGTGATACCTTATATAAAGACAACGATGGCTACAATCATGCTGGTAAAGAAGTCATTGGTTACATCAAATCGTTGTTGGTTCACCCTATGATTCTCTAAGATTCAAGTCGACTTAATGGCACTTGTTGTTGTCTTATATATTCCATTATAATTTTAGGTTACGTGAGTCTTGTGAGGTTATTATCTGTCCGTTGTAAGTTTTCTTTGTCCATTTTACATGTGTGTATACACACATAACTTTCCTTTAATAAATTTTCACTATTGTACGATGCAAAGATCATCGACTTCAATTCTGAGCTCCAATATATGTTGTCATGAGTATGAAAATACAATAACACATCGGTAAAGAACAATCTCGAAGTTAACGCATAAGTTTGGTGATCGAGCTACTCCTTTTGTCAATTGTTATATGATGCAGTCCTAGCTAGACTTATATGTTGAGTTTTAATGAGATTGTGAGATATAACGATAAAAAAATTGGTATCCAAGCTACGGTTGGCCCGGTGGTGATGTGGATGGTGTTTCTCGGATAGACCCGATTGAGCGGTATTGGATGATCCTGGTATACTTTATGTTGAAAGGAAGCCATTTAAAAATGGCGTGTTGAAGTGAAAGAAGTCGGTGTTGGGATTTAAGAACTACGTTAACCAATTAACGCATACGAGTACACAGCGGATATGGATCTAGTAATCGCAATTAGGTTAATACGTATTAATAAACAATTAATGAATAAAAGGTAAAATAGGAAAACTAACATTTGGCGTCAACTGCACGTTATCAACGAACAAGGAACCAAAGAAACAAAACATCTAAAATAGATGACTCTACGAGTATCACACACAAACACTTAAACCAAGTACGTTCGATAAACGCTAGTCAAGAACGTTTAAAACCCATCAACCCTTGAATTACTTGAATACCTCGAACAAGGAAAACCCAAAGGAAAACCTTCTATTCCAACTGTCCGAGAACCACATCTGCCCAAGAACCTTTCTTTTAGTATCATCCGATATCGGACACTACATGTCCGATATATATACTCCCCTTTTGTCCGATATGTGTCACGTACAGAAAATCAGAAAATCTTGTTACTAAACTGTATTCAACTAGGAACTTGTAACAATAAGCCAATCAAAATCTAAGAATACTTGGATCAAACGTATTGATGCAAGCTTAGGATTTAACCAATCAAACTTAACCCTTATCAAATTTAAAGAAATCTGATTGGGTAAAGAACTAGGTGGATCGATCATGAAGGTATTCTGATTTTAGGGATAGTTGTATATGTTCGCATGTATGTAATAGACGTGGAGTCAGACTTTTAGGGATATTATATGTTCGTCATTATGGATGCATGTATGCCTATGTATATATAATTCTTAAACTGACATATTAACTTGGGCTCATGGCTTGAGCTCCAAGCTTCGATCCAAACATCCAATGATCATGTGTTTCTAGGCCCAAGGCAAACACAAAACTGACCCACTTTGAACTTGAACAAATCCATGGGTCATGAATAGGATCGGGTATACGTGCATGCAAGAAACAGGTTCAATATATTCAAGTATTAAAGGATCGTCACGTACTCTCATGTTTAACGTGTGTGCCCCCATAAGCTCACACACTTCTAGTCGTTTACGTGTGTTTTAAACTCCCACAAACCAACACCTGCCACTTGGGAGTTGGAGTGTCGAATGGCACACAAAACTAACGACGGAAACGCCTAGCAACGCTCTCACTCGCTTTTTAACTAAAAGTGTCTGAGATGTAGTTTCATAAAATCTTCTCAGTAGCATGGTTATTAATGTCTTGCTTTTAATCATCCTTTGTTAGAGATACCGTTAAACCATAGATATGGATCCTAACTCAGTCCATATAATTTAACCATTTATAATCTTGTTATAGAATTTAATTAGATATACCAAATGTAATCAAGTATCATCTTGCATTACCCTTTGGGTTCGGCCAAACAATTATCTTATTAATTATGGAGAGTCGCCATGGTATCCTTCTGCACATATCAAGTGGAGTAACAAGTCCTTTATTGACTACAAGTGTTGTGGATGCTGCTTCACATCAATCCGAAATATAGCCTTTATAACTACCTTATTCAGATAGCGTTTTGCGTATACTTACAAAAAATGATATCCACACATAACATAACTTGCTTGTATCTCAAGTCTAAGGACGATTTTAACAAACCTTTTTTAATATTTTACTTATGACAAGGATCCAAAAGTAAATATTTGAAAGTTGAGGTATCCAATATGTATCTCTAGTGAATACATATGAGTTTGGCGGGAACAATCCACGTTCTCGTTAGAATATAACCAACACTCACATTTGCCTTACATAACAATATTCCCATATTGTTAACCGACAATGGACGTATTTAGAATAATAAAATTATTCAAGGATTAAACAGGCAAATATAGGATAACAATTATTATATGAATGAATAACAAATACCAAGTATCTTTATTCATCATAAAGTAAAATTGTTTTCAATCCCAATTATCCAAATACTAAAACAGATATGCATGAAACTCATTTAGTAAGTTGAAGTCTAATGTTTCCAACATTCTCAACCTTTTTTAAAAGAAAAACTAAATAGTCATCTGAGTAAACTTTCCGAAAACTTGTTTCAAATTTCACTTATAGTGCGGGATTTGAAATATAAGATGAGTGTCTTATCTCATATACTCATACTATTGCAAGAGTTCTAGTATGGTGTTGTATGTTTTTGAAGATGGGGTGAGTATGCAAGCATTTTGGGAGTTATATATATAGAAAAACAATGCATTGTAATGAATGTTTGACCCAAAAGGTGGATTAAAATCTAATGATTAGATATGAATTTAAGGCATATGATCATGAGAACATAAGCATTAAATAGCATACTCCAAAACTAAGGCAAATGTGGATTTTCATCCAAAGTGAGAAAAATAGAAGGTAAAAGCGACACATCTCACGGATCCCACGGATCCTTTCCTTGAGGATCCGTCCGGCATGAAGGTGGGATCCGTGAGTCACGGTGATTCGAGCAACACAAAATTTTCCTTTTGGAAATTTTTTTCCTAGTGTGTGCCTATATGCAAACTATTTGGAGTTGTGGTTATCTCGACTCCTAAAACAAAAGAAATAAACTAGAAGTGAAAATAATCCTATTGAGATAACCCGAGAACACATATTTAGTACTTTGAGTACGTAATTTAGTGTTATCAATGCTCCTAATTCATTGTTGCTTAAATTAATGTACGAAAATACATATTAGTTATGTATCTCCTTTAGCATTCACAAGACATGAGATGCAATGAAAATGGGCTTTTCCTTTGTATTAACGATGAAAAAGTGATTTGTCCTAGACGTGAGAAATTGCTTTTGTAAAATTGATACGGGAAGGTATCATCTTTTTAGAAAACATTTTGAAAAGAGGTTTTCTTTGAAAAATTTGTTTGCAACTTGAAAAGAAAAGAATAAGAAAGCTATAAGTGAAAAACTTATCTTGGGTTTTGAAAATTCCCGTATAGTTTGTGAGTTGTGTGTGAAATAGAGATCCTAGACTCAGAAAGAGGAAGGCTAGTGTTTACATACCTTGTAGAGTCAAATAAGTTCTGACGTTTGTTCCATTAGACCAAGACCAAGGCAAGTAGATTGAATTGTTCCCTTCAACGGTTTGGTGAGGACGTCGGCTATGTTGTCTTCGGATGCTACCTTCTCAATAGAGATGTTCCCTTTGAACATTATCTCTTAAGTGATGACGAATCTCTATATGCTTTGTACGAGAATGTAATACCAGATTCTTGCTTAAATCTATGGCACCCTTGTTGTCACATAGAATGGCAATGTCGCTTAGATGGATGTCGTAGTCAACTAACGCTTGTTTCATCCATAGTGCTTGTTGGCATGCTTTGCCGGCGGAGACGTACTCGGCTTCGGTTGTTGATATTGATAGTGCCTTTTGTTTCTTAGAAAACCAAGATGTTAAACAACATCCCATGAAAGTACATACCCCACTTGTACTTTTTCTATGAACGTAATCACCTACATGGTCAGAATCTGCATATACAATTGTTTCTACTCTCGTGCCTTTAGGATACCATAATCTTAATTGTGTTATACCCTTAATGTATCTAAATATACTTTTTACGGCTTCTAGGTGTGATGTTTTAGGGTCTTCTTGAAACCTAGCACATAAGAAAACACTAAACATGATATCCGGCCTACTTGCCGTGAGGTAGAGAAGACTACCTATCATGCCCCGATATTTAGTATTATCTACAGATTTTCCGTCTTCATCTTTTGAGTTTGGTGTCGGATGACATTGGGGGTCCTAATTGGTTTCGACTATTCTAGACCGAATTTCTTTAACATCTCCTTTATGTATTTAGATTGATTAAAGAAGATACCATCTTCTACTTGTTTGATTTGTAGACCAAGAAAGAAACTAAGTTCTCCCATCATACTCATCTCGAACTCGTCATGCATGATTTTAGAAAAATCATCACACATGTCTTGACAAGTGGATCCGAATATAATATCATCTACATATATTTGTGCTATGATTATATGTGACTCTCTTTTCTTAGTAAAAAGTGTGTTGTCAACTAACCCCATGATATAGTCGTGTTTAATTAAAAATGACTTGAGTCTATCATACCAAGCTTTTGGAGCTTGTTTAAGACCATAAAGGGCTTTCTTTAATTTATACACATGTTTGGGTTTTTCAAAATCGATGAAGCCCGGAGGTTGAGCTACATATACTTCTTCATTAATGAAAAATTTAGAAAAACGCTTTTGACATCCATTTGATAAAGCTTTAGATCATTAGCACAAGCATACGCAAGAAGTATTATTATAGACTCTAATCTAGCCACGGGAGCATAGGTCTCATCAAAGTCTATTCCTTCTTGTTGGTTATACCCTTGGGCAACGAGTCTAGCCTTATTTAGCATGTTCCGCTCGTTTTGACTGGTATTTCGCTGAAAACGGAGTTACGGTTCAAAAGTTATGGCCGTTTGAAGTTTTATCGTAAAAAGTCAACTTTTGGTCAAACCGCTTCAATCAACTCGCTTAAACGACAACTCGCTTAAGGCAAAACTCGCATAAGATGACAACTCACTTAATAGACAAGTCGCATAGGCAACTCGCTTAAGCAACTCGCATAGGCAACTCTCTTTAGATACGTTGAATCTGGACAAGTCGCATAGGCAACTCTCTTTAGTATCAAATCGCTACACAATCAACTCGCTTGAACACCAAGTCGCTTAAATTAACTCGCTAGCTTTACAACTCGCTTAATAGCTAAGTCGCTTTAGATCTCAAGTCGTTTAAAGAAACAACTCGCTTAGAACCCAAGTCGCATAAAAATTAACTCGCTAAACAGCCAAGTCGCATGTACCAACTCGCATCCAATAACAAAGCAACTCGCTTTGAAGAACAAACTATCCGAGACTCAACTCGCCAGTACAAACTTCAAAATAACCACTTTATCAATCAAAACAACCAAACCACAATGATTTAAGCCTTCCAATTCAAAACATAAACACATATGATGATCCTAAACACAAAAGTACTAGCAAAATTCAAACTTTAACACTAGAATTTGTCCAAATGAATCAAACTCTCCTAAACCCTTAATACCCAAAAACCTTATGAAATCCACCAAAACAAAGAGCATGAAAGATGAGTGATAGAACCTGGCTCTGATACCAATTGTTAGATATTGGATTTCATAAACACATAACACATCAATAATATGGGTCGAATTGTATAGAGTTTAGAGAGAGAAAGTGGGAGCCTTTCTAGAGAGAGAAAGTGGGAGCCTTTCTAGAGAGAGAAAGTAAAAGAAAACATAGAAGGTTAGATTGAGAATAATGAAAGGTCCAACCCTCTACCTTGGGAGGTAGAGGGTATTTATAGTTACAAACTAAACGTCCTCCTTCGGATTGTGGATCGAGGCATACATGGGTAAAGACCCGTCCGTCCTCCACGGTGTTACTCTAGACTAAATAACTAACTAAATAACTAGTAAATAACGTAACGTCTACGAGCTAACATATGCTATACTAGAGTTGGGGTGACCGACTCTTCACTATGAATTTTCCAATTCCTAACATATATGCGATCCTTTTCTTCCTATAGTAAAAATGTCTTTTCTCTCCCTTCTCAAAACCACCTTAAAAACTGGTCATCAATGCGTTACATCAGGAGACCATGATCAAACATACGCCATAGACGTTAACAAAGCTTCTAAAATCGATTATTTTCTTTTTTTTTCAGCCTAGACCGGAATCTGAACTGAAAAACCCAACCATTGTCGAATCTTGGTAAAAACAAAACCCCAAACGACTCCGAAAAGTTGTTGAGCGTGATATTGGTGTTCCATTTATTTATTTATTTATTTTTTGAAATCTTTTCTGGTATTCTAGTTTTGATTTTGTTATTTTCAAAAATTTTTCTTATTGAATTTTAGGTATCATTTGATGTGGTTCTTAAGATCCTCCTTTTTATTGTGGGTTCAATTTCAGCTAATGCTCGATGAATATAGATACATGAATCGATGATGAACATGGCTGATCATATATATAGTTTATGATATTTTAATCAGATTATCATTCTGATGATACATGACCAAAGAAGATGATCACTGAAGATGAGTAGATGACGATGGATGATGATGAAGGTGTGAAACCGATGACGACGACGAAGCAAATATGATGACGATGATAATTATATATGATGATTCAAAACTGATGATGACGACGATGCGAGCTCTACGACAATGATAATGATCTTGATATCATCGATGCAAACTCGATGAGGAACGTTTTGATGTAGACATGTTTAATGATCGATGCATAAATCGATCCATTACTGTTATGGTGCGAACAATTTGTTTTGAAAATAGTTTTTGATGCAAAATGATTATTAATGATAGAAGTCATTGAACAAATGATGAACGATTTTGATGCATGAATTGAATATGTTAATGGTTAATAATGATGATAATAAATTAACGCTTGGGAATTCTATTTTGTTTTTTTGTTTTCGTTTGTTTATTAATCGGGTCATTTGCAAGATGATGATGCATGATGTTGATGAATGAATGTTCGATGGTGGGAATAAAAAAGAGAATGTCAAATAATTAAAAATATGCATATGACACGACAGTGGAAGAGTTGTAGGCGCATGGTGATTAAATGGGTAGTAGATGTGTATCCCATACGTTTTTTTTATCCTCAATAACAATGTAGATAAAAAATATACTATCTCAAATGAATGCATAATAATAAAAGAATGAAAGCTGAATTATATTTAAAAAAATATAAATGCTAAAAAAATTGTTATCAAAAGTTATGGTTGAAATGTTGAATGGATGAGGCGCGTGAGTTTTGTTTGTAAATGTGATTCGAAAATCAGAAACTGATGAAAGATGGCCACTCAATCGTTTCTAGAAGATGGTACATAATGCCCTTATTGTTTAGTTATTATTACCGATTTGCCATTCATTTAATCTTAATTAGATGACATCATCTATGATACATCCGACGGCCTTGATTGCTTCCTATACTTCTTATATTAAGGTACTTACTTACGTTAACCTCTCTCTCTCTCTCTCTCTCTCTCTCTCTCTCTCTATATATATATATATATATATATATATATATATATATATATATATATATATATATATATATATATATATATATATATATATATATAGTGTCAAAACCCGTCCGATGAGCGGGTATGACTAATGGTTTTATTTTTATGTATTTGTTTATCATATTTATACCGAAAGTAATTAAAAGTTCAATGAAAGGTTAAACATGTTTATTTGATGTTTTATATAATATATTAAACTAATTAAAGAAGGTTAGTAATTTTTTTTTTTTTTTTTTTTTTTTTTTTTTTTAATAAAGATAAGTTAGAATGTGCTTATATTATATTTGTTGATATAGTTTGAACATATTTTTTCATATGAATTTAATTAATCAGGTGTCGTTAAGGACGTCCATTATTATTGAGAAGAGTAATAATTAGATTACCAATGAAGATTTGTATTTATGATATTGTTTATTTTGCTTTTATCTCATCTAATACATAACGTATAGAATTTTTTAAGTTTTATTAGAGGTGTCCATATCATGAAAAATGCAAATGATAAAAACATAACTCGAATGCATTAAGTATAGACTGATATATTTTTTGTTAGCATAATAAATAATATGATTAATATTTATAAGTAATTTTTATTTTTTTTCGTTTCGGTATTGGGAAATTGGATGTTTTGTTTTCTTTATTTGGTTGTTGTAGTGATTAATACTCCTTTTATTATATATCAACAGCAGTTGATAAATTTTTTTGTTGTGGTATTACGATATTGGCGGTTATGTTCTTTATACTTTGAAAGTGCAATAACGGTCATATTTGTGTTGTTTAGATTTTATTTTATGTTTTTGGTTGTTGTTGAATGGCCAAAGTATCCTTGTTTTTAAATTGTTACATTGGGTATTTGTGTAATTTTATTTTACGTAGGGGTTAGAAATGCAATTGGAAATTAAATTAAGGTGTATTAGTGGTTCTTTTAAGTATGAAGTACCATACATGATATTTGATTATAGTATAGGGTAAAGATTGAAATTTTATTAAATTTATTATTTTTTTAACCCATTATAAACGTTTTTTCATTTCTTTTTTTTACCTGTATGCCCACTTTGGTGCTAGTTTTATGGATTAAAATAACAGACTTAGATAAACATAACAGTATGTACTGTCGGAATGCTATGTAACAAAACATAAGTGGCAGAACATAAGTAGCAAGCATGTACCTGTGTCATGCCATGTAGAAGCCGAGTAGTTAGTGGTGGCCTTGGATTTTGATAGACAAGCCTCAGCATCATCCCACTTTGATAAGCTTATATAGACCTTAGCAAGATCGTTCTATATTTCTAGCTCCAAACTCTGACGGTGATTCTTAATAACCTAGCATATACCAAAATATAAGAAACATAATATCTTATTCATTAGAAATTATACCAAATATATAAAATTTTGCAATATTCATAGAACATAGCAAAAAGGAAAGCATTTCCACTTTTGTAGAACTGATGAAGTGACAAAGAAAATGCAAGATAATTACAGCAAAGAGTATGATGGCTCTTTCTGCATTTGCATTTAATATCTCTAAAATCTCAAGCTTTTATAGAGTACAAGTATATGTTTTCTTTTATGTCTCACAAAATAGATGGTTTTGTTAGAAATGAAAATTTAGATCTGTTCATTTATGAACGGGTCAATTTTGGTTGGGCATTATATCAAACATGTCAAATGGGTCAGATAAAAAAATTTAGCTAGAAAGTGAACATGTTAAACAGATTTTAAGTCACCAAAAGTATACTTGCAATCCATACAACCTCCTAATTCACATGTTGAGTATAATTTACACGTATGTTACATTCATTGCAACATAAAACAAAACTACAATGATCTAAGATGTTACCATTAAAAACATGAAGCAGTCAAATCCTTTAACATACCGCAAGATGTTCTCTAGACTTGAACTTGAAGAATTGCAAGCAGCTGTGTGTACGTCTGAGTGGAACGTTTCACTTGACCCTGTGCAAGATGATGCTTAGCCTTAGTCCATAACAGTTCACATCAATCCCATTTCAAAGTCTGATCTAAAGAAAGCTCATATAGAATTCTTGAGTCAACTATTGTATTCAACCTCCTTGTTATTTCTAAAGACTTGAGAGCCTCGCAATGTTTATTAACTCTTTCTGAATCAGTCACTCCTAATCTTGAGTTTGCTGAAAGTGAAACACCCAAATACGAATATACAACAACAGCCATCTCATCACATTTATTCTTATAAACTTGAATGGCTCTATTTGCAGCTCTTATTCCTTCCTTATAATTGGAACCATCCTCGTAGGTTTTTAAGGCTATTAATAAAGCTAACCCACAATTTTGATGGTGATCTATGAGGAGGCCATTGAGTATACTTCATAATTTTTCGCTTCGTATGAGAGTCAGGCGCCAAATGATTTTTAGTAATTATAGTGCATCAATATCCTCTTCATAAGCATATCTCATGCTGATAACTGATTGCAAGAGCCACATAATCAGTTAATGAATTTGTACACGTCCCAAATGATTTCAAAATAATTACAGTAATTGTTTATTACTCTTACTTGAATGGATGATTCTTTTGTTCAAATTCTTTTATCCTCTTACTTGAATGGATGATTCTTATGATCAAATTCTTTTATGCTCTTTCGAATGCACAAGGCTTTTGAGCCATAACTCCTTTGGACATATCCATTGAGAGTTCTGGATGGTCTTTTAAAATTTGGAGTGCAACATCTATGAAAGATACGTAAAATGTCGTAAGCATACAAATCATATGGAGTTTTTCCTTATAAATGTTGACCGCTAACTATGCTAAATAATGCCCCCAACAATTATGCTTGTAAGTTAACCTATGCCGCTTTATCTCAGGATAACTAATAAAAAGTCGGAAACGACCACATGAAAAGATAATTAGCATTTGCATATTTCTGTTCAATATTATAAAAATATTATTTGGTTGCAAGTGGATTATTATTTACAAATTTGAGAATATAAAACACTTAATATTTATTTTCAAATATAAAGATAATTTTTACACATGACTGGTATATTTTTGTTTAAAAGAAACTTATTATTTAGTAAAAACACTTTATATATATATTATTTTCGTAGTATAATAATATTGTTGATAGATCATTTTAACTTAATGCACAATTTGAAGATATATATCAAGTGAATTTATTTTTATATATAAGAAAGTAGAATATAACAGTAAAAATGTCACCAAGCTTTTGATAGTGCTTAGATTATGTTATTTCCGGGATTCATGAACCAATAGGGGTGGCTATAATCTAGTGTCAATTTACTTGATAGCTTCACATAAGAAATAAAAAACAATTGCCTCAAATTCCTGTGATCCATTCCCACCACAAACAAAAGAACCCATAATCACTTTCATTTATAGTACAACTTGTAAGTATAATCTTTAAGTATATTCTCCATAGGCCATGTTTTTAAGAACGACATCTCTCAATTTTGCAAGTACAGTTGAGTCCAGTAACCTTAATAATCCCCAACTGCATAAAAAGATTCATATGAATAACAGGTATAGGTAAGTCTAGCCAAGTAATCCTTAGTTACATAAATGATAAAAAACAAATTAACGCCATAACCCAAAATCATGCCTGTAAAGTAAAGTACTCCGTAATATAGGTACTCAATACTATAGAAATTATGGTCTTACCATCAAATTCTCTAGAAATTTGTTGCATTTCATGTTCTTTTGAGTTGCTTTCAAGTTTTTCAAGTTGCACGCTGATTCAACAGCAACTCAAGATTTTTTGACCTTTAACTCGTAGCATGCATCCATATTATGATTACCTATTAGTATCACAATTTACAATTAAAATCAAGAACCCAACAACCATCACACAAACCGGTTATAAAGTTCAAATCTTTATCAAACAAAACCCACAAAGAGATCAAAATAACAATTGTTATAGGTTAAAAAACGATTTAGAAAATTGAATTCGGGTTTTGCCATACTGTGTATTCCCCAAAAAAGTCATGCAAGATCCTAATATGAAAACATAAAATCTTAAAATTAGAATAAGTTTGGCCGTAGAATCAATGGAGTAATATAATGGTGAAAAAAAATTTAGAAGCATTTAGTATTGAGGGAATCAGTGATCACGATACTGTCACATAATGCAGAACATAACACATGCCAGAATAGTATATAGCTGCTAGAGATTTAAATTTCACACAAAACTATCGCTTGCAAATACCACGACAAAATAAAATACTTATCAAACACCTAAGAGGCCTCTTAAAAACTTGAAATTATTGAGCAAAATAGGTGGAAACGAACTTATAGTAAGGGCCATGGTCCACCTTTGCTTGATGTATTTCTTCTGTCTCCTTAAAACAATATTGGTGACGTCACGGATGGTACCATGTTTTTTCATCACCATTAAATGCATCAACATTGACCTTAATTGGTTGGAGCACTAAGAGGGTGTTTGGAATTGCATTTGAAAATTGAGTATCTAATCTTAATTTATTTTCCATGGTAAAACTCTATAATACAGTAGCATTGTGTTGTGGATCTGACACTCATCTTGTTGTGTATCAGGCATTGGCCTTTTAAGCTCTTAACATATTTCAATGCATACCCTGCTGCTTCATTAATGTGTCCAAAGAACGTCACCAATAAGAAATGTTATCAACAACCTCCACATCGTGAAAAATTACGTTTTCCGATAAAATAATGTTGATGAAAGAACTTCACACATACGAAATGTTTTACACCAATTATTTTACTATATTGAAAGAAGGTGGGTAAACAATAGCTAGAAAAGTGTCCAGTGAATAAATCCAACATAGAAAATTCTATATATCTGAAAGGATATTGCATATTCATCCAAATTAGTTTAATAAACAAAACTAAACCAACATTAAGCCCATAAAATATATACCTCGGTCAAGGGTAGCAGTGGGATTTCATTGACATTATTTCCGGTCAGAACTGGGTAATTCACCACTCTTTTTCTCCTTGAATGTCTTTTTGGCGGTCGTGGAGAAGTCGCTGCAAGTTGCTGATACGGTGATCTTATAAAGTAGTATTCGCGTTCTTCTTCCTTTGAAAACGTGTAAGAATATCTTTTAATGATTGATGCTACTAATGATTGATGCTAATGCATAAAGTAAAGAATCATTAGTTGGAACCTAAATGTATATCATTAATAGTTACTGACCTAAACGTATATCATTTACTTAACAAATGAGTACCAATGCTAACGGTTGAAAACGTGTAAGCTCGGTATAAAATGTATACTAATGATTGAAATACTATCAACAAATCAACGATATCATTTACTTCTAAATATGAATACTAATATTGTCAATACTAAAATTCAAATCAATGTATACTATCAACAAATGCTTAAAACAAATCAGTATCAATACTAATGATGGAAAATGTGTAAGCTCAAAGTATGCTGATATACGTATGAACTACAAATGGACATATTTAAATAAAGTAGGAAAGAGAGCCTTACAGCCTAGTAAGATCTAGAAGATTAATAACAGCCGACAACATGGTCGCCATAATGTTGAAATATCATATGTCACTAACACACAAGTTTAATCATGAAACAGCTTATTGCTCATCATAATGTTGAAAATAATTCAATTACCATTTCAAGTTCATGATCCTTCTCGCGCAACAATGCAGTAGTATCTGATGTCATACGGTTAGATTGTGGTGTTTTGAACTCATTTTCCAGTCTATCCAATTCTCTTTGTAGATGTTTCACTAAAGCTTTGTCGGACATGACCGCATTTACTTGAGCATTAGTACTCACTTCTTTAGCACAACTTGCAAACAAGAGTGTGATTCTTGATTGCTCGACATGACTTCGTGCAGGGCTTATGGTACAGATGATTGCAGTTCTAGAATTACCTCCCAAAGAAGATTGCAGTATACGGGTTAGCTTTGAATCTCTGAACGGTATATGTCCACTTCTTCCTTTGCTGTATCCAATCACAAGATTAAAAGAATTCAGGATAAAAATGATCTGAAAAGTCAACTATTAATGAAGAGCAGAAAAGTCAACTATCAATGAAGAGAAGAAAAGTCAACTAACCTTAGCTTTCGAATTACGGTTCCAAGAGTTAGCAAACTACGATTTATGTGGCAGCCCTCTTTTAACCTTGCACCAGCTGTTAACGACTGTGATGCACGCTCACTTCCAGCAAGATCAACAAAGTTCTACAGTAAAACACAAATCAAAACAAACACCAATTTTGTGGCTACTGCCATTTGTTATCAAGTACACTCCTCTCCACCGCTGCACCTATGGTCGAAGGCTATGGCACATCTTTCTTGATCCTCTGTAGCATCCTATTTCACCTAATTTTATCTCTATGAGAGCAGTGATCCATTCACTTTGTTTATTTACCACCTTTTTAAGACCCCAATCTGAGAAGCTTAGAAAATGTATCTACATGGGCTAGCAAGGGCCAATGATGAGTGGAAGGTTAGTGAGGGCCGCTTACACATTAGGCTGTCATAGCTCACAGTAACATTTTCAGTTGAATATTCCACATCTTGTTGACTGAAAGTATATAACAACCCATAGTTTAAATTGGTCTAATCAGTAAAATAAAAACTTATAATATCAAAATCACATGTATTCAAATCTTGATATATGCGCTCCAACTTTACTATAACTCATAGAGAAACGTATGTGGGGTTTGGTAAGTTATGATTCTCTTAGAAATAAAACTTACTTGTAGATGGAAATCTTATCAGGTTCTTCAACGACTAATTGAAGTGTTTGATGAAATTCAAATTTTACACAGTATTGGCACAAAGTCAGTCAACCCCTTTGCTTCATCTGCAAATATTCATCCAAGAACTAAAGATTTGAAAGATTTCCCATGGCTGTTGCTAAAATATATCTCAATGCGTTCATCACTGTGCTATTTGAAAAGCTGGCATCTGCTGAAGTGATCAGCCTAGCTCGTTCAACTCAAATATATTCTCAGCTTACCAAATGAAAAAAATACCTTGTCTTAAAATCAACGTGTGCTTGCTGATGCAGTCCAGAAACAGATGAAAGATGGCTGGGGATGTCAAGTCCGTTGTTGTTCTGTATAGCTCCCGTTATAACACTCAGCGCTACAACTTTTCTTCCAGCTTCATGAATAAGCTGAGCAGCCCATGAACCAACATTTCTGAATCCCTGAGAATAAACAAACACAATTAGTACATATTTGACCGGGATAGCGAAAACAACCAACATTTGAAGAACCACAATGGCATGCCTACACAAATAACCTATAAATTTAAACAATCAGCACGAACAACATATATCCAACTGTGACTCATTCCATTCCACCATGTAATCTTGATTGGTTTCAAAGTCTTTTATGACATACGTTATGGAACTACCGTCTTCTTTTTCTATCTTAAGATGACAAGCTGCTGTTTCCAAAACCTCAACTTGAAACTTTTTTAAAGATAGCATGAGTATAAACAAATGACAACTGCTTCTCGAAGGGTGAAGGAGACTTCACCTTGATTGTGTTATGCCACGCGTCAAAATCTGCTTTAACTTGTTCTTCATACATATCTTTAACGATCATTTTGTATCGTTCTAGAAAGACTCTCACAAGTGATGTTGCTCTCCTCTAAAATTTTCAAACTTAAACCACAGTAACAGGTAAAAGCGTGACACACATGTCCCTAGAAAGCCATTTACAATCAAAGGTACAACACCAATGAGCCAAAAGGTTTATACTAATTATCTAGTTACTTTTTTTATCTGGTTCATCACTTAAACATAGATGCAAGTATTTTTATATCAAGAAAGAAATCATACCAAGGTTGCTAAGTTGATTCATTGATGTTCAGCTTTAGAGACTTCGTAGGTTTAGCTGCATTCTGAAATAGATCATACAACCTCTTTGGAAATTCAGATGGCGCTGTCATGCACAACAATAACAATAGTTAAGAAAGACGTGCATATTTGTGCTTATAGTTGGTGCTTGTTTTTTTGAGGAGGTGCAACCTTGATCTGGTAATCAAAAAATATTAATAATGATCAACAACAACAATACCCAATCCCTCCGCCAAGTGTGAGTGAAACAAAACAGTAAGCTACCATAGCAAAACCGTACAAACCCAAAATAACCTTTAAGCACACTCTCAGGTTGATATTAAAAAGATATACTTGATCTCATTTTTTTCATCTTTACCATCATTTACATTTAAGGATTAAATCAATTGAAAATCATTTTGACCCACTTAACCAATTTAGTTTTAGCTAAATTTTATTTTGACCCATTTAATATCAACCCCACAAGACCAACCTCGCATCTCCACTTTTTGTAACATCAAAACCTTCCCCAGCACCACCACCTCCCTTTGTTGTAGGTGTGAGAAGCTCTCTTCTCAGTTTTGCAAGCTTAACCTGACATCACAACCCAAACCAAACCATCTCAGTTCTGCTGAGGGATAAGTATAGGCCAAAAACAACCTAATTAAAGAAAATAACTTATATTTACCTTCATCAATCCCAAGTGATGTGCAGTCGCTTTATTATTTTGGGTCTTTGCCATCTAAAAGAACAAAAAGAATAAAAGAAATTAACATTCAACACATTAACTACCATAGACGCGAACCTGTTTACAGTATAGTCATGCCAAGAAGATTCCTGGTCGAGAAGCTAATACATTATGCATACAGGCCAAGTTTAAAAAATTAAGAATATACATGCTAATATATAAGAGTTAATGACAATAACATTTATAGACATTATAAATTAGACTTGACCTCATACTACTTTTATCAAAGAATTGCCTCAACATCAAAGCTCATTCTCAACATCTATCCACTATACCTTCCAAATATGAACAAAGGAAACTGGCTCATGCGAGATTATAGTTACGGAGAAGGTCGTATTTTTTCAGGTAGATCTCAATAAGAAGAAGTATACTAAAGAAAAAGACGGCCACGAGAGCAAAGGAAAAAATAAAAGCAAAGGAAATTTCCATGATGAATATGAATTGTATTCTTCCAACGTTAGCTTGGGTTACCCTGAAGAAGTCATATACACTGTGACGTTTGTGTCACCTAATCAGTATATGAAGTAGCATCTATCAATTATCCTTCTATGTGCATCTTTTAAATTACAATGCTGACCACTGATGAAATAAGATCGGTCTTACTATTGCAGTTCACTAAGAATGCATACATAATTAGCACAACCATGTTACCATGTCAATGTACTGATAAATGTTGTATGTGGTGCTTGCAGACACAGTTACTTAAAAGGAAGACCTGAGAAAGCATAACTTTGCTTATTAATGATTACAACTTGATTTTAACGTATGTAATTTTTATTTATTTTGACATGCTACCTATATAAATTCTTTCGTATAAAGTTTTCTTGTCTTGTTTCAGTTTGGACAGAAAATGTTTGATTTCTACCAAGTTCAGTGTAAAATGTTGAGTGCAAAAACTACATAAAATCAGCATTACCACCAAGAATAATAGTCGTTACACGACCAGCCATATTAGTCATTGGGGCTCTACTATGTATTTGATACCAACAGAGAACATGTAGGGATGCTTGGTGCTTACTGCAAGACCTGCAATACACATAATTGAATATGTGTTCATAAGCAAAGACCACAAAATATACCAAGATGAGATCATTGGTAAATACAGTAACTGGTTAGTATAAAATCAAACCTCTAACTTTCTCAATATGCCCTGTCAGAGTCAACTTCAACTTTCCTGAATGAGTTTCCCAAATCTGTCCAAAATCAATAACAATTAGTGATAGATTAAGGATACATTTGATCCATTTACGTCTGGTTCTAATATCCACTACATATATGCGTTTGAAGAAAAAATATATTTCTTGATAATTCAAAAAGTCCGAACAATAAGTAAGCTCGTGCATCTATAATTTTTTTACAAATAATAAGTAAATTAACAAAATCACATTAGAGAATATAAACTTAATTAGTATCCTGTAAACTACTGTAATTCTTACAGTTTCTATAAGGTATTTTTAAAATACTTCACCCAGGAACACGTCATAACTTAAAAGCTTTTGTCACATAAGGCTGGCTTCCTTCTAAAACAACTCGTACACTTGTAAGCAACCAATGATTTTGAACCATACATATGAAATATATTGGGGCATAGCCCATGTGTTCCTTAGTATGCACTACAAACAATGAAAAAATGATTATCTTGATTGTTCGATCTGCAGAACCGGTACAGAACCACTCATTGTCATGTTTAAATGCAATAGATCCCACCCATCCCAAGTGGCCACTAATGACCTGCAAACATACATATATATTAGCTCAGTATGGTAGGCACAAGCAAAACTAAAAAAGTAATAAGCAGGAATAAGGTCTAGAATCAAATATGCACATCACTCACACAGAAATATGTATATCCAAGAGCCGGACTACAGATACTATTATTTAAGTAATAATACACTAAAAACACCAACTGAGCATAGAGTTAAAAACCTGGCTTACAAAAAAGTGAAAACAATAGTTAACTACTCCTTCAGTCGCAAATATATTGTCCACTTCACTGTTTTGATTTGTCCCTAATAAATTAGTCAGCTTTTAGTAAATAATATGAGTGGTTAAAATTCGTTAGCTTTTCCAATTTTCTTAACTTATTGGCAGTATTGGATTTTTGCAATTTAACGCTGTATTGAATGCAAGAATAGAATGACACATCATTAACTACAAGTCACACTTGTTACATATCTGTAACAAATTTCTTTGGCGTTTGTAACAAATTTCTTTGGCGTTTGTGGACAATAAAATTGGGACAGAGGAAGTATATTTGATTATTCTTGTGTACCTAAATCAATAGCACGAGTCATAGAAACTATATAGACAAGTAAGAATGTCATGATTCTTACTCTGTAGTTCTTCCATGGAGCATGCCATTCAGGACGTGGCCACCTGCTAGGAGTTCTCTCCATAAGGCAAAACTTGTTACACTGTTAAACTCAAACTCGATAAAAAAAAATTAGGCTTGTAAAACTAAAAAGTAGATTATATTTTTAGGGATAATTATGTTTAGGAATAAGATATTAGGGTGTATCTATACAAAAAAAAATAGGTTAAAAATATATATATATATATATGGTATATTTATCTTCTAAGTAATATATATCATAATTTATTTTAATTGTTATCTTCAAAAAATACATACCTAAAATACAAATTCCAGAATAATTTTATAATCTCCTTATTTGTATTGATTTGAAAGATATAAATCAAAAAACAATTTACTCTAGTGGTAAGTTGTTTACAAAACACATGAATGACCCAAGTTCAAGTCCAACAAATGTCTTCTTTTTAATAAAAAAAATTTTTAAAAAAATTGTACATATATTAATTAAAACAAAAACGAATTTTAAAATTTATTAAAAAAAATTGTACATATATTAATTAAAGCATACATGTCATTTAAAAAAATGCCACATAAATACAATGATGACATGGAAATATGACATGGCATTATGGGATGCCAAGTGACAATTTATGTGGCATTCCTCTATATATATATATATATATATATATATATATATATATATATATATATATATATATATATATATATATATATATATATATATATATATGGGACCTTTATTTTGAGAACTCAGTTAAGTGCACGAAACTGCGAGAACCTTTTATGTACTCCTAGTAATGCATATTGTGCAACATATCAATGCAACATAGCATTTTTGAGTTATTAAACTTTTTTATTTAATCCAAAAAGGTATAATAGTAAAAGTCAATTTTATATTATTTTTTATTTTTAAAAATAAATCCTGATTTTTTAAAAAATTCAATTTTTCGTTTTTTTTTTCGCTTTTTTCTGAACATGCATGTTTTTAACTGATTTAGTGCATATGTGTTTTTATGAATTAATTTTATTATTTTGGTTTTTCGAATAATTTTTTCGACATATATGTTTTTCAAATGAAAAGGTGCATATGTGTTTTTAGATCATGTAAACTTATAACAACCAAGAACATAATGTTAAACATAAAATTCGATATAGATTGAAATACAATTAAAATACAATTTATAATAAGAAGAAATACATGAATATAATCTATCTTTACACTTGTGCACTAACAATAATTAACGTAACGGACATATGTGCACAAAACACATGTGTTTGAAGTTTCTCATCATATTATTTTGAACATGTGTGCATGTCTTCCAAAACATACATGCACACCTTCCAAGAACATATATGTACTTCCCGTATGCATGCGCTTCAAAGAACGTCACGCCTAGAAAAAAATAGCCAAGATTAAATACTTTTAAAATAAAAATTAAAATAACGTAACACACATGGACAAGCTTAAACTAACAAATACAAATAAACATGAGAATATTTTTATGTATGCAAAACATATATAATTCAATCACAAAACATATGTGTTTTATAATTCATACACAAACATATATGTTTTATACGTAAACATATATGTTTTATATAAACATATATGTGCACTTAACGGCTTCATGATCTCAACTGCTTCAATGTGATTATCACTCAATCTTCAACTTCAATGGCAATAAAAATTTCGAATAAAAAGACACGATTGACCTGTTTTAAAATAAGGGATAATTCCATATATCCCCAACTTAAACCTTATATTGTCATATTTACCCAACCAAAACTCACAATGACATTTATACCCGATTCAAAGAACAATTTGTCATATTTACCCATTTCTTTATAAAGCTAGTTAAAATTTAATTTATGGTATAAAATCCCCATTATATCCCTAATAACTTAATAAAGAAATTGATCCTAACTACATTATTATCATCACCTGGTCATATTCTCCATCAACAAGTGCATCTCATTGTTGTATTACTCAAATTACGTCTGATTGAACTGAAAGTAGTAAACTGTTTGCTTAACTTCCTAATCAGCTTAAGTTATTCGTAAGAAAATACTACGACTTATAGGGAGTAACAATTCCATCTCGTCTTGGTGTCAGATAATATGTAATTACTCAATTGCAATAGGTTATAGTTTATTGACAAGCGATACATATACGATAGTTACTAGACTACTAACAAGCATGTAGTTCATATCGCTATAAAGTTACTATTCATGATGAACATAAAAGGCAATCCAATAACATAAAACTCATGCATTGAACAAATCCAAAACAGCACATGCAGAACAACAATATAACAACAAAAACGAAAATACAAATTACCACAACCATATTGAGACTATTCTGATACCTAAGAAACTAGTACACCAATATATCTTTAGACAAGGATCACCCTTTTCACATGAGTGTGGTCAACATTATACAACTAGGTACGTAAAAATCATGGCAATTGAAAAGGTCAACTGCATTAGATAGTAGATATGTAACTGATTCAATTGGTGGTTTTTTCTATATTATAACGTATTTTCATCTAAAATTGATCTTACAAGAAATCAAGAACCCCATCTATATTTTCATATAATTTTGATCTTACAAAAAAAATAAAAAGAATAAATAAAATAATAGACTTACTCAGCATGTGACAAAGCGTAATGAAATCATATGTAATTGATTCAATTGCGTAGCTATATTGATGTTTGGCTATAGATCGTTTATATTAAAAAAAAATCTCCAGCCAACAATAGGATTGTTTCTTGTGATAATTTAAATCCACCCATCATCCTCTATCATACGAAGATAATTTAGCCAAACCTGTACCAGATTTTAATTATGGATTAACGAAGTGTGATGGTGATAGATGGGTTCTAGGGTTTTTTTAGGAGCAGTTACAGATAATTTCAATTGAGGGGGCTAAGGGTTTTTTTAGATGAGATCAGAGTTAAAAGCGTGATATATGGGAATGGGACGGTTTTGTAGAGATAGAGTTGAAATTCCATTAATACCCTTTCATTTTACATATAATAGTCTAATCTTTCAAAAAGTTACATTAATGACACAATTCATTATAGCCATTGATTTATATAATCAACGGTTTTAGATGGGTTCTCGCACTTAACAGGGTTCTCAAAATAAAGATACACTATATATATATATATCTCTATATTATATATAACAGGAGGCATTTGGCATTAATGCCACCTCAATGCCACGTCAATGCCACCTCAATGCCACATAATCATTTGTTGTCCAACTAAGCAATATTTATTTAATTCAATTAGCTATTATGTAATTTTCGGAATTTTTTTTATTTTTTTTATTAATTTTCGAAAATTGTTTATAAAAAAGGAGCCTTGCAAGAATTGAACCTTGGTTATTTGGTTGAATAACATGTGTGTTTACCACTAAGGCAACATGATTTTTTGGAATATATGTTGCAAGTCCAAAATTATAAATCTATGCAACCAATTATGTAGGAGAATCCCTACAACTTAGGTAACCCTAAACAACATATATCTAAAAAATTATATACGGTTCATTCATAATATATCTTTTCTCAAAAACTCTAATATCCTTTTCCCTCACAATCTCATCTAATGATCGTGACTTTTAATTTTGTAGTTGATTTGGAATTTTTTTTAAGCTATGGTTTGTGTGTTTCTTCATCACAGGTTTGTATGCTAGAGCAAGCACGACCAAGTAACTACTAACTCTTATTGCAGAATACCAATCGGCCACTGATTCAATTCCATCTAGGCTAAAACAGATTTTGAGTTATAAGTAGAATATTGTTTTGTTGATCTTTTTAAATGCTGTTGATTATTTAAGTCATCTTTTCTTATGCCGTTGTGTTTTAAAGAATGCTTTATAATGAAACTTTGAATATTTTTATTGTAATCTATCTAACAAATGTAGCAAATTGCTCATAATGTGATGATTTAGATATTGTAGTGATAAGTTAACTCTTAGCTTTTAAATAAAGGTTAAAAGGTTAATTTCTCCATGCACGTAAGGAGTGTGTTTGTCTATGTGTGTGTTTGTTTATATGCTCTTATTTGTTAGATATTTGTACCTCAAAAGTGAGCAAAACAAACAATCTTTTTTTTTCTTCTTCTTTGAAATATGAGAATGTGTTATGCAGGTATGTTGATCATGTACTGGAGAATGAAAGGGAGCGAATGAAATGTTTTCGTATTGAGTATTCAGAAGCAACACAGTCTTCTCAAGGAATCTATTATGCTGTGATCCTCCTTGCAGGTTCCTTTGCGTATTTTGTTGTCATTTTCTTTTCATCTCCTGTTAGGTGATTACGGTAAGTAATACCCCAACTCTTATGTTCACCTGAAGTTTTAAAGGGCTCAACTGCAACTAAAAAGTGATTATTGTACAACTTCTGATCAATCATTCTGCTTTATATGCATTTTCCATGCAGCGCCTACAATTTTGTCGTGTCTATCTCTCTACTTGTGGAAGTTCAAATCCTAGAAGACTGCTTTGCATCATTTTATGTAAAACCAAAACCGAGCTAACACGGAAACATCATTGAAACGAACTTGGTTGTTTAAGAAAATGTTGGAAAGAGATCAGTATGTAAGCTCAAGTGAGTTATATACTCATGTTAATATGTTATGCTGTAATATGTTCATATTATATGTCTATCTGCATTTGGTTTGTGTTCTTTGTCGATTTGTTATGACATGATGTCTTCCACATATATTGGGCAAACTTTAGGGCCTTGGGCGAGTTGAACTATTCTAGGTAGAACTTGAAAAGTGGATATCTTCAAACAGAATAGAGGCAATGGAAGGTAATCTGAAAAGTGGTGTTCTCCATAATATGAAATTAGGTGTTGAATTAAGAATAGAGTTGCCAACATCATCCTAATAAGCTGTTTAAGTTCCAGATTGGTTTGCAGTTTAGTGACAAGGATCATCAATGAACTCGCACCCTTTTTTTGAAACACACCGTAAACGAGCCATTGATTTTACGGGCAGTCTTAAGTACCTGATGTCGAACAAAGGTAATTAACCAAACCACGTACACCTCGCCATACTTTTGTACTAGAGTATCATTTAACGTAAGATTTTGTTTATGTTGATAGTATGAGTTTAATTGCTTCCAAAAAGAAACGAATTTCTAAAAAAGTTAGCATGAGTTTAATTGGTATTTATTTACGCTAGACCAGCTTTAGGCGTGTGACCTTTGGAGCTTTTTATTCACCCGAAAAGTGATATAATAACGTAATTATTAAAAGATCTATGTAATTTAAAGTTATGTTTTTTGGTCAGTATTTCTTTGTAAAATGATTAGCTATACAATTTAGTAATTAACTGCTCGAGTCTGCACAAGCTATACTTTGACTTTTTATTGTGTCTTCTAGATGTTGGGATTAATTGTTACTATTGCTTTTTTCAGTTATATGGCGGCCGCACCATGAAGTTCTCAGTTTGATACCCGTTAGTTTGACTCCAAAATGAATGAGCTGTAAGTGTCATTTACAAACACTGTAGTCCTCAAGCTGTTTGTTACAGTATTATTTACTCATGTTATTATATACCACGTAGTGGCTACCTTAAGATATTTGTATCTGTTTACTTAAGAAGCAATGCATTTGTTACTGCTGCAGGCTCTCAACCGACGGGCAGGACTTCTTTACATCTTATGATGAGGTTTATGATAATTTTGATGCTATGGGTATACAAGAAAACCTTTTGAAAGGCATATATGCTTATGGAAAGTTTCACATATATATACTTTTTAGTATATATTTGTTACAGTTTTGACTTTCTGTGATGCATTTTCCAGTATCATAATTATATTATATTTTTTTAAAGTTCAATTGTTTCTTCTCAGATTAAGAAAATTGGATCAAAGGTTCTTCAATGAAATTGTAGATTTTGAGGTGAAAGTCATAGTGAGAACCTATATGTAATATAACAGGTGAAAGTCATCGTGAACCTAGACGCATAAGTAACCAATAAGATGATGTAAGGCGGAATGTAATAGAAAAAAGGATAGGTGTAATAAGCATTCATATAAGTAATATAATAGAGGAAATGTAATAAGCATTCATATATGTAATATAATAGAGGAAATATTGAGGGCAAATACCATGCTAACATCCCACACAGATAGATGAGTGACAAAGATTTGAAGTGGGAGAGTTTATAACAACTCATCCCACATGGTTACAGATAAGTGGAAAAGAATTTACAGGGTTATAGTTAGTATATTTGAAACTATCTAAGTAGAAATGGCTCAAGTAGCAGATTAAAGTCTTGTCAAATCTTCTAATAGCAAAAGAAATTGCATGTCAGACCACTCTACTATCTGTGTTAGTAACATGGAGTTTTGAGTTTATCCATATTGTTTGAGATTGTCTAAGACACTTTGAGTTGTTAATATTTTGGTTTTGTTTATGCCTTATTCAGTCATGAAAGGAGCTTCTGATTGGGAAATCATGTGCTCAAGTGTTCCAACATGATGCACATGACATGGTTTTGTAACTTTGTGTGAGTTGTTCAACTTAAAGAGTACTATTCACTAACCATGTAACTGCTTATGCGTGATTGTGGAGGTTCATCTTCAGGTGATGCCACAGAAGGAAAGATAGATAAAGTTTTGTTGAATCCATTAGTAATTAGTTATGTAATATCTCTTAATATTTAGCTTTATTCTTCATGTTGACTTAAATTAATAAGCAAGAAAGAAATTAAGATCAAGTAAATGATTATAAGCTACTTGCATTCCTATGTAACTGGCATAAAAAAAGCACTTACCTATGTAGCAGATTTGGGGACTGAAAGGAGCTTTTGCAGGCAAAATCAATCTATCCTATAAGCTTCTGAAGGGCAAAACATGATAAACTAATACTAAGGACTATTGAAGGAACCAAAATTAGACAAGAAATCTAATAGAATAAGCAATTAAATAGCTATGAAATAAGCTAAATGGGACAATTACTTACTGATGGTGCAGGACATGAAATGGGCAAATGAGCAACTTCACGCTTCTAGCAGCCTAGGTAAACGATTTTTTTGATTTTTTTCCTTTTGGGAAAAGTTAAACCAGCTATTGAAAATGCTATTTTTGATTTTTAATGATTTTTATAACACCTAAAAATGACTTAAAATCACTCTCATTTGTTATTATTAATTTTCAGATAGCTCATGGCAATTCAAATGCTCATTCAGGGCTTAGTAGACGAGGCATAAGTGTTGGGGTGTCTCCAATTTTAGGATATCCTAGCTCTCGGATTACAGATTCAGTTGGAAAGCATGCAAAATTAAAAGATTATTATCCACTGCAGGTGCAAGTTTGAATCCTTGATTGCAGAAGTGGACAGGGTCTTAAGGCCATAAGGAAAACTGATCGTGCGCAAAAAGATTGAGATCCTTGCTGAGATCGACAACATGGTCAAGTCTTGGAATTTCCATTTGACTTCCACTGATCCTTTTCTTCCTACCAGGTATGAAAAAGAGAATTACCCAGAGCAACTAAAAGACATGGAAGAAAAACAGTCTTTAGAAAAGTCTGAGCTTCAGAGTTACAAGCTAAAGAAACAGCAACTCTAAGCTGAAGTGAGTAAAACTGCAGATTTGGTCCGTGATCGAAATAAATTAAAACACGATATTCAGGATAATTTACAGTATCGGGAGATAAAAGCAAAAGTAAATGAGTGCACTCTTGTGATTGAATCCTTGGAACAAAGAATGTTGGCAATTGGTGGCTTTTCTGCCAATGAAGCTTACTGTGAGAAACTTAGTAAAGAAAGAGAGAGACTTCTTTCTGAGGTATGAGTGAAGGTGCGAGTCCAGTATGCTGGGTGAAACACCTTTTATAAATGTTCTATAAATAACTTGCATTTCAAACATGATTACAAAATGCTCTAGAATATTCTAATATTTGTAAAAAATGTTTTAGGAGGTTTTATACTTTTATGCATAAAAACTTTACGTTGGGTATTAATTCCAACAAACTGTCACTTAGCTTCTTTTTTACAAGACTGAGTACCTCCACACACCTTTCAGCATTTTCAAACCGTTTTTGTGCAGTCTCTAGCTCTGACTACATCTCTCTCAGATTCATTTTGGCTGCTATTGTAACCAAACTGATGTTTGCTGTCATCTTCATAAGCAAACTGCATTTTTTCTTGGCTTCTGTCCTTTTGTGAATGGCTTTTAAGTGAGCTTGAAGCCATGACACGTTAACGTTAATTGCTGTTTGCAAAAAAGAAGCTAAATGACAGTTTGTTGGTTCCTAAAAAAGAACTATTTACCTAAAGAAAGTTCTGTTTTCGATACAAAAATCCTACCTAAAAGAGAACTGTGTACATAGATATACGTTCGCGTTTTAGTTAATGTTTGGAACCTCAAAATTTCTACCTAAATGAAATGTCCCGTTTTGGTGAGCGGAGTACCTAAGTTTGCAACATTTGCATATGTGTGAGCGGAGTACCTAAGTAAATGGTCACATTGTGGTTATCATGTGGTACCTAAAAGAAAACTGAGTACACAAATGAAAGGTCCTGTTTTGGTTCAAGAATACTTACAAACGGTGTACCTTAAAGAAAGGTCGTGGTTTTATGCATGAGTACAGATATACTACCTAATGTTACTCTTCTTATTTTATGAAGTAGGTGGGTCGCATGGTTTGCAGCTGTGCATAAAAAGAAGCCGACGGCAGGAGAGAAGTATGACGAGGAAGTGGAAGGAACTGTTGAAGAAGAATGGTAACACTTCTTGAACAAAAATGGCAAAAGGTTTCCATGTCCATCTCCAACATTGATGCCGCTGATAAACCGATTCTATTTACTGACTATTCAGCCCCAACAACGTGTTCCTTGCTAATATTGAACTTAACTCTACGGTATATTTACGTATTTGGACCCTATATATCAGATGCAATGATTTCAGACTTTTAGCCCATTGCATAATAAAATGGGTCTATTTGGGTCATAGGTTATTTTTAATTAATTAAATGTATCAAGAGATAGGATAGAAAATTAGCTATAAGGGAAACGGGTTAAATAGGTCGAGCGGGTTGAAATTTCTCAAAGTGTATTTACCAACACTCACAATCTTATAGCTTTTTCTGAATAAAAATGGATCATTTCCATAGCATGGCTTAAGTTATCATGTAACAATATAGGGAGAATATAGGTCTGTGGGCATATATATGACTATGTACTAAGGTATTTGGAAAAAAGTCGTTGATATATCTAGCTAGGGGTCAGTATACCTTAATCCATAGCAGAAAATTATAACCAAGATATTTAATAGCTTCCGGTGGGAAACTCTTTAATATTTTATTTTTTAGAATACGTGTGATCAAATGTGCTTATGCATAACTACTTAAAGTTTGTACACTAATAAGCTAAGCTATTCTAAGAGAGCAATATAAGTGTGCTTTTTTGCAACATGGAATACATTTCAGAAGACTTTTAATTTCAGTTGGTTTATCTGTTGTTGCTAATGGACTCATTCAGGGTTTCTAATTATTAGGTACATTGATGGTTTACGTAACTGTATACAATGGTCAAGTAAGTTACGTTTTTATGAACTATTATCATTTTATGTACTTCGTAGCAAGTATGGTAGTCTGATCTCATATTATATACCACATAAGCTGGTTAGGAGACCCTTGGTAGCCATGTTTGTTAAGTAATTTTGATGTTTTGTAACTCATGTTATGTCTCAGAATATTGATAAAATGGATAGTCCAGGTTCTAATGATGATAGATTAAAGTTTTTATGTAGCTTTAAGGCGATGTTTTGTAACTCATGTTATGTCTCAGAATATTGATAAAATGGATAGTCCAGGTTCTAATGATGATATATTAAAGTTTTTATGTAGCTTTAAGGCGATGATACGCATATTTTGAGACACTCTGTAACGTTAATGACTGTAACAAAAGTAACAGTATGTATGTTTCTCTATGAAGACAGGGCGATTGTTGCTGTAACAGGTGACGGGACTAATGATGCTCCTGCATTACATGAAGCAGATATTGGATTAGCCGCGGGTATAGCTGGAGCTGAGGTATGTGTTTGACATTGGTATTCTTCATGGATCCAAGTAAGTGCCTTGACTTGAAATTAGTTTTAACATAACATTTTTAACTGTTAACACGACATATTTGTTATACGAATCATTGGTGTATTATGGCCTTAATTAGTGTCAGAATAAGACCTTGAAATCATGGATTATAAAAGTATTATTTATGATTTCAGACCTGTATGCGTGTATAATCAGATGTGTGCAAGTTAAAAATATGAAGGTTTCCCTCAGAATCGCTAGCTGAGGCGTTGCAACCGACCCCCAAAGCATCTATACCAGGGTAAGATTTTATAATTTAGGGTGCATTATTCACTTTATATATTTCAACAAACTGATGCATGTGTTTAGTCATTGAGTTAATAAGCTAATATGGGTTTCGGTTTCACTTGATCAATTTGCGCAGCGTGTATGTTTCTACCAATTGTGAGGGGATCAATCAACTACGCCTCATAGGAGTATGACTACTGATATTGGTTCTCGAACGTTCACTTATAGTGCTAATATGTTGTGATTATTACTTTTTGTAGGTGCCCAGCTTGCAGAAATTATAAGGTATTTCAATATTGTGTACATATTACTTAAAACTTTTATTATTCATTTATAATGGTTACTGGGTTCCATTCAGGAAGCCGTTTTCATGGAGATCCCAAATGCCACTGATAGGAGATCTATTACACAGTTGGTATCAACATTGCATCAAGTTTGCGTGTAAGCAAAGCCGATGCTTATTAATTATATTTTATACACACCTGCAACGTATATACTCCACAAGTTATGTTAGGTTGACAAGTATAATTAAATGACTAAAACTGACAGGCATTGCGATTGTCATTGTTGTATTTCCAAAGAGAGGCAGTTTATTAATAGTCAGATATCTTTCATAGATATACTTTTAATTAAGCTAGCTAGAGTGCTAAACCAATATGTATGGTGACTAGAGTCAGTCTTATTCAAAGGAATATGGCGATTTGTGACGCTTGACTAGGTCCAGCAATTGGTTTTTGCCCCCCCCCCCTTTACACTTTTTGTTGACTTACTTTTAGTCCAGTCAGACAATGGGTAAATACAGGTTTGGGTTGAGACAAGTATTATTCAGTTTCAGTTGGGTCATCCGACCCATGTAAATTTCTGTCCATTTTTTATACATAACGAATATTACAAAAAGATCATTATTGAAATAAGAATCTTAATAAGTGAATGCAATATGCTGCAACCCATACAACACATTTGAGTCATTCCCCTTTTAGCTAATCATTTTTATTTGAAATAGCCATGGTAATGATTTCAGCATTCATTCAGGGGAGAATTCCAACTGATCAGGAATTAGCCAAGGTTTGTTTTAGTTTTTTTATTCTGTGATTTAAAGAATGAAATTTCCTCCTACATAGGAATGGTAACTACAATACAAAATACCTGTTATAATGTTTGTGATGTTCATCATTTTCATGCTGCTTTAAAGCTTTAATGGTTTTTCAAGTTGCCAACTATCATCGTTTTTTCAATAGTTCCTGGAAATTTTATTATTTTAGTGCTTAAACTGGAATCTTAATTCATCCTTTTGACTTCAGGAAATGGTAGAAAATTCCACCGTTTTTAATGTTCATGTGCCCGAATTTGTCGATGCCATCTGGGTGGCATTGAGGGATCCGATATTAGCTGTTAGAGAGCGAGCTATTGAGGCATTACGTGCTTGCCTTCGTGTGATTGAAAAGAGAGAGACGCGCTGGCGTGCGCAGTGGTTAGTTCATATGTTAAATGTTGTAGATTTTTTTGCTATTAAGTTTGCATATGGCATAGACAGTTATACATCATCCCTCTTAGAACTATTCAATGCACTTGCAACTTCTAAACATACTACGTTGTTCATTATACTCCATTTTTTTTTTTTTTTTTTTTTGACCCTACTAAAGTTGGGCTTTAAACTAAGTTTGGCCAATATATCTTTAAAAGTGTTGAAGTAACGGACCACTTTTGAATCAGTGTATTCAAAAAGTAATCATTGACGATAAGGCGCAATTGGCAAGCTAATAGGATAGCCTTGCAGGAGTATACTTTAAGCTGTATGAAGTACTATTCAAGTTAGCAATGCCATATAATGGGTTTGGGTGGGCATGCTTACCTGAGGCATTGTATCAGATTCGTTTTTCTTTGTGTTCCATTAAGTTCAGATATAGCATAAGGTATGAGGCTGACAATATGTAACACCCAAAAAGGACCCATATATATATATGGAACCAACTCACCAATATGTTCAATGTTATGATTTTCACGTATCTAGGAAGCAATAGCTTAAACAGGGAGATCCCATCAAATATCATAACGTACAACTTCGGGGACTGTAAGTACCAAAATGGTGTCTTCAGCCACCTCTTAGTTTTTTTCTATTTATCGGTTTTGTTTCATTATGTTGCAACAGAGACGTCTCCTTCAATTCCATCATTGGAAATTTACATGCTAATTTTGCAAAAATGGGAAGATTATCGCAACACCACATAAACATAATACTTTTTCTGCAGAAATATTGTAGGAACATCGGTGAATTGAGAAAGCTTACTAAACGGGTAAACTGCCATTCCTTTAAGATTTACACTTCCATTCTCTTGGGATTTTTATATGTAGAAAACCCTAATGTGTTTACTTAAAAATTGGTGCAGGAAGGCGTCTGAGATCTCACATTGCCTGTTAGGTTTTAACAAGTGCACAGAAAAAAAATTTCTAATAAACTTTGAAATTAACTTATCAAATTTTAAGTTGAAAATCAATGTGTTTGACTTTGACTTTGCATTGTAGATTTGTTTAGAATTTAAGTTAACTGTTATATCACTTTAATACATTTTCATTATCTACAACTTTACAAACATACATAAAATTCATAATGTTGTAAAAATTATACATGTTGTGTTATTAACCATCCACGCAATCCATACAATTATTTATAATTCTACAAAAAGAAAAAAGAAAAAAGAAAAAACCAAAGAAACAATTGTTTTATAATATTGTTTGACAATTCAAAAAAATGTATTTCAGTAAACAAAAACCAACAAACAAATAATTATAAGTCATGCCCGCCCATTGGTGGCTTTAAAACTATATATATATATATATATATATATATATATATATATATATATATATATATATATATATATATATAGAGAGTTAGGATCAAATAAGAAGAAAAATTAAAATAAGAATGATAAGAAGAAACTACAACCACTCATTTCGGATGCATCTACAAAATGAATGCATCTCCCTTAAAATTCTCCTCCTATTTGAAATGTGTGGCTAGAAATCCTTCTTATTCTTCTCATTTTAGTTTTTCTTCTTATCGATCCTTCCTATATATATATATATATATATATATATATATATATATATATATATATATATATATATATATATATATATATATATATATATATATATATAGAGAGAGAGAGAGAGAGAGAGAGAGGGTTAACGTAAGTAAGTACCTTAATATAAGTATAGGAAGCAATCAAGGCCGTCGGATGTATCATAGATGATGTCATCTAATTAAGATTAAATGAATGGCAAATCGGTAATAATAACTAAACAATAAGGGCATTATGTACCATGTGTTTTGCATTATATGACAATTGTATTTTTGTTTATGCATAGGTGTTTTGTATTTGCACATGTATTTTTTTTAAAAAAATACATAAATATGTATACAAACAACAAAACTTTGTTAATAACTCAAAATTGTACAAGCTAATGATTTACAAAATCTAACACCTGCTAAAATTTCTACTTCACTACAAATGCTTAATTAATAGAAAAAAAATCAATTGAGGATGCACATGTGTAAACACCATGTTTTGCAACATCTTCTTTAGTGTGCACGCATGCATTCACGTATCCTTGATTATCTTGATCGTTTTTGCATATATGCAATGCGTGTAAAATTTTCGTCGTATTCACATGTACAATGCACATGTACATTCTTCATACTTGATTATCTTGATCGTTTTTCATATAAAACATATGTGCACAATGCACAATTAGAATTCACATGTACATTATTCATCCTTGATTATCTTGATACCGGTGTAAAACATATGTGCACAATCATCACCTCCCTTGTATTGAATAATCTGTTTCAACAACATTAAAAAAAATAATTACACGTTAGCCAAATACATTGCCAGCCTCTAGAACATGTGTGTTCCAAAACTAAAGAACCAAGTTAAAGGACAAACATGCACATGTATGTTTCTAATAACACTAGACTCGAACCAAGTTATAGGACAAACATTCATACAATTATGCACATGAATTTTTCTAAACTCTACATAACTAATTACGAACAAAAGTCTTAAGAAACGCAAATCGACTATCATGCCATTTGTATTTTTTATTTACCGAACCATAATTCTATTTTGTACAATACATTTAATTATAATGTCCAATTTCCAAATACCATTTATATATAAAAAACTACATATAGCCAATCAAAAACACGCGTGCACAAAAAAAAACATATGTGCACAAAAGCAAGCAAAGATAACGAAAGACGATCTTAACTATGCAACTACCAAACACATATGCGCAATCAAAACACGTGCACAAAATAAAACATATGTGCACAAAAGCAAGCAAAGATATCGAAAGACACTACTATCTGGTTGTAAGTTAGATCATTTCTTAAGAATGAAAACAAATTACATCTAGAAGGTAAGATTACTCTTTTCACCAAGCTTAACTTTAGTCCCACCATACTCGAGTGTCACCATTTGTAACGCCAACAATATCATGTTGCTAGTTTTATCAAATATCCCATGTACCAAAACAACTAAAAACCACAACCAATTAATAAGCGAGTTATTTAATCATAACATCTAAAAACACATATGCATAATGTATTTCTTACTTGTTCACAAAAGACCATTTTGAGAAATTAGTAAAACCTTAAAACACAAAACACAAGTGCAACCTTAAATAAGAACTGTAAAAACACATATGCACATAAGGCATCAAATTTACCATAAACTGTAAAAACACATATGCACTCTTAATAACACATATGCACCAACAGTAACACATATGGACAACCAAATCTATAACAAAAATAAATGAATAAATAACATACTCTTTACTTGAAAAAGAAATTCTATCAGAAGACAAAATTTTAAAAATTTAAAGAACAAAGATATAAGCTTCAGATTCGTTCATAATGTAGTTCTCATTTTTTATTGTGTCAAAAATCTCCTGTAAGAATTCTAGCACCTTTAATCATGTTTCACAAAAGATAATAAGGTTCTCAGATAAGGGACAAAAACATATGATAAATGTAACTAATAAAACAAGAGAATGAAAAAAAAAAAAAAAAAAAAAAGCTCGCCTTTAATAGGCTAGATGTGTTAATTTCACATAATCACAATATAAACCACTTCAACATCAAGTCTCCTTTACATTTGTTTGCATCTCGATTCCATCAACTTGATTTTTAAAATCTGTACTCAAAAGCCACATGTGCAAATCCTCCCTAAAATATCTCATTAGATCCTTATGTTTCAAATGAAGAAAAAAAAACTCTTAATATTAAATTGAAAAAAAATGGCACAATATCATTAAAGTAGCACAAGATAAATGACAACCATCGAGATCATGAACCTGCTCTAAACGCAACTCCTCAAATTTAAAATTACTAACCATATAAAAAAAACAAACCAGAAGCAAGCGTTTGAAATTAAACAATTTAATAAAAAGTATCTTAAGCACGTTACCTTGATTCGTGATTATCAATGATTTATCACAAAAAATCACCAGAGAAACTAATAAAGATGTGGGATGTATGGGCGGCGGCAGGTTTTTGGTTTGTGTGTGAATGATAGGAGCAGTTCTAGGTTAAAAGAGAACAAGAGATAATTACGGATCTATTAAATGAGAGAGAATCAGAGAAGCAATTAAGCAGTTTTGTAGAGAGATAAAATTCCTTAAATGCCCTTTCACCCATTACAGAATAAAACCGAAAGTTTTGATTATTTACAGTTATGCCACAACAATTAATAACCATTGATAAAAAAAATAGAAGGCTAAGATCGGTTCTCGCAGTTCTCGCAATTTATCGCAATTTATTTGGTTATGAAAATAACCTCACATATATATATATATATATATATATATATATATATATATATATATATATATATATATATATATATATATATATATAGATAAGTAGATTAAAATAAGAAGTGGTAAGAAGTGACCAAAACCACACATTTAAGATGCAACGACTTGCATTAGATGCATTTCTATTGATATATATGCAACATCTTGAGTTTCGAAAGTTAATTTGATGTATAGATGGTGCAAATTGATTTTCATGATTTCGGCACATGTAGAGGAACAAAAAATAAGAGAAATCATGAAATGCATCTAATATACGTATATGCATCTGATTAAAAGATAGAAAACATACTATTGTGCGTTATAATGCATCTAAGATTATAGGGATGCATCTAATTTAGGTCGATGCATCTCGGATTTGCAGTTATAGTTCTTCTTATTCCTTCTTATTTTAAGTAATCTTCTTATTTGATCCTAACTATATATATATATATATATATATATATATATATATATATTGATAAGTAATTATTAATTTATAATTTCGTTGGGACCAATATATATACATTGAGTTTCAAAAAATATTATCTTATCATTTTATCGATTGAGGTCCAAATTTGTCTTGGTCCCAAGTTGAGACCGGACAAATTATTAATTTTATCGAGGTTATTAATTTATCGAGTATTAATTTATAGAGGTTTCTTGTAGTTTGTTTGAGATACTTTTGCATGTAAAAATTAACGGTTTAAACTCATTCATAATAGATTAGCATTTCATATTGTTTTAAAATGAAATTTTATCCATCATACTTCGTGTGCATTGCTGTTTAGGAACAAGGATATTAAAATCACGTGTTGTTGCGAACACTATATTATTTGTCAAGTGTTTTAAGACATGTTACAAAGTGCGGCCATCTTGGTCTTGCTTGCCAATCTAGAGGTTGTGGGTTTTATAACACCTTAAAACCGGTTTTTAAGTATCTTATTATTAAAATTGCCTTGTAATAGTTTGATTATTACGTTTAAGTGTTGAAAGACTAGATTTGATTGGTTAGTCAAAGGTTTAAATTGGTAGTCAAATTATAGGTTTTTTTTGTAAAGATTAAATACCGGTAAATATATTACTCCAAAAAGTTTAAGTACAAAGAATATGGGTGAATCCATATCTCTCACCCATTACATAAGCGGAAAATCTTACGTAACAAGTTACTTCCTACTCTCTAAACAAGAAAATAAACTACTACTCAAAAGATAACATTAGACTCATATGAAAACAAAATTACTTCATACTAAGGCCTTGGAGCTTGATACCATACGTGTCATAAAGAGCATCCAAATTCTTCGGAAGATCGTAGACCTGATCCGCATAGTCATCATAATCATCATCACGATCATGACAACCACCAAATAGGTTCCCTGACTCATCAAAAGTGTTCACAACCTCCTCTTCATCACTGCCGGAATCAACAATCTCTCCCACCTTAGAGAATGGGCTAACCCTCTTAGTAGAAGAAGTAGACGCAAAATCCTTTTTAGTACCTGGATAATCAACCTTTTTAATATAATTACCATCATCATAACCAAGAGTAGTTTTCCCATCAATAAGAACCTTTTCAAACTCCCAATTTTCTCAAAGAATAGGGTAGGACCAACCTCGTTAGCTTCTATTAAATCACTCATGCGATTCATGCAATGTACTAATAGTCAAATTATAAGTTGTATATTATGAAAAGTATTAAGGGCATATTTGGCACATGGGATTGTGGAGAGATCATGCTTATTTTTTCAAAAAATAAGCTACTTAAAAAATAATCTTTGTTTGGCAAACAAAATTTATAAGACATTATAAAAAATAATCTTCCATAATCTCTGAAAATAAAGTTTATTTCATGTAGCTTATAAAAATAATTTTCTTTTATAATCTCCATCTCTAGCACCATCTCTAGTTTCAGCAATAGTTATTTTTTCCAAACTTACCTTAAGTGGTCTGAGTATGAGGAAGTGAGACTTGAGGGGCTTAATGTGTGAACTAGCCAAGCTAGTACCAACTTTTAGTTAGTCAAGATCATAGTTGACTACAATAATATTCTAAACACTCCATCTAAGTCTTGAACATGGTAGCAAGTGAACAGGTTTGGGTACCACAAAAAGTGGGAGTCTTAAGCAGAAAGCAGGTGGTATGGCCCTTTATCAACCACATGAAATTGGAAATGCAACATCTCTTGTAGCGGTTGAGGAAAGTGGTGTGGTTGGTGATCAGGGTCGTCTTTGAGGGTGTGCAAAGTGAGCGACCGCTCAGGGCCCCAAAATTTTTATGGCCCCAAAATTTGTCCCGTTAATAATTATATGCATGTGTAGACATATTTTCAATGTTGCAAAAATCGTGAATAGGTAGTCGGGCGGTCGACCACCCTGCAGCGAGTAATCGGTCAAGTCGGGATTAATCGGATTGGCATTTCCTGCAATTTTTTTGTATTTCTAGAAACCAAACTAAAAATCTTAACCGATTCCAAGCCTGCTATGTTTCCAAACCACAATAAAAGGCTCCAATTCTGATTATGATGCCCATTGTGCGTTATAAGTGAAATATACGATTCCCAAATTAAGTATAATGCCTAAATTATTTTTATTTTTAAAATGACCAATTTGCCCGATTCGACCGATTTTTTACCGATTGTGCCGATTTTGACCGATTCGGCCGATTTTTTGACTGCTTAGTGTCAATTTTTTTTCTAGGCCGATTTTTCGACCGATTTTTAAAAATCAACAAGGTACTCGGTCGATTAACGATTAATCGGCCGAGTTGACCGATTTTTGCAACATTGCATATTTTTCACGAAGAAAAAAGTATTTATATGGGAAAATATCTTAAATGAGTAATATGTTAGAATGTTTTGATAACTAATTGCATTATATCTTATAAAACGGTGACACTTTATATATAACATTGCTTACGAAAAGCCTCATTATATAATTTCGTACATGGCCCTCAAAAATTTCGTCGATTCATGGGACGGTCCTGTTGGTGATAGTCTTAAACATGGTAAGGAAACCAAGCAGGTTGAGATAGAGCAAACAAAAAGTGGCAGTCTTGAGCAGAATACGGTTGTTATGGGTGGTGGGGATGCTGGGAATGAACATGATGGTAGTGGATGTTGGGAAAGCTATCATGGACAATAATGGTCCACGTGTTGGGAATGGTCTAGGAATTCTGACATCTAATTTATACTAGACTCCCAATTAAAAAGAATGAGACTATTTGGAGACTTGTAGTTGTTTGTGAAGATTATTACACATCCTTATGAACAAATATCATCGATCCCTCTGAATATTTAAACAACCATTCTTTGCTATCCATTCCCGATCTATGTTGTAAGCATTAAAAAATCAAACATTTTCTATGATAAAAAATTAGGATATTAATTAGGAAAGTATAGATCTAATAAAGAGTCTCAGTAACAAGATATATGCATGTTAGACAAGCAATTTACATATTGGATAACAATCGTAATAACTGCAATCTGATATAAAATGAAAATCTATGAAAAAAATAAAACAAAACAAGAATATACATGAATAAAAACTTATCCGTCATCATAACAATGTGATTTTCGTCATTAAATGTTAATGTGGAAAGCGATTGTAAAAAATGAAATGGAGAAAAAGGACACTAAAGTTTAATATAAATGATTAAATGATTAGGCATGTGATTTTACCTAGGAATATGAAAAGTGGAGGAAAGATAATCTCGTAATGTGTCGCAGTGGTCGGTCATGTTTTGTTTTTAATCGTAAGATTCAGTAATTAAAGAGAGAAATCATTGAAATTGGCAGAAAAGTAGGGTGTCTAGAGGGTGATTTCGGAGTATTGAAAAAAAAAATCTAGTTTTAGCAATACACCACAAAATTGAGTCAAGTTGGAAATAGATGTCATCTTCGATGTCATTTTGCAAATTTCCAATTTTGTAGTTTTCGGGATTTATTATTCATGTTACCATATTCAATACGTGATCATATGGTTGCAGAGAGCAAAAGAATATTCGATCTCTCATGTTGAAATTATATTCCACGTGAGATGATGTTTTATTGATCCACAACTCATAGAGCGATTACATGTGAAACTCTAGAAACCTTAAACCCACAAACATGTTTAGGCTTATCTTTCTATCATTTAATACTCCCTCGTAGTCTGAGAGACGAAATCACGAAAGCTTGAGTCTGGAGTAAAAATAAACGTTAACATCTAAACTAATGCAATTTTTTGATGATGACATCATGTAGCAAGCAATTGCGGGAGTTGGAAACATCTATGTAGTGCTAATAAGAGGCTTCCATGATTTTAAATCATTGGCCACAAACAAATAAATTGATCAACAAGTAGTTGTTAGACTTACACGACCGCGGTCACCCTCACCATGATCGAGTCCTCCCCTATTAGGTGAACCTAAGACGATGTGTATTCAAGGAAGACTCGGTCGACTGCGTGACTAAGTTGTGTGAGGTGGTTGTGTGTTTGGGTGTATATTTGGGGTTCAGTGGAGTATATTTGAGTGGTAACCGCGGTGATCTTATTACACTAAGTTGGATGTGAAAAAGATTATAGAACAAAAAAGCCGGGGCCGGGTTTAATGGTCGATCGAATATAACGAGCATGAAGATATCTTATTTAAATATCGATCGAATATAACAGGCATGAAGATATCTTACTTAAATATCGATCGAATATAACAGGCATGAAGATATCTTATTTGAGAAATTTTCATTTGCTTACTTTTATTTTGATGCTTACCAATGGACAAATTCCCACCATCTATCTAGTTTAATCTAATGGTAGAGATTAACCTAAGATTTATTAGACAAACTTAATTCCATGTTTTTTTCTTGTCTTTTTGTCTTTCTTTTTTATTCTTATTTTTTTGTCTTTTTCTTTTAATTCACGTTTTCTTTTAAACTCATGTTTTTTTTTTCACGTTATTCACATTTTTTTTAATTCGCGTTTTTTTCTTTGCTTTCATACATTTTCGTCTGTTTTCATACATTTTCGCCCGTTTTCTTACATTTTCGTTCATTATTCATACGTTTTCGTCCGTTTTCATACTTGTTTTTATGCTTTCATACGTTTTCGTTCGTTTTCATACATATTCATCCATTTTTTTACGTTTTCATACATTGTTTCTTACGTTTTCGTTCATTATTCATACGTTTTCATACATATTCGTCCATTTTTTTACGTTTTCGTCTGTTTTCATACGTTTTTAAATGTTTTCGGCCGTTTTCAGATGTTTTCAGACTAATATTTTGTAACATGAAAATCACAATTGATATTCAGAATATCACAAAGTGATATCTAGAAAATCAGAAGTGATATTCATAATATCACAATTGTTATTCAAAATATCACAAATATGTAAGTTTATATTTACCACGTATACAGAGAAAATGGTCAAATTTTGGTTTAACCTTATTTTATTTGCTTATGAGCTTATGTGATTTCGGTTTATGTTTCACAAGCTTAATTTGCTTATTTTGAAACTTATAAAAATATGTAAGTTTATATTTACCACGTATAAAGAGAAAATGGTCAAATTTTCGTTTAGAGTTCACATATATTCGTCCGTTTTTGTTCGTTTTTATACGTTTTCGTCCGTTTTTAAATGTTTTCGGCCGTTTTCATATGTTTTTTTAATATCACAAGTGATATTCTGATTATCACAAATGATATTCTGAATATCACAAGTGATATTCTGTGATATTCAGATGATCACAAGTGATATTCTGTGATATTCAAAAAATCACTTGTGATATTCTATTTAGAATATCACTAGTGATTTTCTGAATAATACAAGTGATTTTCAACTAATGTTTTGTAAAATGAAAATCACAAGTGATATTAAGAATACCAAAAACGATATCCGAATATCACAAGTGATATTCAGAATATCATAAAGTGATATTCTGAATATCACAAAGTGATTTCTAAATATCACAGAAAATCACTTGTGATAGTCAGAAACGTATGAAAACGTAAGAAAATGGACGAATACGTATGCAAACGGATGAAAACGTATGAAAGCGTAAAAACACGTTTAAAAAATGGATGAAAATGTATGAAAAATGGACGAAAACGAAAGAAAACTGATGAAAACGGACGAAAACGAATGAAAACGGACGAAAGCGTATGAAAACGGACGAAAACATATGAAAAAACTTTATATATATATGTATCAAAAAATTTAGTGTCACATTATAAATGTGTAAAAAAAAAACTAATGTGTCACTATATATGTATCAAAATATTTATATATATATGTATCAAAAAAATTAGTGTGTCATTATATATGTATCAAAAATTGATGTGACTATAAATTTAGTGTGTCATAAATAAAGTATAAAAAAATTAATGTGTCATCTTAAAATTAAAATTTATTTGCATGTGTATCGGATTTAATATTAAAGTTGGGTTACCACATGCAAAATTGGATATAAATAAAATAAAGTAAAGTGCATCATATTATATTATCATCAATTAATGAATTTGACTAGTCGAATTTAATGTGGCGTGTAAGTTACAAAACGCATATCGTGTGCTATTTTTTGTTTAGACAAATGTGTCATCTTGTGCCATCAATGTTATTGTTAATTACAATAATGCCATCCATCAAGTTAAGTTTGAATCTAATCTAGTTTGTGTGATCTAACGGTTCATATTAGTCCATATTGTTTTTATTTTAAGGGTGGTCACCACAAGAACGCCTCCCTATATATATATATATATATCTATACATTATATATAAGAGGAGGCATGCCACGTCATAATGCCACTTGGCATCCCATAATGCCAAGTCATATTTCCATGTCATCACTATTAAGCCACCTAAGCAAGCTTTTATGGCACTTAAATTCGGTATAATTAAATTGTTCAAAAATTTTGTGCATAGAAAGATTTGAACCCGGGTTTTGGCATCCACTCACGACCGCTGCAACCAGTGGAGCATGACAGTTTTTGTGACATTCAGTTGCATTCCCAAATTGATATAGACTAACAAAAATCGGACTAATCCTTTCATTAACTATAAGTGCACCCCTACAATTTTGCACTAACAAACTTGAAGCAATTAAAGATCGCATATTCACAAAATCCATACCATGTTTATCTTCTCAATCTGTACCATGTTTATCTTCGTTTATCATCAAATCTACATCTTCATCACACGTACAATTATTTTTTTATATCTTTTTATGTTTTGTACGTATAATTATTTTTTTTTTAATTTTTGTGTGTTTTTGACAGATTAATCAAGACCAATGCACCAAACGAATTTTATCATCACTTTCGATTAACCAGGTTTGTGAAGTTGTTATTTTATAAAAATAAATTGATTGATTGTTTGATTGGGTGTTTAATTAATTATTATATATTTTATGATTAGTTTAGACTCTTGATACGGTGTTCACTTCTAATTATTATATATTGAAATCCACAGAAGATGGAATGTATCTCTTAAGTGCAGGTTGAGTTTGATTTGCAAATATGATAATTTTCTTGAACAAGTAGGTTTACGGGGTGAATCGTATACACTTCTTGATATTTCTTATGTCGACAATATGCTTTATTTATAGGGATTGATTATCTTTGTTATATACATCTTGATATTTATTCTTATGTTGACAATATGCTTTATTTATATGGTCTCATTATCTTTGTTTTTCAATTTACAAACATAATATTGTCCTTTTATTAAGATTGAACCTGCACCAGATCTTCAAATTTAGTGTCTACAAAGTGTGTATGGAGCGAGCCTATGTAAATTTTATGATATGTAAAAGTATAAGCACGATGAGATTGTGATTCATTGTTTAGCTAATTGAGTGATAGACACGTAGTAAGTGTAATTTATTAGGTCATGAGTTGTTAGAGATGATTGATGTTTTGTTTGAATTTTACTGTGTACGGAATGAATGTGTGTGCTGTAACATACATCATTGATTTCAATGTGATCTAATACTTAGGCTCATAAATAATATTTCTTCATGTAAGGTGACAAAAGCTTGCGTTTTAAAAACGTATCAGACAATGTGATGATTTTCATCGAAGATGATAGAACCTTGTGTTTTTGATTCAAGGATATTGTGAAGAATGCTTGCATATAAGGCATCAATTGCACCTGTTAGTTATTTTGTGAGTTGTATGTGATATTCTCATGTATCAGGTCCACCTTTAGTTGCCAATGTAGTGTTGAAGCCATTGATTTATATATTATAATGACAATTTAGAAGTAACCAAATTTATTGACAACCTGTGATTTCTACACTTTTTAGTTTATGCTTAGATTCACACATATTTACTTTCGAGTATCTTACTATTTGCACACTAAACTTTAAGTCTTGAGCTTATTTGCATGTCCTAATAGGAAAAAAAACTCTAGAATAGGTAGATTTGCCCACCTGGAAACACCGATGCTGCAACGTATATCTTTACTGATGAAGGGACCGAGGGGACCTAATCAGCTGTGGAGTTGCGTCTGATGTTAAATCGACGCGTGAACTGGATTGATTGACAACGAACTGCTGTTGTAGTACGTATTGCTGAATATTGGTAGCAATCACGTTTTGGTTACTATTGATCTGAACATACACATGATTCTTTAGTTTCGGTTACCGTTGAATTGACGCATGATGAATATTCGATTCCTTTTGTTCTTTTTACCAGTGTCAGACTCACATATTACCTTATATTAATTTTCCAATAGCTATTGTCATTTTAGGTGTAAGCGGACAGGCAGTTGCAGGTCACAACACTTATACATGAATATAACAGCCATGCACCCTTGACAATGCAAGGTAATTTGATAATTTATCAGCTTATTTATCTCATACCCTGAAACTACAGTTACACATGTTGTGTAAGGTACATGATTGGATATAATCATGTGCCAAAAAACAGATGGAATAGAAAGGTACATGATTGGATAGTAAGAATCTCTACGCAAATTTTATTTATCTATTGTAAGTGAACAATGTGCTAACATGAGGGCTGAAATATACGTGTTTGGTTATGGTTTAGGGGGGTGTGATTCAACAGGTGTGGTTTAGAGGCTGTGGTTCAAGTGGTGTTATTACTTGGGCATCTTGCCAATGTGGACCAATTATGGTATGTTAAATTATCTCAACTATTTCTTGAAATACGCTTTCACGCGTGTTTTTAAATCGTTATATCTTTCTCCTTTGTTTTTGTTCCGATGTCAACAAGGAAAAGTAAGTACTTCATATCTCTTTGTACTATTTAATATGGGGTGAAGCTGCCAATCCTTGCTACCTTCCAGAATGTTTATGGCTTTATGCTACACGTGTCAAAAGCATTAGGAACTTTGAAGTAAATTGCTTAAAATAAGCATAAGCTCATAAGTCACAAAAGTTAGCTAACCCAAACACCCCTTCATTTTAACAAACCATTTCACTCAGGAAAAAAATGTTCCATTGTTACCCTTCTAACTTGCAGCCTCAACTATCTCGGGTTCACCATCACTATAATCACCCCAACGCTTGATTGGTTCCTCTTCGTCATTTTTAGCAATAGTTTCTGCTGACTCATTAACATTATCAGTAGTCTTTTCTTCTATTTGATCAGATTGTGTTTGACCTACAATTTCCACATTTGCCTCTTTCTTTTCTTCTATTTCGGCAACAACTTCTTGAGTGCTTACTGATGGAGATTCTACTGAGTCAACCGGCGATGCAACTGAGTCAACTGGGGACACGGGGTAACCAGTTTGACCAGCTGGGAACCCATTTACAACAAGAGGGTACTCTTCGGGTGAAACTATGTAACAGTTATGAACCCAAGGTTGACTAGGAACGAATTCAGCTGAATGTGGGTTCATAATTCTTGGAGGACTAATCTGACTTCCATCCACCACAAGGTCATATGCCGGTTTATTACGTGGGACCCGGTTTGAGGATCGGTTATATCCACCAGAAAGATGTGGACCATATGGAACCCTGGATGTTGCTGACTGATGTGGTGATCGACGGGCTGGGTTGACTGTGACCATGTTAGGTATGCTGACGGGTGGCGGTAATATTCCTATATGGTCATTTAATGGTATTGGAAGTGACCCAAAAACCGGAACGTTTAATGGTATTGGATGGTTGGCCTGCTTTATTAATTCATGGAGACAAAAGTCAAGCAGAGAGGGATTGGGTTTTATCGGAGTTTAAAGCTGGTAAAAGTCCTATAATGACGACAATAGATATTGCACATCGTGGGTTAGGTAAGTTTAACGCAAAACCACTTAATCTTTTAGAAATTACATTACTGATATGATTATGAATTACTTGCATATTTGAAGGGCGTGAAATATGTGATCAATTATGATTTCCCAGGTTCACTTGAAGATTTTTCTCATAGGATTAATCGAACAAGAAGAGTTGGGGCCAAAGGGACAACCTACACTTTCTTTACTGCAGCAAATTATGCAATAAAGCTAGGTGATTTTTGTGTTTCTGCTTGCTTATTTGATTCTGGTGATAGACAACGTGCCAGGAACACATTTGTTGAGACGCCATGCTGGTACTATTTTGTCTCAATCACTAATTTTCATACAATTCGAACAGTTCACCACAAGTTTATTGATGGAAGTCAGATTAGTCCTCCAAGAATTATGAACCGGGTCTGAGTATAATACACGAATTACATTAAGTTTAATTGCATAAGTAATGTTGTTATGTTAATATATATAACCTAAGATTATTAAATAGGCAATGTTGAAAGGAATTGAGCACGAGCTTGAGGTTATGGCGCATATGAATGAATCTGTTGAGCGTTTAACCAGTGAAGGGTGTTGGTTGTGAAGCTAATTGTCAATAAGGTATGCTTAATATTGTATAGAATTATGATACCACATATAAGTATCATTGTTATATATGAGTTTCAGCTCAAACTTTGACGGTAGTTAATGACTTTTATGCACTGACTTTTAATTTTGTACTTCTGCTTAAAACTGGCAGCTGAAAGGAGAACTCGACACGAGGATTGGGGCATCAACATTCTTCTCTGCACTTCTGAGATAATTTCCTCCTGAAGTAAGATATCCTTTCTTCGTACTAACTTTAGAAAAGAATTGCAATGTATCTACTCATTTGATCTCTTTTTGGAACTGAACGTATTTATGCACTATATAGCTTTCAGCAAAGAATGGAACCGGATTACAGTATGATAAACGTGACAAGCTTCATTATACCATGTGTGAAATCATGGTTCTTGAAAGGTAATAACAATCCATGAGTTGTTTCAGGTTTCGCACATTTATTCTATTCCCTTTATTTTATTTTTATTCTTTTTTTGTTGAAAAAATGGTTCTCATAATGTAACTTCTGATCTACATAGAGTTTGACTTTCTATAACCTGAAATAGTTTCCGTACTGAACTTGTAGGACACAATGGATCAAGGGATTGAAGAGGTTCAACTTCTTCTTGATAGAGAGGTATGACATCCATGTTATTTTTTATAAACACACACTAAAATTGTAATTATAACTAAGTATGTACATAATTATTCATATATTTATAACTGAATGTAAACCATAGCATCCGAATGGATATCATGGTACACCTCTCTTCATTAACACAAATCTTCTAAAGATACGTGTTTACAGAAACAAATATGTGTGTCCTTTAGGTTCATCTAATTAACTTAATATCAACGTTCGAAAGACTGATAAGCCGAAAGAAACTCTTGATTCAATTCGTCTAATGGACTAAAATATGAACGCGCCCACTAAGTGGGACTGGGAGAACTTAGCCATGTATAGCAATAAAGAGATAGAAGTCCAAAAGAATTTGCAGTTATCCACTCTAGCAGATGATGTATTCTATTTGTAATACTCCATAATAAATTATGCTAACCCCTGATTTTGCCTTTTGTATCTGCAGAATGTTCATCAAGAATATATAGTCGGAACTTTGGAGCAGTTTTAAAAGAAAAGATGGGATTGTTCTGAGAGCCTACAAGATGGTTTGATCTATGCCCATTTAATTATGCATATTCTTAGATACACTCAAGTCTTTTATCACAATCTGACGCAAGATCTTTGAATGAATCATAGTTGATTGATAGTTGAACTGAGGCTAGAAAATCGTATTGACGACATACTATCAATACGACTGTGGCATTATAAATTAGTGTGAAAAAGTTCCCAGATATCTAACTCCGCTTGATTTTCTCAGCTACAACCAACTGACATGTCCGAAACTTGGAAGAACAGCGGATCCGAAACCATGTATCGTTAAATACCCTATTGGAAATAAACCCCGTCACAAACCAGGTATATCCTAGATCTGCATTAATAGAATTCCACATATTTATTTGCTGCTTCTATGCATTACTAGCTTTCACAAAATGTTGGTAGGCAAACATGGGAGTTTGATCCTAACTATGGAACTCAGGAAGAGCGTGACGAGGTTGAACAAGCTCGTCTTCATTTCTGGAATCACAGACACGAAGTTAAGCCCAGTAGTGATGTCCTTTGGCGCATGCATGTTGCTCTTTCTTTACTAGCTAGGTTTCATGCACGTTTTAACATTGCAAGCCAAATTTGCAGTTAACGAGGTAACGTATCACTTTGAACATGGAGTTTATAAGAGAGAAGCAATGCAAACAAACGATACCTCAGGTGAAGATGGAGGATGGTGAAGCATCTCTTATGAAAAAGTTACTGCCACAATGAGGAGGTATGTTCAGTTATTCGCTGCCTTGCAGGCTGACGATGGCCACTGGCCTGCCAAAAATTCTGGTCCAATGTTTTTCATCCAGCCATTGGTAAGTGTTATAATATTATTGATAGTTATTTAACTATAACATAGTATGTTGATCCTTCGAGCACCACATATTGACAGCTTAACACACTAGAAAATTAACCTTCATGTATATTTACAAATTTCAGCTTAATAGCGTGTTCTCAACAGAAAACAGAAAATAAATCCTTCGGTACTTATATAATCATCAGGTACTAACTGTAATATATAATGATATGAATTTTATGAATCACAAGACACACAGACATTCGATAACATTTGACCTATTAATGTCATTTGTGATTTACGTACAGAACGAAGATGGTGGCTGGGGACTTCACTTGGAATGTCATAGCACAATTTTTGGCACAACCCTCAGTTACATATGTATGCGTCTTTTAGGAGAAGGACCTGATGGTGGTTTGAATGGTGCATGCACCAACGCACGAAAATGGATACTAGATCATGGCAGTGCCACCACCAACCCATCTTGGGGAAAAACATGGCTTTCGGTAAGATGTCGTGCTCCTCAAAGATTGATTATAATTATGACATTTTTATGTAGGGTTCTTATCAATTTATACTAATCAAACATAAACACTAATACATGGTAGTCTATTTAGGCACTTGGTGTTCATGAGTGTGTGGGAATGTGGGATGCAACCCTATGCCTCCATAATTCTGGATCATCCCTTCCGTCCTTCCCATGCATCCAGGTTAGTTTTGATCATGATCCATGATTAACTGATTCTGCTATGTTGATAGCTTCATTTTTAACAAATCATTTGTCCACATGCAGCAAAAATGTAGTATTACTGTAGACTACAAATATACATGCCACTTAAATATTCTTAAACAAATTATGTTGACGAACACTACAATTATACATTTTTAAAAGATGTAGTGGTCGCCATTTTAATTTGTTTAAAAAGATGTAGTGTTCGTCAATTATACATTTTTAAAGTTGCTTATATCATAATTGTACATCTTTTTTTTTTAATAATTCTACATGGACATGGGACAAAGTACTGAAGTAAAAGATAAAGTTGGTGGTGAAACCATCAAGGCAATCAAGAATATTTCTGATGATAGAAGCCCAATGGACGCGGGGAAAAGTAAAGAAGCTATCAACACCCCTGTTTATCCATCTGGGCGCTTAAAAAGAGCTAAATTTGAGGCAACTAAGAGTATATCTAATGGAAATAAAATGGTAGGTTGTATACAGATGGTAAGCCGACAATAAGGGTTCGTTGTGTGGCTAAACCGGGTTATGCTTTGACCATTCGTGCTGGTCAAGTTCTTCTTGTTTCGTCCAATCCTTTTGATCCTTATCATATTACTTCTACTTTTTATACTTTGGTTTATTTCTTTATGTCATTCATGATTTATTTTGTCAGTCAATGGATGTCGAAGAGTGGATGAACGCACAACATTACATAGATATCTTTATAATTGTTTTAATCTTTAAAATTCGTGTTTTCACTCATGTTTGTTAGTGGCTTAACCATATAATTTACTCGAAAATACAAGAGCTTGTCTGGTAATTTTTTTTATTGCACCTTGATCTTTGTTTATTTGGTCATTCTTTAGGTGCCGTTATATGGCTTCATTAATATTCTCATCTACGTGTCTTGATTTCTAATGTGCCTGTACCTCTCCAAATTATAAGTAACCACAAAAAAAACCTGAAAGTATGTCTTTTTCTGTCATTTCAAAGCTTGAATTCACCTTATCATAAAGGTGATGTAGATACACTAAGAAAATGGCAAAGATGGTGGTCACAGCGGTCACGGGTTCAATGTGCACTGTTGAGGTAGTTATTCGTGAACACTATGTTTGAACCTTTCGGCATGTAAAAGATTTTAGTATCTTAGATTGTAATCAGAAATAAGTTTGATGATAACATATATTACAAAATAGATATTTCAAACTTGATACAAATGTGTTTAGTATTTTTCATATTCAGTAAGCTATGCCGAATTAGCTACAAGAGAAAATGAAATCATGGTGATTATTATTTTTTATTGTTTGAATTTAGCACACATTTTTGGATTAGTTTATGTTTGGATTAGGTTTTTTTCATATGCTTCATTGTTTTATAACATTCAAATATAGTTATAACATGCCCGACTGATAATAACCATGTTTCATGACTCTCAAATAACAATCCACAAAGGGGAACTCCAATAGAGGTATGGCCAAGGTACTCATGTAACATGGCCGACTGATGATATCCACGTTTCACGACCCTCAAATAATGATCAACAAAGGGCAACTGTAATAGAAGTAGATAGCCAATGTACTCCTGCTACATGGCCGACTGATGATATCCATGTTTCACGGCCCTTAAAAAACTCGGTTTCACATAAGACAACTCCAATGCAGGTAGACGACCAAGGTACATCTACAAAAAACTTTAAAATAACAAAAACTTCAAAACAATTTTCATGTACGTCAATCATTTTAGAAAATTAAAAAAACAACTCATATTTTTAGAAACCAAAAAACCGCTAAAGAACATAATCAAAACAAAAAATACAACTAAACATAAATAAATATATTTTAAACAATAATAAAAAAAACATACTTGAGTAACAATTTTCCGTTAACCAACACAATCACAAGTAAAATTATAACACATGCCCGCCCATCGACGGTTTACAATTCTCGTCACTGTTTTGGCCTCCTCCGCAAGACCCAGAACAACGCAAGGTATAATAATTGATACTCATCATATATATTAATTTTGGATGGAGTGTGCTTTCTACTCTGTGTATTATGTATGATGGTACTGAAACGTACGTGATACCATGACACAGAATCTCAAGAAAGCACCAACAACCAGATAAAAGCATGTTCATTCATTGCGCACAAATTAGAAGGTATTAACGGAATCTGTGAAAAAGCGACTTTAACGTGTATTGATTTTGACAATATAGCTTTGAAACAAACCTTCACGCCTGCTTTTATGTTAACCATGTGCGTAATTTATATGTTGATTTGATATTACTTGCACGATACAAGCTAAATTGTTATTATAAATATAACTAAAAGTTATATCTTACTTTTGTATCCGGCACATATTACGGCATAGGTTGATTACTTTGGTCATTCACATCCGATAAATTTCCTATATTATGATAACATCAATTATAGTTCTTAACCGTTTAATTTAACTTTTAATAACTTTTTACTATATTTTTGTTCTACAAAATCCTCAAAATAAAAAACCGCAAATCAAAATACTTACTTGCTTTTAGTCGTTTTATGGATTATTGTAACATCAATTATAGATCTTAACCGTTGCATTTAACTTTTAATTACTTTTTAGTATATATTTGTTCCACTGAATCCTAAAAATAAAAAACACAAGTCATACCCGTCCATCGGACGGGTTTTGACACTAGTATATATATATATATATATATAGTGTTGTATTCTATGCAGTACCCATATTAGATAAAGTACTTTACAGTACTCTTAAAATGAATGTAGGCTGTTGGATTAGTTTGATCAATGGTTTGGATTAAAAGTGCTAAAAATGTAATTAAACAAAAGATGAAGATTTCTTTTTTAATTAAACAAAAGGCTGAAAGGGTATAATAGGTAGTTTACATTTATTATTTTAAAAACCTTTCCACTTATTTAGGGGTATGATTAATTGTGATTAGGTTAGAATAATCAAAACTCACGTCATTCTTCCCTGCTCCAACCGCCTCCAACAAAAACCGTCTACATCTCTACCGATCTCAAAAAAAAACACGAATGATATGTGAATAACCACCAAATAATGATGGCCAAATTCTGATTTACATGTTTTGGAACCGAATCCATCGTGTGGAGGGGTTGTTCGTGACTGGAGTTCCTTCCCGGGTTGATTCGATTGGTTCGTATTCGCTATTATGTTTCGATCGGATTTGTTTTCATCGTAGTTTTTGTGTTCGAGTTGGTGTTCGTACTTGTGCTAGTTTTTATCTCGAAGAGCCTCGTTTGGTTTGGAGGTATACTCTTCGAAATACATTCACGTTCTGTTTATTGACCGGAATATCGTACTTGATCTATCTTGTTCACTATATTATTCATGTCTTGAAATATGTTGCTTAAGATGATCTAAAAGTTTACCAGTAGAAAATTACTTATTGTGTACACATAATTATGTTTTAGTTTAATTGACTAAAGGAGAACATAATGAAACTAAAATAATCACTCTTAATGTTCACAACATTTGAATGTTGTTGAGAAGCTATGGGTTGAACGTAAATAGGAAGAAGTAGATAGATTTTGCATGGCTTCACTGTGTTTTATATATAACCATGTGTTTGAATGTGCAAGAAGCTAAACAGTGATGCAAGTTTGAATGAAGCAAAGTTGATAATAACCAACTTTCATTTGGGAAATCATGTATGCAAATATGAGCAAGAGTCAACATGGTCGAGTCCTTTGTATAGTTTACGTACTTGACTTATACACCATTTTAAAATTAATATGTATCATTGGTTAGTATTAAAAAAGAGATGGTGACTATTGTTTATAGATATTTGCATCGTGCATTCATGCGTAAAATGTTTTTGACCGGGAGAATTGAATATGTGACAAGGCACTTAATCATTAATTTGAGCAGGTATGCGTAGTTCTCTGTGACAAATCTTGTTGATAGGAAATTTAGTGTGACTAATTTGAGATTTTTTTAATTTAATAGCTTATATGATTTACCTAATTAATTTGTTTGTTTTTGTTTATAACAAAGATTGTGTTTTTGTTGCTTTAATTTTGAAGTTTATGTGGTTACTGAAAATATACATGTTTTGTGAAGGCATGCGCATATGTTTTAATGAATCTGACGAGAAAGCGCAGCGTGCACACATGTTCTTAGAAGGGTGCTCATATCTTCTAATGAATTTGATGAGAAAGTGAAGATTGCACATATGTTCTTGGAAGAGTGCACACATGTTCTTGGAAGAGTGCACATATGTTTTTCAATGACGTGCACATATGTATTTAACAAGATACATTTGTATTTGAATTGTATTTCATATTATATCAAATTTTGTATATAGTATTTAAGTTTTTGGTTTGTTATAAATTTAGAGATCACATGTATATGTTTATGCTTTTTGTTATAAATTTCGAATAAAGAATGTACACTAGAAACATACATGCAATTTTTGCATGTGTATACTATTTATATTTTTGGTTTGTTATAAATTTAGAGGTTACATGCATATGTCTATGTTTATGTTTTTTGTTATAAAGTTTGAAGATTAAATAATATACACTATAAACATATGTGCAATTACCTTTTTAAGAAAAACAAGTTTGATGTATAAACAATTGTACACAAGAAACATATGAAAATTTACGATATTTAATAAAAACACATATGCACTTCATTTTTCTAAAAAAGTGTATACTAAAAAAAAAATATTCCGAAAATTTAGGGTATTAAAAAACGTTTTTTAATTAAAAAAAATTCAAAAAGAAACTAAAAATGTGTTTGACTATTATGCCATTTTTAATTAAATAAAATGGTTTATTAATACTAAATTTCTATTGGTCTAAATGAGTACTGTAAAGTACTGCATCTAATATATCTATATATATATATATATATATATATATATATATATATATATATATATATATATATATATATATATATATATATATATATATATATATATATATATATATATATATATATATATATATATATATATAGTGGTTCTTGTAAAAAGTGAGGTATGATAAAAAGTATAAGAAGGAATATAAACCTTTGGATTTTTCACTCAAAATGAATATGCGGTTAAGATCATGTAGGTAGAAAATGAAAATATGTGAGTCAATAAATGGGGTAGGAGTATCACTACATGTTTTCATAAGGATATTAAGGTCATTTATCCTCATTATTAAATACTAATGTTAGACGTTTAATACCAACCAATTGAATGAGGAATTGAATTCAAAATGAACATATGTTTGATGCATTTGTTTTGCCATGATTACACACATAAATAATAACAATATAAACAAATGCAAATATACATGCTTCAATTTGGCATCAATTATCTAGGATGAAGCATATATTGACGCATTTGATACACTTTTTTTACACATTAATTAATATTGACACATTCTCATATATATATTGACACACTTGATATATATCTTTAAACATATTGACACATCATTTTATGAGAGTGACACACCAAATTTTTTGTGTGACTATAAATTTAGTGTGTCATAAATAAAGTATAAAAAAATTAATGTGTCATCTTAAAATTAATATTTATTTGCATGTGTTTCGGATTTAATATTAAAGTTGGGTTACCACATGCAAAATTGGATATAAATAAAATAAAGTAAAGTGCATCATATTATATTATCATCAATTAATGAATTTGACTAGACAATTTAATGTGGCGTGTAAGTTACAAAACGCATATCGTGTGCTATTTTTGTTTAGAAAATGTGTCATCTTGCGCCATCAATGTTATTATTAATTACAATAATGCCATCCATCAAGTTAAGTTTGAATCTAATCTAGTTTGTGTGATCTAACGGTTCATATTAGTCCATATTGTTTTTATTTTAAGGGTGGTCACCACAAGCACGCCTCCTATATATATATATATATATATATATATATATATATATATATATATATATATATATATATATATATATATATATATATATATATATATATATATATATATATATATATATATATATATATATATATATATATATATATATAGTGGTTCTTGTAAAAGTGAGGTATGATAAAAAAGTATAAGAAGGAATATAAACCTTTGGATTTTTCACTCAAAATGAATATGCGGTTAAGATCATGTGGGTAGAAAATGAAAATATGTGAGTCAATAAATGGGGTAGGAGTATCACTACATGTTTTCATAAGGATATTAAGGTCATTTATCCTCATTATTAAATACTAATGTTAGACGTTTAATACCAACCAATTGAATGAGGAATTGAATTCAAAATGAACATATGTTTGATGCATTTGTTTTGCCATGATTACACACATAAATAATAACAATATAAACAAATGCAAATATACATGCTTCAATTTGGCATCAATTATCTAGGATGAAGCATATATTGACGCATTTGATACACTTTTTTTACACATTAATTAATATTGACACATTCTCATATATATTTAGAACTATTTTATATGTGTTTCATGATTTATAAACAGTGTCGTATGATATGCTGCAGAATTGAGTATCTGATGTTCAATAACAAATTGTGGTGCAAAATTTGTGTATTTCTTTGTGATGCAGCTGCAAAATTTTTGTATTTATGTCTTTATAATACAAGGTAAGAATTTTAGAATTGTCAAAGTGCAGGGTTACAATTGTAAAATTTTCAAAATAAAAACTAAAGTGACCCATAAAAGCGTGTAGTTTTTTTTCCCTGCTGATGTGTTATATGCTTAAAGGCCACCATCAAGGGTGTGTACTTTTCAAAATTCTCCACGCTTTTTATGGTGGCTACTTTTAAAGTTTTTTCACTCTATTAAGCGTGGACAATTAATCTTTTTTTCCACTCATTGAAGCGTCACAATCAACTCACTTTGTCTACGCTTATTACCATTTATCATTTTGTGACGCCTAATAATGCCACGCTAAGGATAGCGTGTACTCCAAATATAATCACAGTATTAACCGTGTACATATCTCGTAATATGCGTGTATAATTCTATGCTTTGTTGTAGTGGTAGTTAGTCACTAACTTATGATACCAATAGTATAAAGTGATATACATATACATAATAAGAAGGGCAAATCATTTAGAAAATGTATCTAACTTGTCATCATTACTTCTTCTATGCATCAATCTTTTTTTTTTTTTTTTTTTTTTTTTTTGAATATGGGTCTTTCTTTGGCAAATTCGGCCTTCTTTGGGTATTCTTGATGTAGTGATTACCATTACCCATCATATTACATAAATAGTCCATGTGGTTTTGCCAAGATTGTATCCACCGTCCCTAGGTTAAATTACAAAAATGGTCCCTATGGTTTCTGATAACATCAAATTATCCTGAATATTAAGTGTCAATTTCCCCCGATAATGCTTGCAATTTATATCATTTATATGGATTTACGCTTGTTTTCCATTATATTTCACTTTCAGGTAAATTACGAGCATTGGAGCTAAAGAGATGCGGATTTGGAGAGTTTATTGAAGATTTATCATAGTATGCTCACTTTGAAGAAGTTACGGAGTAAATCCTCCTCTCACATTACGCCGTAACTAAAGCGTGGCTCAGAAAACCAACTTAACAGAAGATTACGGCGTAACTCTATCCAAGATTACGACGTAACCATATTAGGTCAAATGAGGTTCCGCGCCGCTACTAATTACGCCATAACTCATGCAACAACTACTGCGTAACCAAGATTTATTGAAGATACGGCGTAACTCCTTCCAGAGGTTATGCCGTAACCAGCATTATTAGTGCAAAATATGAAGAATTGTATGTTACGGTGTAACTGTTATAATTAGTTACGCCGTAACCAGATTTGGCCTATAAATACCCCAAGATTTCCAGCATTTCAAAGAATCTCATTTCATACACAACAATCAGTGAACGTGAGAAAAAGTCGAAGGCAGATCTAGAGGAGCATACAAAGCTATCTCCAAGGGATAAATCACTCCCCTACGATAAGCATTAGCTTTTTATCTTTTCTTTACTTTCAATTCATGTATTTCGTAACATTAAACATTGAATTGATTGTTATAGTTAATATGAGCGGCTAAGCACCTTTATGTGCTAGCCTAGTTATGATTCCTTAATTGTTTTGTTTGCGTTTACATTGCTTCCGTATAATTATTTCTAAGTGTATGCATGCATAGTTTATTGGTAGCTACCCTTGTTTCGGTAGTTTTGAATAGCGGTAGAGGCTAGTTACTTAGGAGATATGACCAACTGACCCTAAGTGAGTACACTAAAATGGGAAGGATAAGATATGACCAACTGACGACCCTTTCTACTTGTGCGATTTGACCAACTGATCACCTACCGTTTGGATGAACTTAAGAAGTATGGGTGAGTGTTTAAGATGCTAGCGCCCGGGCACTCACTGTTATGAATCTAGCATGCAGCGGTAGTTAATGACTTGGCTTAGGGGACCAGGAACAGCTGGACTTATGAGGGGACACCTGACTTCTCTAGTGGGACCCTTTGATGATAGGTTAGGACGAACTGAACAAATGTTGTCCTAGCGACTTTGACCCTACCTGAAGTAATTGGAAGTAATTAGATGTAAACACTACTAATTAGGATGAGTAAATAGGTTAGCACCTCTCTCCTCTATTGATCACAACCCTCGCCTTTATTTGCTTTAGTTGTTAATTAGTTAAATCAACCTCATAATCATATTAAAATCTGTGACACCTAGACTTAGTATTAATCCACAAACATAGCTCTTGGGACGACCTCGGTTTTACCGATTACTACACTACACACGACCGGGTACACTGCCCGTTAGTGCATTAGGGTAGACAATAGGTATAACGAGTAATTATAAATATTAAAACCTGGTCAGTAAAACCTGCATCAAGTTTGGCGAAAATTGCATCTGCCGTTTCTAAACTTATTTTGTTTTCGGATCCTACATTTTGACCCGTTACGTTTATATACGTTTTTTTACATGTTTTTATATGCATTTGTATTTTTGTTTTTATTACTTTTTTATATACTTTTTTATATACGTTTTTATATACATTTTTATCTACGTTTTTATATACCTTTTTATATACGTTTTTATTTACGTTTATATCTATGTTTTTATATACATTTTTATGCGTTTTTATGTACATTTTTATAAATGTTTTATTTACGTTATTATATACATTTTTATATACGTTTTTATCTAGTTTTTTATATACTTTTTTTATCTACGTTGATTTCTACTATGATAAGTCTTATTTGTAGGAGCTGATGCCGAGCTGACGCCACATGGGAGTTGTATGAAGACATTGCAGCCCGATAATGTTTGAAGGGTAGGGCATTGATATGAGACAGAAGTGATGGTCAACAAAAGTCAAACACCAAGAACAAGTCATAACAGATTTTCCGCCACAATTTATTTTCCATTCATTATACATTTCAGTGGTATAAATACATTGTGTTAGCTAGTTACATATCAATCTATCAATTTCTTCTCTTTGTAACAAACTCATATTCCTAATAACAACTCTCATTCTTCTAGCTCGAATCTCTATTATAATTCTTGAGTTCCATTTAGTTGAATAAGATATTTCCTCGTTTCATTTGATTTCTGAAAAGATCATATAAGAAAATGTACCAAGGAAAATTAAAAAAAAAAAAAAAAAATTGCTTTAAATTATCAGAAGACTTGATTTCAGTCAAGGATTATCATCATCACCAAGGGGTGGATGTGGCCGATTATTTTTCTATCTCCTATTACAGTTTATTTTTATTTTTATTTTTATTTCTTTTTTTTATATATATATTTCATTATTTAAAAATACCCCAAATACACTCTTACCTATACACAACTGAGTTTTTAAATTGACCGTTGTATTTTTAAAACTTAATTAACAAAGTGAGTACTCTAAAAAATAATTAAAATAATATGTCATATTTGATTCTTCTCGCTTACCACCATAAATTTGCATCCACGTTTGTAAGTATAAAAAGTTTACAATTCTCATTTGTTACCACCTAAAGATATTACAAGTATAGTCATGTCTTATAAACTCTGGTAGGCTTATGAAAGTATGAAAAAGTATAGTCGTTGATGATGAATTCGTCAATCGTTATCAGATGTTGATCGCCTACTTAGTTAAGTTTCTACAAACGTTAATCTTTAGGACTATGGTAGTCATGCTGTTAGTGTAATACGGTCCATATGATTAAAGATTGAAGAGCTTAGAAAAGTGGTTTTGATAATGCTTAGGTAGCACACTGTTAGTTTTTTCATGACTATCATTAGTTAGTTACACATCCGAACTTTTTATACTTAGAGATGTTATTTTGAAAAAGATACAAGAAAAGATACATTGATTTACTCATAAGTTATATGAACAATGAACCTCGAGTTTACTCATATGCTCTCATTCCTTTTTCTATTGTTTTATTGATGAAGAAAATATAAATACTATTATAAATTAAATATTTTCAAAAGTACTCACTTTGTTAATTTATTTTTGAAAATACAATGGTCTATTAAAAATTCCACACAACTAATAAAACAAAATCTCTCTCACTTTTCTCTCTCTTGCTTTTCGTTCAAGACTTATAAACGCCGCTTAGGATTTTTTTTTTGCCCATCTCTTTTCCAGTGACAAGAGATAGCCATTAACAGAATAGCAATTACTTGCTCTTCTTCCCCCAGATTGTTCCACCATGGCTTCCCTCTTTCATATGTCGATCTCTTTCTCGGTTGTTGTTGTTCTTATTGACGTTGTTGTTGCAGTGTTTCTCGTTGTCATTGTTGTTGAAGCTTTACCTGTCGTCGTTGTTGTTGCAGTTTTTCTTGTTGTCGCTGTTGTGGTTTTTGATTTGCTACCATTAATATCACATTCAACTTTAGATCACTGTTTGGTTGTCGCCGCACTCTTTGCAATTCTTTTTCCATTTTGATCCGGTCCTCTCATTTGTGCTCTCTTTCTTGTTGTATTTGATCCTACACACATTGCAAAGTGTCTTCACACAAATATAACAGAAAAGGTATCAGAATGCAACAAACCAGTTGTATCATTTCAAAATTTGAATTCAAACAAGTTCAAATATATTTAGAGCATTGATTGCATGCACAAATGGTATGACTAAACCTATGTGTCTACATTTTGAATTCAGAAAAGGATGACCACTTCTTCACAAACCAATAACTTATCACATAATCAGTCACATTTCTACGTCTCCCAAATATTTATCATACATTTATATGATCGGCGAAAATTATCATAAATCAATCAACATAAACAAATTAGAACTATATATGCAAAGTAACTTACGATAGAATCAAAAGTATAAATTTACCCCACTTATCAAACCTTTTGAAGAATCAAAAGTATAAATAATAGGGACAATTGTTTCTAAATGTAATGAAGTTGGCACTTTTTACTAAGTTGTGTATGTTTCTTTTAATTTTTTTAAACAATGCAAACATTTTACTAATCATACTATTATGTGTATTGTTTAAGGGTTTTACAGTTTGAGAGCTGATGTGGCATGGTTGACTAACGTTGACCACGTTTTTTTGCTTAAGTGTCACCTTTGACACATGTGGACCCTGTATCAAAAATTTTTTGCCTCTAATTAATCCTAGCATATGATTTTATATGATCATACCTGATTCCCATTCCAAGCAGCATTTGGATGCTGGTAGTACTGATTCACATTCCCTCCATGATATTCATTTTGATACTCTCTAGACCCAGCAACGGGATAGTAAATAGGCTTGTGGTGCTGGACGTACTGATTCCCATTCCCATTCCCACCATTGGTAACTCCATGATATTCAGCAGCAGGATAGTATATAGGCTCAGGCTGCTGGACGTACTGACTCCCATTCCCGTTCCCATCATTGGTAACTCCATGATATTCATTTTGATACTCTTTGGATTCAGCGGGATAATAGAAATTAGGCTCTGGCAGCTGGACGTACTGATTCTCATCCCCATTCCAACCGTAACCGTTTCCATCTAATTCATTTTGATGCTCTTCAAGTTCATCAGCAGCATATGAACCATCCCCTTGATGCGGGTACTGGTTAACAGGCTCCGGATGATCGTATTTGCAGGCTACTCCATAGCCACAGATACCGTAACGCATATAGAAAGAGCATGTGTTAGCGCCCTGTTTAAGAAAATAATATCCCCATCATCAACTGCATTGCACTAGTTATTTACATAAAGCATAGATTTTTTGTTCCAAATTTATTTAAACACATTCCTGAATCTAGTATTTTGAGGTTTAATAAATAGGTGTGTGTATTTTCCTAGTTCAGAATGTGTTATTCCGCTTTCATTGTACGTGGTTAGGAAAAAAGTGAAAGAAGAATTACAAAAAGCTTATAATTAAAGAAACTAATTACCAAACATTTCGGAAGGCCGAGAGCATTGTAATGCAGCTGGAGATTTGGTACAGACGGTAATGAATGTGAAAACCGGCATGATGCACCATACTTGCAAACCCCAGCTAAGAAAAACTGCATCATGATGTATAATGATGAAACTAATGTTTACAGTCGGCTGTATATATAGTATCAGAATCATACTTCAAAATCTATACTAGATTACTTAACAATTAATGAAATTTAGTTCTCTAGAATAAAATTAGCCTATTTGTATATATGAAAATATTTAGTTCTTTAGAATAATATATAGAGCTCATCGCTACTTTAGCATGTCAAGCCTTTCAAGTTCGCATTGTTGGCCTCTTCTTTTAAGAAAAACCGACAAATATCACTAACAAGCAAAAAAACGTGGTCAACGTTAGTCAACCATGTCACGTCAGCTCTCAAACTGTAAAACCTTAAACAATACATATAATAGTATGATTAGTAAAATGTTTGCATTGTTTAAAAAAAACATACACAACTTAGTAAAAAGTGACAACTTCATTACATTTAGAAACAATTATCCCTAAATAATAATCTAAAATAAAAACTTATTTGTTTGAAAAGTATACACATGAATACATAAAAAGTTACTCAAAACCGGCCCTTAAAATTTAGCAAAAAAAATCGCAAATGAGTAACAATAATGGCATTCAATTCGGGATTACTATCTTTTTATGATCATAGCAGCTAAACAAAGCTCTTCACAAAATTAGTGTTTGAATTTGTTTGTTTTAATAAAAATGAAAATGTACAATTGGTTGAAATTGTCCGAAGAATTGATTTCAGTCAAGGGATTTATCTTAGATATTGAAAAGTGTTTTATCTGCTTAAAGATGAGTAACACAAATAAGCAATCCCAAATACCCTCTATATGTCAACCATCATATAAACTGAGAATAATCCTAGACCTGAAAAACTTGATGATGGAAAAAGGAGAAATCGCCGGATTTAGGACGAGATGCTTCTGGTAAAAGCAGACACTAACAATATCACTAGAAAATTACAAAATTATACTACTAATATAACAAAAAAAGGTTAGGCGATAGACCATCATACATGATGCACTCAGTATATGGTTTGATTTCCCCACACCGTGTTTGACTTTTGACAAATGAAATCCTGATGATAAACCAGTTTTAATCACAATGTATAAGATGATAGAAAAATATATGTGAAAAGATTAAAATAAGCAAGGGAGAATGCTTCTTCACACCTATTTCTTTAGAAACTTTCTGAGCCAATAGTGATGACATTTTTCACTGCAACGTTCCTCAATCAAAATTATTTTTGGAGCAACCTTTTGATGGTTATAAGGACATAAAAACATAACGTATTACAAAAGTGACAGAAATAGGATTGGAAGAGATATAGAGGTATAGAGAATATGTGTGAGCATTAAAATTATTTTCAATTTATAGAAAGATAATGGTTTAAATGACCGTTGGGTAACGGTCACTAATGGTATAATGTAAATTAAGTTTAGCGAGTGCCTACGTGTATGGGTGAACAAGAAATATTACTATATTGAGACGAATATAACCGTTACCCAACGGTTACCTTTGTAACACACTAACATGTATCAAATTCAAACAAAGCTACTACTTATTATGAAATCAGAAGAAAATTGACGGTTATCCAACAGGTCTAAAACACAACAACAGAATCAAATTAGTTTGGACAAAAAAGTTTAATAATTAAAAAATAAAAAATAAAACATTGTCAATTTTTTAATTACAAGGACTTGCCGGACATGCTAAATAAATGTGTCCAATTCTTGCATAGGAGCATAAAGAGTCACATATGCTACATTTTAAAGTGTTGTAGGCAGGCTAGCTAACGTATTATAAACTACAACAAATTTACTTGAAAGAATTGGGGTTAGTTAATTAGGTAGATATTTTGTCTATAGGTATGAGGTAAGAATAATGTCTAAAAAGGCTTCCATCTAAAACTTTTGACAGCACCCATTGGAGAAAGAGGCAGCTCAAAGAATGGTATGAGAACAATAACAATTTCTCGAAACGGAATCATGCTAGACAAATAAAATGATGTTAATAGACGTTGTTATTGATGTCATCTGATGTGAATATAATCAACAAAAACTATGGAGAAACGTATAAAAGATTTGATGTAACGGGTTCATGTAAAAGTAATATGTACCTGGCTGCTACAGCTGCATACATTAACTTCCGGAAGAAACCCGGAGATCATTAGTTCCTGAGATAGGTTGTCCAGCATTTTGTAAATATAGTCTGACTTCACGTGAGATTGATCGCCAGCCACAAACTGATATACAATTCCATCGATTTCAATTGAACTGACACCTGGAATCTTTTCTATACTCCTGTTTTTCATTCTTCTTCTCACATTGCTCGCCTTGTGCCAATCTCCGCCTGCAGCATATATATATGAAAGAAGAACAAAATTTGAATCACTACCAGGGTTCAATTTACTAATAAACCTCATTAGCTTTTCAGCTAATCTTATATCACTAGCCGCTCTGCATGCTTCCAAAACGGGTCCTAGTACATCTTCATTTGGTTTCATCGGCATACTCTCTATTGTTGGGTTTATGGTAGTTGGATGAGCAAATACGACTAGAAATTAAAAGGTTTTATGGATATTTAAATAATAGTATGTCTGGATTCGAACTCGAGACTTCGGGATTGCACACATTACGTATGAGAATTGATGTTAATAACTAATATGTTATTATTAATTATTAGTCACGAAATAAAACATAACGATAGTTAAATAATTAACGAAGTTTGGTTAACGGTCGTTAAATATTAACTAGAAGGACTAAGAATGAAATTAGAAGTCGGGAAGGTTCTAGAATCCCTTTTGGGAGACTAGGCCGATCGGTTGGGGTATTCCAAACCCAATCCCACTCAAACTTGGTCACCAAGTTAAGTTAACTATAAATACAAACCCTTGTATTCATTCATAACTTAAATCTTGGAACACCAATAACCTAATTTCTCCTCTCCTCTCCACCTTCTTTGTTTGGCCGATCGGTTCTACCCTCACCATAAGGGTTTCGATTTTCCAAGCTAAAGAAACAAGTATTGGGTTTTATTTGTGATTCAAGGAACTAGCTTTTCCACATCAAATCGCTATTAGTACGTGTGTACAAGAACGAAGGACAAGCACGCTTGAGCTTGTAATCTTGGTGGTCGATTTCTTGTTTGGGTCGAATTATATAAACCCTAAATTAGGGTTTTGGGTTTTGTTCTTGTTTAATCATCGTTTGATTCTTGAATTGCTAAAAGGTACGCGTTTTCTTTTTCGGTTAATTACTTACATATATTATTCCTATTTACTTCCGCTGCATGCTTTGATGATATCATTTGATTTATATATAATTGTTATGAGTATTAAATTCCAACAGTGGCATCACGAGCCGTTAATATGATGTAATTAATTACCGAAACACATAAAAATTGAATCTTTATGATTATATGCATGCTTTTTATGGTTTCTAGGGTTTTGAATTCGAAACCCTAATTTTTATATATAGGGTCGATTACCCTTTATTTATTTAATTAGGTTTTAATTTTGTAAAACTTGTAGAAACCCTAGGATTGCATGCTTATTTTATGTGGTTAATTAATGAATAATTGTTATGTGCCATGTAATATGCGTATCTTGGGTGATAATTGTTATGCGGAATCCATGGTGGAAAATGCATGTTTTGCCATGGAGTATTGTTTATTGTTTATTGATTAATTGTTAAGTGATATACACATGTTCTATTTATTTAATAATTATTGAATTGGGAAAGACCTCAATTATAACTAATAAAATTCGTTATGTGCTAATTGGTATACTATTAACTTTGGCTTACGCAATCGACTTGTCGATGTATGTGGCTCATCTTCTCACGAGATGAAAGTCCTAGTTAATGTATGCATTTATTTACGACTAGAATTGTTATTAGAGTTTATTGAAATAATTATGCATGTGGCTAATTGTTTTGACATATTTTAAAACTGTTTAGTTATATGTTTATATTATTTGAGTGTGTTTAATTTTTATTAAAGTGCTTTTTTGTTTATAAATTGTTTGACACGTTAGTAAGCAAAAAGGGTTTTTGAATAGAAAATTAAATGGACTAAATAATGGCGAAATTGATTTGTTATCTAAGAATTATTCTTGAACTTTTAATCGATTGATGCGACTGTACTAAATGGTTAGAACGGCTCACCCACTAGAACAAACTATAAAGGAGTTATTTAAGAAGTGAGCACGAGACTCACCGAATGGATGTCTAAGGTTATGCTTGGCTTACACCGTCCTCTCGCCCCGTGAGTTCGATTGGAGCTACCTAGTATAACCATTCTATGTACGAAGCATCTTAGTGCAAAGTTGTAAGTTTCTCAACGCATCGATTAAAACTTTGTAGAATTAAATCTTAGCAATTAAAATCTAAATGTAAGTTTTTTCGAAAATTTTATGTTATAAAGTTGTATGCATGCTTCTTTATACATAAGTTTTGATTACACGTCAAAAATTGTACCATTTAAATATAAGTTTATGCCATCTAATGATATGAAACACTTGAAGTTGTAATTTAGTTATGTGAGACCTTGATCTAGATTACAATAACGAGGTGAATTATTTTGTTGTGTGAGACCTCAGCTTTATGATTTGCACTTTCTAAATTAGACAACTTAATTAAGTTAGTTAGTGAGACCTATGACTTAAGGCATAAGATGGGATAAAACATGCTTACGTTTTGCATTAATTGTTTTGGCAAAATTGTAAATCCCATACCTTTTGGAATTGAAAACTTGTTTGTCAATTATCGTTTTTCAACGATTACCTATTCTATACTTTCACCACTAGCAGATCAACTGATGTGGTGGAACTATGATAATGAGGATCCAATATTCAAGGAAAATACTATGGTTAATATGAATATTGACCAAAGGGTATTTTATTTTCTTGAATGTTTACTTATCGAAAGTACTAACTTTTGAACTTTTATTTCGTAGAAATGGCTCAAGTGAATCTCTGCACTAGCCTCGTCATTCAAATCTATGTTTGATCGAGAGAAATTGACCGTAGCGCAATTTCAATGATTGGTATCGGCAACTCGAATTGTCTTGAGGTTGCCAAAAGACTCAATTATTTGACTCGCCTTGTCCTCCCGAACTGCGGTGATACTCTTCTTTGAAGCACGAGCCGCATGGCAACTGAGTATGACAAGTATAATGAGGTCGCTTTGCATTATGCTCGGGAGTATGAACTCAAGCTTGCAAAAGCAATTTGAGAATTACTTCCCTAATCTCATCTTGGAAGAATTGCAAAGGTTGTTTAAAAAGCCCATGATGTGAGAGTCAGATGACTTGATTGATGCTCTTCATAGTTGCAAGCAAGGAGAAGGAAACCATGGCGCCCACCGCTCGAAATGATGAGCTACATGGACCGGTTGGGCGTCTTAACTATGTCTACCCTAATGACATACAAATTGGCTCGATCAATGGATCCCTTAACAAGGAATTTGATGGTTTCGTGCAATTATAATATGCATTGCAGGGAAGACAGTCGATGAGGTACATGCAATGCTCATTGATTACGAGAAAGGTTTGCCCAAGAAGGCCTCTACACTGCGGTTTTGACCATCCGGAAGGGTAGAATTTCTAAGCCTAATAAGCCGCTAGCGAACAAGAAAGGGAAAGGTAAGGGTAAAGGCGATAAGGAAAACAAGTTATGACTTATCGCAAGAACCCAAGTACCCTCCCAAAAAGCGTGAGAATCGAAGAAGGATATGGCTTGTCATCATCGCACCGAGGTTGGACACCGGAAGAGGAATTGTCCACTATACCTTGATGAGTTGCGCAATAAGAGGTATAAAATCATCGCACTGTGGCGATGCTTGAGTACTCTTTTGATGATAGAATTATTTGCTTTTCCTCATAAAATAAATTCACGGTATATGATACTAGATGTGGTATTCACATTTGTAATACACTCTGAGGACTTAGAGGAGCAGGAAGCTTGCCTATGGACGACAATACCGCGTGGGTAATGGAGCACATGCGATCGTTGAAGCTATAGGCACATTTGATTTAGTTTTACCTTCGGTCTAGTCTTGTCATTAAACGATTGTCATTCACGTACCTTCCATTGTTAGGGTGTCGTTTCGCTTCCTTTTAAAAGATGTTGGTTTCGTTCATACATTTACCGATTATGGAATTTCGTTTCTTTAAATGATGTTTTTACTTTAATGTTATTCCATAAATGGTGTGTTTGAAATTGATATGCATGATAATGTGATTGATAAAATAATTCTATCTTTAGCATCAATAATAAAAGAATCAAAGGTGATTTGGATTCTTCATTTCTTTGGCATTGTAGACTTGCTCATATAGGCAAGAAACGCATGCAATGCATTTGCAACATGATGGGCTTTTCAAGACATCAATGATGAATCATTTGATAAATGTGAATCTTGCATATCGGGAAGATGACCAAGAAACCTTTACAAATAGTTTAGAAAGGGCTTCGATCTTCTTGGTGTGATACATCTTGACGTATGTGGACCACTAAGACATGTGTCAAGAAAGGGTGCTAGCTACTTCTTAACCTTCTTGATGATTTCGATCGTTGTGGTTATGTTTATTTACTTAAACATAAACATGAAGTCTTTGAAACATTTAAGGTTTTTAAAAGTGAAGTAGAACGCAACTAGGAAACAAGATTAAAGCTCTTGATCCGATAGAGGTGGTGAATATTTAAGCCAAGAGTTTAAAGATTATCTAGTGAGTGTGGTATCGTCTGAACTCACATCTCCATATACTCCACAACAAAATGGTGTATCTCGAGAGAAGGAATCGTACCTTCGCTAGACATGGTACGTGTCACACCCCAATTTACTGCTTTGCGGTGAATGGAATTCTGAGGACCGACCGTCATAGCATCACAATCACAGTTATATTGAGCGACCTAAAGTGTCGTTTGGAAAATACATCGCTTGATTTAATAAAACATTCGAGTTACAAAGATAGGTCCCAAATGAAAGTTACTATGCACGGAAAATAAGTTTAGTACAAGTCAAACGATGTTTTTGAAAGAAAGTGCCATAATGTACAATGATATAAGTCGGCCTTGCGACTCAAAAGGTTCCTTAACCATGCCATGATGAGTATGCCTTAGTTACCGAAAATACATTGCTAAAGCGGTCAACAATAATGTTGGTGAGAAATCATAGGTTTATGTAAATGTTTTATACGACTACGCAAGTATAGATCCGGTATGACAATCATGTCACATAAAATGTTACAGTATGACATTCATGTCACATAAAATGTTACAGTATGACAATCATGTCACATAAAATGTTACAATTGCTTTAAGCCCATGACACGAAACTAGACTGCTCATAATGTAGGCCCCAAAGAGTGTTTGCGGACAACTCAATAATGTTATTAAATGAAATGCATCCAGATTACTAGTTGGGATTCACCAACCCGGATGGAGCGTCACCCTCGATAGATCTATCCACTCACCCTCGCTTCTAAGATTAACGGTTCATGTTCGGGTAATGGGACTTTCAATTGGCAAATCGCGGTAACTTAAGCAATGTAAATGAATTTAACATACTTGGTATCGTAATAAAATGTTGTGCAATGTATTCTCCCGTAGGTTTGAAAATAATTAAAAGCATGTCGACGGGCTATGAAAACTCACTTGGTAAACCGGTATGATGACAAGAGTGAGTACACCGGGTATAATGTGATGCTTTAATCTGGACCTATTACGAATGATATGATATGTAATGAGTTATGATGTTATGATATGCATGCATTTCGTATGTTATTTATACCATTTGTGAGTTTTGAAAATAATACTTATCGTCGAAAAATACTCTTTTGACGTCTTGACCATTCTTAAATCACTTTACAAGTATTTACGTCAAAATGTCATCCTACAATGGTTTCGTAATGATTTATTGTGAAATTATCACTTTTCGTCGTAAAATAATGTCGTCGGAATTTTCATGAAAGTGACAAAAATGGCTTTGAAAAGCTAGTCGTAAAATGGTGTACGTCGAACGTTAGAAAACGAACTCGACGGTTTTGGAAAGCTTGTATCAAAATCTAGAAGTTTTAGTTCATGAGTTTTCGTCAAAGAGGTCTCGAACATAAAGATAATAGAGGTTAAAGATGGTGATTTTGTCCAAATGTGGCTTAAAAAGTGAGTTTCGGCAAAGTTTAAGCAACCGTAAATAATTTATTCCAACTCCGCTATACAAACGGTTGGTCGTTTTGAAAAATATGCTTGGTGATCTCGATTTTATTAAAAGACATCTCGTTACAAAAAGTTTTACATCATCGTTAAAAACAACCTTCAATATGGTCGTTTTAGTTACCGTAACACTTGTCTCGTAAAAATAATATAGTTTTTCTGAAAATAATAGTTACGGCAATTTTATGAAAACGTGTATATCTTAGTCGTTTCAAATCCGTTTTCACGTATTATCGTCCTTAGCTTCGTATCAAAGTATACTAATATATTTTGATAAGTCGAAATAATTTGTAAAGCTTAGGACTCGTTTTGACTCGTACAAAACTAAAATAGGTTCTTGAAATTTCGGAAAATATATATTTCGTCGTCAAACTTGAAAAATTCATAACTTCTTCGTTATAACTCCGTTTTAATCCGTTCAAGCGGCCACGGATTCGTTTTAAAGTATATTTTCTAAATATCAAGGCCAAAAATTCGTGCCTACTGTCGGATTTTCCAGAAAAACAAAACAAGATCAGACCACTTTTAATACTTGTCGAAAATAGTTTTTCTCGTACTAAACCTATTCCAATCCCTTCAAATCAACTCCAAAACTATTCTAATCCTACCATACACCTTCTTAGGGTGTCATGGGTTCCTAAACATCATCAAGACCAATATATAACAAGGGAATAATTATAGGATGACTTTTATATATTAAACTCTAAAATCAATGTAAAATGGTATAAATACACATAAGTCTTGCATGTTAGCTAAGAAAATGATGAAATACATATGAAATGAAAATGAAAGATGTAAAATGAAAGTAATATGCTTACAAGCTACTACGATGAGGTGATTAGAACAAGGATTAACCTAAACACCCTAGGTTTTTATTTCAAAACCTTAATAAGAGTGTAATCTAGATTGTGATAACTTGAAAATGGAAAACTTTGATGATCCCTTGCTACTCCTTCTTGAAGAACCGGTTTTTGGAAGAGAGAACAAGGAGAAAGAAAACTTTACTTGACTTGATAATAATTGAGTTGAATGAAGTAAGTAAAGTGAAGTTGGAGTGTGCAAGTAAATGAATGAAAGAAATTTAACAACTCTTAGATTCATCCCCCTAGGCGGATTTTTGGGAGGTGTTTCCCAAAATATCTTTTATTTTTCTTCTCTTATAATGTATATTATTGTGTAAATAATTGTGTAAGTAAAGATAGGTAAGTACAAATGTGTTGTAACTTGTATACAATTGTGAAATTAGAGTAGTATGGACTAAAAATAAGTTTTAATAGATCAAAGTCAAGTATATTGTAGTTATAAAAATTGTAAAAATACATTCCTTGTAAAATTTGAGTGATATAATAATTATCGTGTAGTTTTTAAGAAAAACGTCGTAATAATATAAATTTAACGATTTATATACAAAATAAATTTAAAACATTAGGTAAACTAAAAATATAGTTTTTATAAACTAAATGTAAGTATAAAAATATATCGGGATCATTTTTGGAAGTATCGGATTAAAGGTTCAAAATAATAACTCACGCGATAACGCTTATTTAATATAAAATTTACGCGTTTAATGTGAAATGCAATGTCATGAATGAACTAACATGATGCAAATGATGCTAATGAAATGTAGACTAAACTTAGTCCATATGAAATGTTCGTGATGATATGATCATGAATTCGCCGCTAAACCATAAAGGTTACGCGAATTTGGAACACGTAAACCTAGTTTACGATAAATGTTGGAATAGTGAAGCATGAATTGTTTTGAGAAATGACCTGAAAGTATGGGTTGTCACATTCGCCCATCCAAAAAGGAATTCAGTCCCTGAATTCAGTTCGTGTTGGGTTCTACAGTGTCATCGGTGAAAGGTGAGGATATATGAGTCGTATCGGTTCGTTCAATGTTTTTCCAAATCGCACCACGCCTCTCCAAGGCAAGATTTCGAACATAAATTCTGTTGCCAACTTGAAATTCTAACGGTTTGCGGCTTATGGGACATATTTCCAAAATTTGCACCGTATAATGATGTAGCTTATCTAGCTATATGTTGTTACTTGTAACTGATTCTTGATTTGTATGACTTCTTTGTTTGTTTCATGAATGAGTTATGGACTAATGAATTGGACTTTCCTGATTTTAATCCTTGAATAAGTGATTGATACCTCAACCTTACAGTGCCTCAAATGGTGTAGTCAATATGTTCATGAGCTAACTATTGTTGCAAAGAAACTTGTCGATGGAGAATGTTTTGCCTAACCATTTCTCGGAAAGTCATCTTGGCTTGAGCATATTATCTAATGTGGAAATTGCTCTCTAGCTCTAACCATTGAGTGAGGATAGTAGGCGGTAATCATGTCTTAGTAGGTTTCATGGAAATCACGAAATGATTGTCGCCAGCCTAAGGTGAATCGAATAGCTTATAATAGGTACAATCGAATTGATACCACGTGTCTCGTGTTAGATTTCAAAATGTTAAATCATCGGAAAGGACCTTATTGAAAAGAATAGATTATAGGTAACAGTTGTGATTCCTCGCGTTTCTAGTCCTATCGAATGTCATGACCTGAGTCTTACTTGCCTAAGGTGCTTAGTCTCTATGACTAAAATGTTTATTGTTTGATTATCGAAGTGTTTCCATGCTCCATGTAGTAAAGTCACAAACCTTAAATATTTAAGTGAGGTGGTGTAGTGGTTGATTTTCAAGACTTGTTTCAATATTGAGTGCTTCCAAAAATAGTTCATCACTAATATTGTTATCATGCTAGCAAGAAAATAGATATCAGCTCAAACTATGTCGAAGAATGTTTGTTCTAGTTTCACTTGTAGATGGGGAGTCATTGATTGTCCGACATGTTCAAACCTGTGGCATCTCTTGATATAGAAGTGAGGTTACTTGGAATTTCTAGAGAACACAATGCCTTAGGGAAGTTTATATCGATAACCTTAATTTAACCAAATTTTCCTTTAAGGAAACTCATTGTAGGGAAGTTCATATTGTTGAAGCCTTGTTTAATGAAATGTTCGTAGTCTCAATTAGGAGGATTGGTTTATTCCTATAGCGTTGCTTAGTGTGTATTCGATTAGTACTAAGTCTTGTAACTCGGTTTAGCTAGTACTTTTGGAATGATAGAGTTTGGATTCTAATCCAAAATAGTGGTTCGGAAGGTCTCGTGATGTCTTAAGATTTTTGTTGAGTTTTGAATCATCCTACCACTTAGTTCTAGTCCTTGTTGGTAATTCCAAAATCCTTTCATTGTTTTCTTGTATCGAGGAATCCTCCTCACAGATGGTATAGGAAGTCTTTCCTAAAAGGTCACTCGTCAAATCCTAACTTATCGGTTGAGTGAGAGATAAATGGCGTAAACATCTATAGAGTGTTAACAAAAAGAAATGTTTATGCACGATTTATCGATTATAAACTTTGCTTTTAAATGAGAATTGTTTTAGGAGATTTGAAATGATGCTTGTTACTTTCATGACATAATTCTTCCTGAATTATACATAGGTGATCGTGCCATGTATAATCAAGGACAAATGATGTGATGCTTGTTTTGTTGAAATGGTATTATGTTCCTCCGAAGTTTTGGATGGTATTCAACGCTTTGTTTTGTAAGATAATGGCTCAATGATTTTCGAGTAACATGAAAATCGTTTCGCATGAGGATATTAAATAGTTGATAAAATGATGAAACCAATTGATAAGTTGGTAATAAAAACTTGAGTTAAAACTTTATGAAACAATGTTTCTAAGATGGTGATAAAATAGTTCGAAATAAAATCAAGTGAAATAATTTCATGAAATAGTAGCAGGATAATTTGGAATAAAATTTGTTGGATGGTTTGTAGGATACATAAGAGAACCTTATCGAGTAATATGATCTACTAATTGGTCGAGAATAAAGTTGGCCTAACCCTAGTAAGATAGTGATGAATCGTCGTGAAATGATGGAAAATTGGGCAATTGGAGTAAAGAATGAAATAAACAAGGTAGTGATTATCGTGGAGATATTAAATGATAAAGATTACATTAGCTAGAAAGGTACTTATTATCTGTTCCTGTTGGTGGTCTAATCGTGTTTCAAGTGTAGGAGTAGTAGGCGGTCTAGCAACAATAGTCCTAGAACTCTCACAGTCCTCAAACCTATGAGATGGTGTAGTGTCTATAGTCTTAGTGGTAGATGGTAATGGTGTGTTAAATCATGCATGCTTCCCAAGCTGCAAGTCAGATGTATGAGTATCGTGTATGAGATGTGATGGTGCGATGATGCTCAAATGATAATGATAAAATGATAACAATAATGATAATGGAAATCCTTGTGGTGAGTTAAGACAATAGGTTCATTAGGACTAAGCCTATAAGTTCTACCAAATGGTATAATCTGTCCCAACAAAATGATAAAAATTGTCCCGATCCTACAAAGGAATCAATAGTGATCATGATGGTGTAGTTGCAACTTCCTCCTAAAAGGTCTCGGTGTCATCGTCGATGTTATCGGTGTTGAGTCAATCGATGTTAAAATTTTGATAGGGAATGACAAGGCATTCTCCATGTCAAAGTGATACTGAGTATAATGGGATGGGTATTTGAAGGCATCTATGTGACAACCACGTGAAATGAAAGTGAATAACTCGAAAAATGTACGTATAAATCGCATGCAAAGTGAACACGCACTTATGATGAAATGATGAGATGCTATGATAATGTAGTTATAGTCTAGGTCAATGATGCAACCTAGTTCTCTATAACAAAGCTCGATGCCAATCATCACACCCCAATTTACTGCTTTTGCGTGGAATGGAATTCTGGGGACCGATCATAGCATCACAATCACAGTTATATTGAACGACCTAAAGTGTCGTTTGGAAAATACATCGCTTGATTTAATAAAACATTCGAGTTACAAAGATAGGTCCCAAATGAAAGTTACTATGCACGGAAAATAAGTTTAGTACAAGTCAAACGATGTTTTTGAAAGAAAGTGCCATAATGTACAATGATATAAGTCGACGCCATGACTCAAAAGGTTCCTTAACCATGCCATGATGAGTACACATAATGTTAGATATTAACTTTTCACATACACATCAAACCATAACACAAAGTAGCATATAGATGGAATTCTAGAGAGAAAGTTAGAGGTTTAGGGAACTTAGTGAGAGAAAGTGAAAGATATTATTATGAGCTCCAACTCTACCTTGGGAGGTAGAGAGTATTTATATTCTTACATAAATCGCCACACTTTGGGTGTGGATCGGGCATACGGTGGGTAAAGACCGTCCGTCCTCCACGGTGTTACTTAACTAAATTACTACTTAACTTAAAAGAACTACGACTACGAGCTTTCTAACGATTACATATACTTGAGGTGACCGACTCTTTAATACCGGAATTTCTAATTCCTAACAATCTCCCCAAGGAGGTCACCTCAATCACGTACCAAAATTACATAGAATACAAATAGATATTACATTAACACTTGATCTTGCATTCTTGATGTAGTTCTTTGCACTTAAACTCGTAGTCATTGATTCTTCACAATGCATGTTTGGTTATTCCAAGTGGAGGTCTTTTACTGATCCACGTGATGATAAGTTTGAGCCATCTTTGGAGATCATCAGCTTACAACAATCTCTGACATATCCTTTGTGGTGTTGGTATTTTGTGATGTTGTGACTTTGGGACCGACATGCTCACATTCTGGATCATGATATCTTCTCATCGAGTAGCGGAAGCTTTAGTTGATTCATGATATTGGCGGCGTAGCGAAGCTTGGTGTGAAAATATCGAGTCATTGATGCACTAATCATGATTTCTTTTGAGATGAATGTGTTAAGTGAGCATGCGGCTATGGATTGACCGCTTCATTACGATCATTTGCAAGCGTCGGGCGTACTTGCATACAACGATTAGCAACAAATCGCACGAAAGTGTCTTTGATCACTTCGATGAATTGAGGTACACGCCCACGGTTCCCGTTGATCGATACAAATCTTGCTGTGATCGGTAGGATTCCTAAGAATCTCCTTGACGGGGTTTCGCAATGTTCTAGTTGTTCTCAAACCGGAACATCTCAAAGAAGACAACACGGAGTGAGTGAACCGGTAATTTTAAGTCCACCGATTGATGAAAAGAGATTTGAAAACAATCGTGTATTGCTCAATAGAAATTGTTTTGCAATACAACGAAGGTTTTATTGAAAATCAATTATCAATCATAAAAATACCTTTTGGTTTGAAAAATTAGTACACGATCGATGTGCTAAAGAAAAGAGTTTATTAAGCACAACGACCGGTTTTCAAAGGCATCCGTCAATCCATAACTGAACCGAGATTGATTCAAGAGATTGAATCGCCCCATTGTTTCATTCGGTTGTCACATGGTTGATCTATATAATAGATCTCACATGCCACCTACCGGAGCTTGTTTGATGTTGGCTCGAAGGCTTTCCATCTTCATTGTGAATATGTAAACACATCACTCGGATGTTACGGCAATACCACAAGGATAATCGTGGGACTCAAGATATAATCTCTTTCCACATTGTGTGAAACAGAGAGACTTCATTGAAAGTGTCCTAATGAGATTTATTGATGATCTCGTGGCTCTAGACTCAATTTGTGCATATTTGGATCCTGTCTGGGAGACTAGGGAGAGGTCTCCTACTTCAATATCAACCATCTCTAAGAGAAAGTCGATAGATTATGTCGGTTCCCGTGAGAATGAAACAAGCCCTTTTAAGAGGAACTTGAGTGGTTTGGAAAGGTGAAGTGCGGTCGTCCTTTGGGTCCATGACGTCTTGTCTTCAATACCGATGTTACCATCGGTAGCATATGAATTGAACCCGGTTTCTTCCCTAAGGTTGAATAAATGGAGGGCTATTTGTTTTCACCCTTTTCTCATTCAATTCTTTTAATTCTTCAACCCCTTGATTGCTTACGAGACTTCATAGCTAGAACCTTGTTGGGTTTATTCCATTACTAGCTCGGTCTTAGTCCGCACTCTTCCCATATCTCACATTTCTCCTTTTATCATCATACCTAAGGACTTCTACACTAACTAGTGGATTGTCCTGGGTAGATCCCTCCGGTTACGGCGGATCATGGGAACCAATACCTAACCTTATCATCCTTATATCACCGTACATAAAGTAAAGTTGGTCGGTCAATTTGGTATTGTTCATACGCCATTGGATCCAATTGAAAACCATTTGAAAATCAATTCGGATACTTGTGATATATTATCAAAGCTTTTGTACTGAATTGTTTTTGATATTTTAAACGAGAACTCCCCTCAACATGTGCATCAAGTATTGAAAATGTTTTGCACACGGAGGCAAGAGAAAGAATTTACTTCTTTTGATTACCATTTTCTAAAGATATCAACATCACTTCCTCAACGGATCAAGTGGGTATAGCAAATCCGGGAAGGATGAGGTTTCCATGAATTTTGCTCCCCTCAATATGTGCCTCGAGGTTTGAAAAGAGTTTTGCACATACTAGAGGAACTGCACATAGGATGAATGATCACGTTTCAAATCAAAGGTTTAAGATAGATGCTCCCCTCAACATGTGCATTGAAAAATTGAAATCGTTTGTCACATGTGAGAAGGACGACATGTACATTCTTTTATAACCATTTACACGATTATCGGTTTAAATCCAATTTAAATCACACATTCTCCCCGATCACAATTATCAAATCATTTGAGATTTGTGATCTCGTATAGATTTAAATTGATTTTGAAAGCTTTAAGGAGAATTGTGACTTGATTGTGAAAGTGTTTTAAGCGATATGGATCGATTTTAAGACTTTAAACTCCATTTATAAAACATGCATGTATATCTTTTGAAAACAATTTAATGCCAAATAACTTTTAATTTAATTGAAATCATTCTCCCCTCAATCAATGACGTAGGTTGTTGATTGAGAGATAGAGATTTTGACATATAAGTCCGATGATTATCAAAAATAGAGATCGAGTTATTTTTCAAAGCATTTGGTTTTCAATGAGATAAGAGTTTATAGAATCGAGCATAGAATTTGAAAACATGGTAAAACATGGCTCTGTTCTTTCTTTTAAAAGCGGGTTATTGCACGAAATGACAATAAACCATTTCTCTTTCTCCCAAAATATTTTTGATTTTTGATTTTTTTTTTTTTTTTTTTTTTTTTTTTTTTTATTTTTTTTTAAAGAATTGAACAACATCTAAAGTCCCGTGTCATTCTTTGAATGACAGCACAAAACCGTAGATATTATCGAACCGGAAGAAACATGACAAAATGACAATATTTTTGAAGAATTTTGAATTTTCAAATTTTTATGGATTTTGAAAGTTTTATATTTTTCTATTTGATTTTGAAGGTTTTATAATTTTGTATTTTGTTTTCAAATATATATGTACAAGAGATAGATGAAGAAAGACCTTTACTCCTCGTCTTCCTCCGAAGGCGTTTGAGAGTTCGGTTGAAGGCTTTTCAAACCAAGTCGTGGAAGAATAAACTCAAAGCGTTCTCTTGGAAGAGCTTTGGTGAAGATGTCGCTAAGCGATATTCGGACCTCACAAAATATAGTTCCACCACACCTTTTCCACATTTCCCGATGAAATGATGTCGAATGTCGATATGCTTTGCTCTTGAGTGTTGAACATTGTTGCATGAGAGAGCAATAGCACTTTTATTATCACAAGATCTGAGGAGGATTTTGTTGAATTCAAAGCCATAGTCGAGATAATTGTGATCTCATCCATAAGATTTGAGCACAACAAGATGACATGGCTATGTATTCAACCTCTGTAGAGGAAATAGAAGTACTCATTTGCTTCTTTGAAGACCACTCACAAGCTTATCACCCAAAAGCGAGCACCTCGGCGTGCTTGACGTGTATCTTGACAACTGCATGATCGGCATCTGCATAGGCCGTTAGTGACATACCGGTGTCCTTGGTACCATAGTCCCATATTGATGGTTCCTTGGAATACCGAAGACCCGTTTAAGCGCTTCAAGGTGCTTTTAGTAGGCTTAGCACGGTATCTAGCACACATGCACACAGAGAACAAAATGTCCGGTCTACTAGCGTTGAGATACATCGGGATCCAATCATACTCCGATATTTCGTTTGGTCAATCATGATCCCTGAGAGGTCCTCATCTAGTTTGGTTCGGTCAATCATGGGGGTGTCAACAGGGTCACTTGAATCAAATCCAAATTTCTTTAAAATCTCTGTTGCATATTTAGATTGATTAATGAAAATGCCTCCGGGACTTTGAGAAATTTGTAATCCCAAGAAAAATGACATTTGTCCCATCATTGACATTTGAAACTTTGAACTCATTTCATTTGAAAACCGATCACATTCCATTGGGTCAGTCGAGGCAAAAATAATATCATCAACATAAATTTGAACATGAATCAAATGTTTGCACGACTTCGGTGAACAATGTAGGATCAATCGCTCCTTTGATGAATCCGGTTGATAGAAGAAACTTTGATAGTGTATCATACCATGCCCTTGGAGCTTGCTTTAAACCGTAAAGAGCTTTCTTCAAGCGATAAGCGTGAGTAGGATGCTCTTGATTCACAAATCCTTGGGTTGGTGGCGTGAGCGACTTCTTTAAGATCTCCGTTTAGAAATGCCGTCTTTACATCCATCGATAAACTACCATGTTCTTACTAGCGACATTAGCGGAAAGATTACGATTGCCTCGATTCGAACAACTGGAGCAAAAGATTCTTCAAAGTCTATACCCTCCTCTTGACGATATCCTTTAGCAACTAATCGAGCCTTGTTCTTCAACACATCACCATGCTCATCAAGTTTTACTTTGAAGATCCATTTTAGAGCTATAATCATAGCACGATCTGGAGCGGTACTAACTCCCATACATCAAGACGATCAAACTCATGAATTTCATCTTGCATAGCATTGAACCGACTATCTTCATTCATAGCAGTTTAACATCTTTTGGTTCGATCTTAGATAGTACGGAGTTGAAGAAGCACCATAAGGCATCGGTTGCGAGTTGCTTCGGGTTGATCTGAGACGAGAGGATTTCCAATTATGTTGTCTAATGGATGATCGTGAGTCCATTTTCGAGGTGTTCATGTGGCATTTGTTGAGGCCGAGGTAGGCGAGTCGATGTCTCACGAAGAAGATGGTTCGATGATGATTCGGGAGTAGCAAATATGTTTTCAAATGGAGCATCTTCGGGAGTAGCAAAGGGATTAACTTCATTATTGATGTCGAAACATTTCCATGATGTACATTTGAAGAATGATGATTTGTTGATGAGGCGAAGGATCGTGACGGTGCTTCTTGGCTTAAAGATATTGAGGCCGAAGGATTGACTTCATTCAACGGAATATGAGCATCCTCTGTTGTAGGGATCAGGCACCTCATTAGTAGTAGACTCATACAGTTCATCAAACATTGGATCAAACAATTTCTTTACATCATCTTGGATGGAGGTACATATGGCGTTTCTTGAGAGGAGTTTGGAACAAGGGATGAACCAATAGGACTTTTTTTGAAGTGCGGGTCTGGTGGAGTGTCCGGGAGCCATTTGACCGTCGACTCATCAAGCGTAACGTGAATTGTTTCCATGATATTTCGGGTTCTTTTGTTGTAGATTCGGTATCCCTTTTGTTTGGTGCATATCCTACAAATACTCCAATGTCGACTTTAGCTCTAAGTTTGCCCAAGTCTTGACCCTCATTAGTTGGATAGCACAAGGCACCAAACACACGAAGGAAAGATAGATTAGGTTTCTGTTGTGGACAAGTTCATATGGAGTTTTCCATGAATGGTGTGAATCGGGAGCGATTTTGTGTGTAACATGCGGTGGCAATTGCTTGACCCGGAGAAACATTGGAACCTTTGAGTAGATCGGCATTGTTCTAGCGGCTTCAACAAAAGTGCGATTCGTCTTTCAACTACACCGTTACATTGAGGGGTTCGTGGAACACTTCTTTGATGGTGATTCCAATGCTTTCATAGAATTCACTAAGTTGTTTGTTGACAAACTCGGTTCCATTATGCATTACGATAATTCGGCGGTTTTGTTAAGTCTAACTGCAATGCTTGATGAGTTTGATGATGATATCGGAGTTTCATCCTTTGTCCGTAAGAACTTGACCGGTGAATCTAGAATAATCATCAACCACAACTAACACATATTTCTTCCCAAAGATATTCGCACCTCATTGGTCCACATAAATCCATATGAATCATATGAAGAACTTCGTGACGAGTTAGTAGGTTTGGGTTTGTGGGCATACTTCTTGCTTTTTCCCAATTGGCATCTTGAACAAAGATGATCCTTTTCATACTTTAGTCTAGGTAAACCTACAACTAAGTCCTTTACGGAAAGATCGTTGATGGTGCGAAGTTCAAGTGATTGAGGCGACGATGCCATAACCATGACTTTGTTTTGAAGCCTTTGATAACAAGCGATTGGTGAAGCTCTCATCATGTCATCGATAGAGATAGTGTAAAGGTTTGAGCCACGAGTTCCTTTCAGCGAGTTCCTTACCATTAAGATCTCTAACAAAGCATGTATGTTTTACGAAGGCTACTTCTAGATCGAAATCACGAATTGACCAGCGAGAACAGTTATGACCTAAACCTTCCACATAATACACTCGGAGATGACACTATCACCAACAACATAATCTCCATAACCCATAATAGCACCGAAATGATCATTACCAAATCTAACGATCCGATGAATTTGCTCACGAAGTTCATGAGCCGTGACCGGTCTCGATCATATGCTTGGAACGACTGAGTCCGGTACCACGAGCGATTTGAGCGATCTGCGGTTGAACACGAGACAAGAATGGATAAGCGGATAATTGGGATCCCCATGCAAGAATGGGTTCCATTTGGTTAGTAGCAGCAGTTGGAACACCCACATCGAAATAGAAGCATTCATATCGAGACGGTGAGGTAATGGAATCATTATGAGTAGATGCAATACTAGTGTCTCAGATTAGTCCTGTTTACGATGTGACCACTTCTTAAGGGAATAGTTCTACCGTGAGGCATCCATTTTCTAGTGGGCATTATCGATTGGTCTTATGACCAACGGTATCCAATAAGAACCTATTCTCACTGAATGTTCTTCCCGTGGGTTTCCATTGTTTTCTAACTTTCTTTCGCTTTTGCCTTTTAGCCTTTTTAGCATGAATTTTAGCATTAACAATATTAATGGACAATTAACATCATTAGGCAAAGCATTGACATCACATCCATGATTAGAAAGCGAATTCAAGCAAACATCGGTACAAGTTTTGCAAATGGTATCGAATTGAATTAATTACGATGCGCTTATGGCTAATACTAGAATCAACACGATTCGTTTTATTCGATTCAAACTTAAGGTTCCTAGATTGTTCTTCTACTTTCTTCGGTGTACATTCTTAGCTTGAGAGGTCCTATCATTCCTTGTATTGTCTTGAGACTTTGACTGCTCCCTTTAATGTCACCGATTACTCTGTAGAGGAATGGGAACATTAGTTTGTTTTACTACTCTTTGCACCACTGTTTAGATGTCTTTGGGATCGAACTACATGCAGGTGCACTACGGTTCACTTTCATAAAGCTAGATGTACTGAGATTGGTACTCCTAGAAGGCACATTTGAGTTCTCTTTCCTAGCATTGACAGATCTAGAATCTGAACTACTCAAGGGTACACTACGACTCTCATTCAAAACATTGGGAATCGAGTGCATCTCATATTTGGCCTTAGGCATTGAGCATGGAATCAAAGGGTTAACTCTCTCACCTAATGTCTTTGGGCATATGGTGATCAAGCATTCTAAGATTTCTTGAGATCGTTTGGCATATGAGCATGCATGTCCAATTGCATTATCATTAGGTTTCTCTAGCTTATCCTCTTCAACAATCTCACGCAGGCATTCTAAGCAATCCTTAAGGGATGAGAAATATGTTTGAATGGCAAGTTTGTTGTTCCTTAGGTGAGGGGGGACATATGTCACAGATAAAGCAGATTTATTGCGAGTGAACCTTAGATACAACATTCTCCTCATTGATCATTGGCATTTTCCTTTTACGACTCTTGATTCTCAATTTCCTTTTGCAATGAAGTTATTTGTTCGTTGTTTTTGTTACGAGTGACTTTAATTGATTCAAACAACTCATTGAAATGACGTTTAACCTTTTCATTCTCTTCTAGAAAACTTTCGTTTTCCTTTTGTAAAGCATTTACTAGGTTTTGAAGATGAAACGTTTGAGAATTCGAGAATCTAAAGAAGGAGGCATTTGGGAGCTGTCATATTGTTCGTTTGACCCTTTAATTGAGAGATTTGGGCTTTCAACTTTCGATCGTGTTACACCGAGCTTGAATCTGTTCATCTCGTTTGTTAATTTGAAAAGCGCATCAAACTCGGAGCATCGAAGATGTCTTGATATTTGAAGTTTTGACATTTTCTTTGAGATGTTGATATTTTAGTTGTAGATTAAAATACTCAACTTCTAGTTTAGAAAAATGTTTAACCAAATTGTCATGATCATCCGGTTCAATTTTCTCATTTAGTTTAGAATTAGTTTTTCAAGCTCAATGACACGATCATGGGAGACTTTCGGGCCACAGATAATTCATGAAATTTGGAAGCATTAATAGAGCAATTTGAAGCGTTGAAAAACACATCTTGAGCAACACATTCGATAATAAGATTCTCATTTAATGTATGCAAGTTCTTTCTCTCAATCTCATTATATTTTAGTGCGCTCATAATCACTAACTTGACAACCATTGCATCAAATTCCTTTTCCATACCTTTAATATCGCCTTCTACCCCTTTTTAAGACTCTCAAAGTGATCTTTTAGAAGTTTAAAGAAGGGCATGACCTCGATTAAATAACATTCTTTCATTTGTTCAAAACCTCTTTCACCTTGATTATACCGATGGGAGTGATCCTTTTCTTGCAAGTTTTCTCAAAATCAACAAATAGTTGGAATATAACGTATTGGCTAATTAATGTCTTGCTTTTAGTGGCAATTGTTCTAGGTACAAGATGCATAGGTGTATTAGGAGGATACACAGTTGCTCTAGGCATTTTCGAAGGGAGGTTTGTTTCTACAATATTTTCGACTTTACTTATCTAAATCCATTTTCCGAAGACTTGTTCGGGAGTCAACAAAGTCGAGGCTTAAACTTGTTCAAGGCAATCCAGTTTTCCTTCTTGTAATCATGAGGAGAGAAGATTATGTTTTCTCTTTGCATTTGGGATCATCTTGCTTCTTATTCATCTTTTCCTAGTGATTTCATTTAAAATCTTATCTTCCTTAGTGCACTCAACGCAACTAGGTTTACGCCTAGGCTTAAGGACTTCATTACCATCATAAATTACCTTATGAGCATTTCTAGCCTTTTAATTGCCTCTGGATTTGGTTCCTCTACAAGGGGAACGCTATGCTTATCGCTTAGAACTCTATGCTTAGTGATCATGTGAGCAGTCGAATGGTGTTTCCTTGTAAATACAACTTGTTTTCAAGTTTGTTTTCAAAGTTTTGATTAGAAAAATCTCTCAAGAGTTTTGATTCCTTTGCATTAAATTCTTGCTTAAGCATTTTCACATTTTCTTGAAGTTCTTGTTTTGCTTAATTGTTTTAGAAAGTTTTTCTTGCAAAGAATTTAATTCTTGTTTCAATACTTCTTCTCTAAAATTACTTTTCTAATTCTTGTCGTGCTTGGTCATCCATTTCACGCTCACGGTGGTCAACTCAAATTTTGCACATTGTTCATAAATGGCAACACGTTCCTTATAGGCATTTAGTTGAAATTATGGAATCATCGGAGCACATGCGGTGTATTCATCAAAGACATAGTCATTGTTGATGCAGAAGATGCATCACTTGGTACAACTTCACTTTCACTTTGTTTCACGTATTGATCGTATGGGACAATATTGATATTACCCATATTTTCAATATTTGATTCAAAAGTTTCGATTGGTTGTGCTTTGTCATGCATCTGTTGCACATCGACATCATCGTATAGCTTTAATACCTCGAGATGAGTTTGTCCTTGGATGGGCCACTTGTGGTGAAGAAGGGTTCTTGGGAGAAACCATTGGAGAGATGCTAGCCATAAAGATTGTGTGTGCGATGGGTCCATCATCTACATCAGTCGTATGCATCACGATCGGCAACTTGAAAGGCGTTCGATGATTGTGACCTATCTCACGAATAGGTTGCTCATCCACATCGCATCATAGGTCTTGGCATTACCCTCGGCAAAAACAACAATTCCTCTTCATCCAACGCAGCACCATTGTCCCGAGCTTGTGCGGTAACATCTTATCTCTGAAATAATCGGCGTTACGTGGGCGCTTTGGAGATGTGCGGTTCCTTGCAATGTGTCCTCACCACCACGGTTATAGCATTTGATCGGCTTAGCTTGACCTTGGTTACCATTCCTTCCTCGATTCGATTTCCCATATCCTCTACCAGCACCACCCTTCCCCGATCATCTTGTCTTTCTGAATGGTTGCACCACAATCCTTCCATCTTTAACGGTGGCTTGATTATGTGGGTTAGATGCGATTCGAGGTTGTTGTTGGTTTGTGGGAGAATTCATGTTTTGACTAATGAGTAGAGCTAGTTGATCAATGATGTTACCAGCGTGCATCGGCATCGACTTGTTTGAACATAGGATCGGGAATGAGTTTGTGATTACCATTACCCAAGGGTATGACTTGTGATGCTTTGGTTGTGATTCCAATGTTTGAGTAGAAAGCTATTGAGTCATTAGATGAACTTGTTTCTCCACGGTTGGTTTTAAAGCGATTGAGAATCAATTTTCAAACATAGCATGTCTCTCATTACGAAGGAGGAAGGCATAGAGTTGCTCATAGTTTGTATTCTTGATCCTTTAGTGAGCTTCACACCGTGACAAACTTGTGCCATTCGGGATTCATGTTGTTCACAAACTTTGAGTTGAGTGAATGTTAGGCATAGTCATTCGATGTTCCTCATGTCATTCACTAACTTATGAAATCTCACATAGTACTCATAGACACTCTCATCCGGTTTCATCTTGAAGTGCTCAAATTCGTCATAGAGTTGGGATTCTCTGTCTTCCATAGTTAGTTACGAACACGAGAGAAGCATCTTAACATTATCCCAAAGCGCCTTTGCTTGATGTTATGATTGATCGACTTGTAGATGTCTTTAGGAAGACCTTGAAGAACAATGTTTGAAGCCACGATATCGCATCAAATCTCTTTTCTCCTTATCATCAAGCTCATCATACATCTTAGGTCTGTCTATTCCGTAAATAGGAGTACCATCTTCATTAGTGTCAAGTATGTCTCTAGTCGTTTCAACTCGATATGGTCCTTCATCAATGGATTTGAGAATATTGACACCATTTTCCTTTCCAAGGCAATACTGATCGATTCGTTGAGCCCAAGAGTCGTGTCGATTACATCAAGCATGGGTGGGCGAGTATCTGAACCATTGCTTGTACATCCTCGGCAACGATGGAGATGATAGTAGGGACGTTGGTAGACATGTTAACAGATTATACGGGATTTTATAACTCAATGATTAAACCGGAAATAGATTCTTTCACGGATTTTACTAAATCAAGAGAAACCGTAAACAATCACTCAAGTCGCTAGATGATAAAGCTCTAAGTCGCTAGGAACTAATTCGCTAGGCACCAAGTCGCTAGAATCCCAAGTCGCTAATGAGCGACAAGTCGCTAAGTAGTAACTCGCTACGAACCAAGTTGCTAACCAAATTTTGGCGACAATTAAGCTACTCAAGTCGCCAACAATGCAAGTCGCTAAAGAGCAACTCGCTCTGGACCAAATCGCTACCACAAGTCGCTACCCGTGTGGAGAGTCCACTACTTGTACTTTAAGTCGCTAGATCTAACTCGCTAGATTTAACAACGTAACTCGCTACAATTTTGTGAAGCAAGTCGCTCTGAAGAAAACTTATCCGTGAACTAACTCGCTACCATGAAAACCATATAAACATCACTTTTCAATCCAAAACAACCCAACCAAGATGATTCAAGCTTACCAAATGAAAACCTAAACACTTTTGATGATTCTAAACACAAAAGTACCAACAAAATTCAACCTTTAACACACGAAATCAACCAAATGATGGAAAAACCACTAAACCTTTTCAAACTCAAAACCACCTAAAACCACTATAAATCCAAAGATGTGCAAGATATGATCAAACCATGGTTCTTGATACCAATTGTTAGATATTAACTTTTCACATACACATCAAACCATAACACAAAGTAGCATATAGATGGAATTCTAGAGAGAAAGTTAGAGGTTTAGGGAACTTAGTGAGAGAAAGTGAAAGATATTATTATGAGCTCCAACTCTCTACCTTGGGAGGTAGAGAGTATTTATAGTCTTATATAAATCGCCACACTTTGGGCTGTGGATCAGGCATACAGTGGGTAAAGACCCGTCCGTCCTCCACGGTGTTACTTAACTAAATTACTACTTAACTTAAAAGAACTACGACTACGAGCTTTCTAACGATTACATATACTTGAGGTGACCGACTCTTTAATACCGGGAATTTCTAATTCCTAACACATAAAAATGTTATAGGTATGACAATCATGTCACATAAAAATGTTACAATTGCTTTAAGCCCATGACACCGAAACTAGACTGTTCATAATGTAGGCCCCAAAAGAGTGTTTGCCAGACAACTCAATAATGTTATTAAATGAAATGCATCCGTATTACTAGTTGGGATTCACCAACCCGGATGGGCGTCACCCTCGATAGATCTATCCACTCACCCTCGCTTCTAAGATTAACGGTTCATGTTCGGGTAATGGGGACTTTCAATTGGCAAATCACGGTAACTTAAGCAATGTAAATGAATTTAACATACTTGGTATCGTAATAAAAATGTTGTGCAATGTATTCTCCCCCGTAGGTTTGAAAATAATTAAAAGCATGTACGACGGGGCTATGAAAACTCACTTGGTAAACTGGTATGATGACAAGAGTGAGTACACCGAGGTATAATGTGATGCTTTAATCTGGACCTATTACGAATGATATGATATGTAATGAGTTATGATGTTATGATATGCATGCATTTCGTATGTTATTTATACCATTTGTGAGTTTTGAAAATAATACTTATCGTCGAAAAATACTCTTTTGACGTCTTGACCATTCTTAAATCACTTTACAAGTATTTACGTCAAAATGTCATCCTACAATGGTTTCGTAATGATTTATTGTGAAATTATCACTTTTCGTCGTAAAATAATGTCGTCGAATTTTCATGAAAGTGACAAAATGGCTTTGAAAAGCTAGTCGTAAAATGGTGTCGTCGAGCGTTAGAAAACTAACTCGACGGTTTTGGAAAGCTTGTATCAAAATCTAGAAGTTTTAGTTCATGAGTTTTCGTCAAAGAGGTCTCGAACATAAAGATAATAGAGGTTAAAGATGGTGATTTTGTCCAAATGTGGCTTAAAAAGTGAGTTTCGGCAAAGTTTAAGCAACAGTAAATAATTTATTCCAACTCCGCTATACAAGCGGTTGGTCGTTTTGAAAAATATGCTTGGTGATCTCGATTTTATTAAAAGACATCTCGTTACAAAAGTTTTACATCATCGTTAAAACAGCCTTCAATATGGTCGTTTTAGTTACCGTAACACTTGTCTCGTAAAAATAATATAGTTTTTAGAAAATAATAGTTACGGCAATTTTATGAAAACGTGTATATCTTAGTCGTTTCAAATCCGTTTTCTACGTATTATCGTCCTTAGCTTCGTATCAAAGTATACTAATATATTTTTGATAAGTCGAAATAATTTGTAAAGCTTAGGACTCGTTTTGACTCGTACAAAACTAAAATAGGTTCTTTGAAATTTCGGAAAATATATATTTAAATCGTCAAACTTGAAAAATTCATAACTTCTTCGTTATAACTCCGTTTAATCCGTTCAAGCGACCACGGATTCGTTTTAAAGTATATTTTCTAAATATCAAGGCCAAAAATTCGTGCCTACTGTCGGATTTTCCAGAAAAACAAAACAAGATCAGACCACTTTTAATACTTGTCGAAAATAGTTTTTCTCGTACTAAACCTATTCCAATCCCTTCAAATCAACTCCAAAACTATTCTAATCCTACCATACACCTTCTTAGGGTGTCATGGGTTCCTAAACATCATCAAGACCAATATATAACAAGGGAATAATTATAGGATGACTTTTATATATTAAACTCTAAAAATCAATGTAAAAATGGTATAAATACACATAAGTCTTGCATGTTAGCTAAGAAAATGATGAAATACATATGAAATGAAAATGAAAGATGTAAAATGAAAGTAATATGCTTACAAGCTACTACGATGAGGTGATTAGAACAAGGATTAACCTAAACACCCTAGGTTTTTATTTCAAAACCTTAATAAGAGTGTAATCTAGATTGTGATAACTTGAAAATGGAAAACTTTGATGATCCTTGCTACTCCTTCTTGAAGAACCGGTTTTGGAAGAGAGAACAAGGAGAAAGAAAACTTTACTTGACTTGATAATAATTGAGTTGAATGAAGTAAGTAAAGTGAAGTTGGAGTGTGCAAGTAAATGAATGAAAGAAATTTAACAACTCTTAGATTCATCCCCCAGGCCGGATTTTTGGGGAGGGTGTTTCCCAAAATATCTTTTATTTTTCTTCTCTTATAATGTATATTATTGTGTAAATAATTGTGTAAGTAAAGATAGGTAAGTACAAATGTGTTGTAACTTGTATACAATTGTGAAATTAGAGTAGTATGGACTAAAAATAAGTTTTAATAGATCAAAGTCAAGTATATTGTAGTTATAAAAATTGTAAAAATACATTCCTTGTAAAATTTGAGTGATATAATAATTATCGTGTAGTTTTTAAGAAAAACGTCGTAATAATATAAATTTAACGATTTATATACAAAATAAATTTAAAACACTAGGTAAACTAAAAATATAGTTTTTATAAACTAAATGTAAGTATAAAAATATATCGGGATCATTTTTGGAAGTATCGGATTAAAGGTTCAAAATAATAACTCACGCGATAACGCTTATTTAATATAAAATTTACGCGTTTAATGTGAAATGCAATGTCATGAATGAACTAACATGATGCAAATGATGCTAATGAAATGTAGACTAAACTTAGTCCATATGAAATGTTCGTGATGATATGATCATGAATTCGCCGCTAAACCATAAAGGTTACGCGAATTTGGAACACGTAAACCTAGTTTACGATAAATGTTGGAATAGTGAAGCATGAATTGTTTTGAGAAATGACCTGAAAGTACGGGTTGTCACAGTACGATTGATGTTTAATCTTACAACTCTTCCCTTATCCTTTTGAGATTATGCTTTAGAAACTGCTATTCGCATATTGTATATGGTTCCAACTAAGAAGGTTGATAAGACTCCTTATGAAGTGCGGTATGGGAAACCTCCCAACTTGTCTTACTTAAGGGTCTGGGGTTGTGAGGCATTTGTTAAGCGTAACTCTGGCGATAAGTGCAACAAAGATCATAAGTGTCTTCGTAGGATACCCAAAGGAAACTATGGGTTACTACTTTTACTTTCCACACGAAAACAAAGTAATTGTTGCTAGGTATGGAGACTTTCTTGAAAAGGATCTCATATCTCATGAATTCATGGGAGAGTTTATGATATGGAAGATGATCAAGAAGATACAACACCTTCCGAAAACACTAGCCAACCTAAAGTAGAACACGAAAGTCAGGCGTTCCACGAGATTGAAGTGGTTCCCATTCGTAGATCCGCAAGGGCTACACGTGCACTGAGCATCTATGTCTCAACGTAGAAGGCGAGGAAAATTTGTTAGGGGATCTTGGTGAACTCGCTAACTATAAAGCGCCATGATGAGTCCCGAAAAGGAAAATGGCGAGTTGCAATGAATGGGGAAATGCAATCCATGAAAGATAATGAAGTCTGGATAGATGTTGACTTACCTCCAAATGCTAAGGTAGTTGGAAGTAAGTGGATCTTTAAGATAAAGACTGATATGGATGGCAATGCACACGTACACCTATAAAGCTCGTCTTGTAGCCCAAAGATATACTCAAAACTATGGGGTAGAGTACGAGGAGACATTTTCTCCTGTAGCAGACATTAGAGCTATTAGGATTCTTATGGCCATAGCTGCGTACTATGACTATGAGATATGGCAAATGGATGTAAAAATTGCCTTCTTAAACGGTCGCCTAGATGAGGACATCTATATGGCGCAGCCTGAAGGGTTTGTGAATCCAAAGTTTCCGAAGCGTGTATGCAAACTTCAACGATCCATTTATGGATTGAAGCAAGCATCAAGGCAATGGAACTAGAAGTTTGATGAAGAAATCAAGAAATTTGGTTTCACTCAAAATCTTGATGAGCCATGTGTGTATCACAAAGCTAGTGGGAGTAATGTTATTCTCCTTGTCTTATATGTCGATGACATATTGATCATGGGAAAAGACATTCCAAGTATGCAAGATGTAAAGTCTTATCTTGGAGAGTGCTTTTCTATGAAGGACTTAGGGGAAGCAACATTTATTCTGGGAATCAAGATCTACCGAGATAGATCAAGGCAGTTAATTGGACTAAGCCAAAGTGCTTACAATGATAAAATATTGAAGAGATTCAGTATGCAAAATTCCAAGAAGGGATATTTGCCGATGCAAGTTGAACATGGCTTAAGTAATAAACTATGCGTGTCAACACCTGAAGAGGTGGCTTACATGAAGAAAGTTCCTTATGCTTCGGCTGTAGGATCTATCATGTATGTTGTGAGATGTACAAGGCACGATGTGGCGTTTGCACGAAACATTACCAATCGGTATCAACGAACCCGGTGTGAAACAACGGCAGTCGTTAAGAACATTCTTAAGTATCTAAGGGCTACTAAAGAAATGTTTCTAGTGTATGGAGGAAATCGGATGCGAACTTGATGTTCTGTGTTTTTGCGATCGTCATTCCAAACGATAAAGATGATACGAAGTCTCGACGGGTTATGTCTTTGTCATTAATGGAGGAGCAGTTGACTAGAAGAGCAAGAAGCAAACAACGGTTGCGATGTCTATTACGTGTTGAGTACATAGTCGCTTGAAGTCTGCGATGGAAGTCTGTTGGATTAGGAAATTCATTTCGGGACTCGGAGTAATGCCCTCAATCGAATTACCTTTAAATGTGTATTGTGACAACTCTGCGCAATAACATTTGCCAATGAGCCTGGAGTCATGAAGGCGCGGACATTTTCCTCGTCGATATAACTATGTTCGAGAACAAGTCGACATAGGTGAAATCAATCTACTCAAAGTTCATACGGATGATAATCTAGTCGATCCCTTTATGAAGCCTTTGCCAAAAGAAAACTTCTTGACCATCTTGATGGGATAGGACTTCGTTTAGCTAGTAGTTTCATGCGGATCTGTGATTAGTATTTGGATAAAGGATGTTATGAACAAATATTACTTTAATGAAATTAAATAGTTGTTTATGTTTATTTTCATTTTCTTAATATTATATCCTATATTTGCATGTTTAGTCCGTGAATAACTTTTGTTATTCTAAATAGTCCGTTGTCGATCAATGATGTGGGAATGTCATTGAATTAAGACAAATCGAGTTTTGTAGAATATACTTTTAAAGTATATTGATGCGTGGGACATACCAGATTCACATGATATTCAATGAATTGAATATAGGACTCATCCCAACTTTACATGATGATACTTTATGGGTCTCGTCATTAAGTATATCATGAAGTGTTTATCCTCGGACTTGAGATACGGATAAGCGATATGAATGTAGTGCATTTGTGTAAGATAGTCTAACGCTATCCGAATCGGTAGTTATAAGGGCTATTTTCGGAAGTGTTGCAAAATTCATGAGTTATGTTTGTAGTCAAGAGAATTTGTTCATTTGAATTTGTTTCAAATCATAATACTATATTTGGGCCCCTCGTAGGGTTGACAAGATGTTTGTATGGCCATACCCAAGATCTATCTCGGAATACGTTTAGATGATTTGGTAATCTTGTTCAATCATATGCAACGAGAATCGAATGTTAACTTATGAAATGACTTGATCCATATTCATAGTTAATGTAGTATTGGTAACAAAGGATAAGTAAAATGATGAATCATTAAATGGTTTTCGAGAGACCATACTCGATTTGATCCGGGGCGTCGGTGTGTGAAGCTAGACTAACCAATGTCATTACTATATTTAGTAATATCCAAGTGGGAGCTGAAAGGTTTTATGGATATTTAAATAATAGTATGTCCAGATTCGAACTCGAGACTTCGGGATTGCACATATTACGTATGAGAATCGATGTTAATAATTAATATGTTATTATTAATTATTAGTCACGAAATAAAACATAACGATAGTTAAATAATTAACGAAGTTTGGTTAACGGTCGTCAAATATTAACTAGAAGGACTAAGAATGAAATTAGAAGTCGGGAAGGTTCTAGAATCCCTTTTGGGAGACTAGGCCGATCGCTTGGGGTATTCCAAACCCAATCCCACTCAAACTTGGTCACCAAGTTAAGTTAACTATAAATACAAACCCTTGTATTCATTCATAACTTAAATCTTGGAACACCAATAACCTAATTTATCCTCTCCTCTCCTCCTTCTTTGTTTGGCCGATCGGGTCTACCCTCACCATAAGGGTTTCGATTTTCCAAGCTAAAGAAACAAGTATTGGGTTTTATTTGTGATTCAAGGAACTAGCTTTTCCACATCAAATCGCTATTAGTACGTGTGTACAAGAACAAAGGACAAGCACGCTTGAGCTTGTAATCTTGGTGGTCGATTTCTTGTTTGGGTCGAATTATATAAACCCTAAATTAGGGTTTTGGGTTTTGTTCTTGTTTAATCATCGTTTGATTCTTGAATTGCTAAAAGGTATGCGTTTTCTTATTCGGTTAATTGCTTACATATATTATTCCTATTTACTTCCGCTGCATGCTTTGATGATGTTATTTGATTTATATATAATTGTTATGAGTATTAAATTCCAACAAAAATGTGTGAGCCTATTGGGGGCACACACTTTAAACATTAGAATACGTTAATGTTTCACATAAATGCTCAAACGACCCGGTATGGACAAATGATGAACTAGACATACTTGGTTGTCCTAACTTCTTTATGGCCGGTTCTAAAGGCTTCTAGAATAGCCTTTGGGATGTCTAGGTTCATTGTAGGGTAATAGGAATGAGAGAGTCATGATAAGTCTTGGGTTTGATGGTTTTAATCCTTATCAAACTAGGTTTCCAAGCCTTATCAAGAGCTAGGGTGGAGAGGCTATATAAACTCATCATACCATGCTCATAAGCCACGAAATTCACAGGAATTAGAACCACATAACTCTCTCATAAATCAGCCGAATAAATTAAACCTTTCTAGGGTTTTGTTTGTTTCGGTTTTTCACTCATACATCTAAATACTAACATTTGATTTGATCCAAGGCGAATTAGGTTGTTTAGATTAACCCTACTGTGTTCCAGAAGTGCTAGGGTTTGAGGTATAAAGGTTCCAGAAGTCATAAGTTGAAACAGAAGCTCGGGTGGAGCTTTCTGGTCATTCTCGGATAGCTTACCAGCGCTGATTGGACGTAGTGTTGTCCGATATAGGACAACACTAACACTGGTTCTTGGGTGGTACTGTGGATCTCGGACAGAATCACTTTTGAAGCTGTTTTGGTTTGTTCGGATTTATGAGCTATTACACTTGGTGTTTAGGGTTTACGTGAAACACGGCTAGCAATCCGAGCATGTTTGTTTGACGTGTTTGTGTGAGCACTCGTAGAGGTGGTTACTTCAACCACTTATTGTTTCTTTTTCAGGTGACTACGAGGGTTAGTTTTTCTGATACCTTTTATCGTTTAATTTGTTTATTAATTATGTGTTAACTATAATTACTTAACTAGATCCAAATCCGCTGCGTACTCGTAGTGTTACTTGGCTACGATTTGTTTGGGGAAGACTCGCGAGAGTTCTCAGATTTGTTTGATTAATTAATGTTCATGTTTTATGTATTCAATTTGTTAATTGCTAATTGTTACATGTTTTTAAAACACCTAATTTCATGCAATATGGATTAATACATATCGAAACACAAACATTAATATGGTCTTAATTTACACGCCTAAATATCATGCTCATTGTGACCTGCTTTTTGATTCGTGGAAAAATGCATTTTTTTAAAATTAAGTAACCTAAACAAATTGAAACAAGTTTCCGTGAAATTAAAAACTAGACGCTATGGACACTTGGGACGTATGGCTCACCCACTAGAACAAGCTATAAGGGGGATTTAAGGAGGTGCGCATAGTCACACCTAAAGGATTTCCGGTTATTGCCTCGCTCTGACCTGATCCTCCGCCACCTTGTGTGTTCGATTGGAGCTACCGTGAACCTTGATGATCACTACAGTGTCATTACCAAAAAAATTTAAAATATTATGCTACAAAGATGTTTTTCATGCTTCTTTGTACACGATTTTACCACATTTATGTGTATACCTTATGTGTAAATATTAAGTCTATGCCAGCCAACCAAGAACACGTGCATTTGGCTTGACTTCTTTGGTCAGACCTTAGGGCCATTCCAACCCATGGCGAATTTTTGCTCATTGGTTAGACCTTTGGTGATATTCGCAAATTCTTGCTTGGTCGACTTATTTTGAATATGCTTGGTCAGACCTTGGACCTGAGGCATAAGATTAGACTAAACATGCTCATGACATTACTACTTGCCTACTAATGCCATGAACAGTCTCATAAGTCTAAGAGTTGCATTCTATACAATTAACGTTCGTCGCTTACCTCTTGCTCCACTTTATTACACACTAGTCAGACCTCTGGTAATAATTCAGAGAACAAGATGGATCTTAGTATTAATTAGTAATTAATTGGGTAGTTAATTCTGTTAAGAAACTAATTATTGAAAATACTAATTATTTGAACTTTTTAATTGTAGATGACTACCTCAGTCGGAAACGATTCGGTACTTAGGAGTTTCTTTGAGAAACAAAAACTCACTGGACCTAACTTCATTGACTGGTATCGCCAGCTCCGCATTATCCTGTTAGCTGAAGATAAGGTAAACTACTTGGAGCATCTTATTCCTGCTGCACCTGTTGCAACTCCTGGACACCCTGTCCCTCCTGAGGATCTTGCTGCTCACGCTGCTTGGGTTAAGGGATCAAAGGACATTGCTACTTTCATGCTTATGACCATGGACTTACAAATCCAAAGAAATTTAACTCACCTTGGTGCATATGCATGCTACAGGAGTTGAAACAAATGTTTGTCCAACAGGCAGAACAGGAACTTCTTTAAATTGCTACGGAATTTCATTCCTGCAAGCAAGAATAAGGTCAATCTGTTAGCTCATATGTTCTAAAGATGAAGAGCTACATTGACAACTTGGAGCGTCTCGGTCATCCCGTCACCTTAAACTTTGGAGTAAGTCTAATTTTAATTGGACTCTCTAAGGAATATGACACGTTTGTGCAGACCTATAATATCCACAGCATGGGGAAGATTGTGAATGAATTACATGATATGCTTAAAAAACATGAGCAGACGCTACCCAAGAAAGATGCTGCACCTTAACTTCATAACATACGTGCAGGAAAGGTCCAGAAAAACCAAGGAAGAAAATCGAACAAGGCTGCTAAGGGGAATCAAGGGAATGGGAAGTACAAGCTCGAATATGCACCTATACATAAACCACCTAATGCTCCCAAACCTAAGAATCCTCCACTACCTAAGAAGGATAACCCTGCAAAGGACGCGGCCTGTCACCAATGTGGTGAGGTAGGTCATTGGAGAAGGAATCGTCCCGTGTATCTCGCCGAGTTGCTGAACAAGAATAAGCTATCTCAAGGAGCTATCACTTAACTCTATTCTTTTCCTAATAAATCTTGGGTTTATGACACTGGTTGTGGTACTCACATCTGTAATACTACTCAGGGTCTAAGGGGAAGTAGGAAGCTGAAGCCATGACTTTTGAGTCTGTACGTGGGCAATGGTCAACGAGCAGAAGTTGAAGCTATTGGCACTTTTCATTTATGTCTCCCTAGTGGATTAGTAGTTGTTTTGAACAATTGTCATTATGCTCACTCTATTACTAGAGGAATTATTTCAGTTTCTTGTTTGTATGACGATGGTTTTGTTAACTGTTTTTATTTGAATAATACAATTTTAGTTTCTAGGAATAATGTTGTTTATTTTAGTGCTATCCCAAGGGATGGTATCTATGAAATTGATATGTCTTGTTCTAATACAAATGGTAGTTCTATGTTTGTTGTTAGCAATAAAAGAGCCAAGCTTGACTTGGACTCTACTCTCTTGTGGCATTGTCTTCTTGGACACATTAGCAAGAAACACATGAAGAAGTTGCAACATGATGGACTTCTAAACTCAACTGACATTAAGTCATTTGAAAAGTGTGTTTCATGCATGTCTGGTAAGATGGCAATGAAACCCTATTCACATCAAGTGGAAAGAGCTAAGGATCTACTTGGACTAATACACGCTGATGTATGTGGCCCATTTAGAACTGTGTCAAGACAAGGAGCAAGCTACTTTGTCACTTTTATTGACGACTATAGTCGGTATGGTTATGTTTACTTGATGAAACATAAACATGAAGTGTTTGAAACATTCAATGTGTTTCAAAATGAAGTAGAAAACCAACTCAGGAAGACCATTAAGTCATTACATTATGATCGTAGAGGTGAATATATGAGTCAAGAGTTTTTGGATCATCTTAAGGAGCATGAGATTATTGCCAAACGCACTCCTCGGTACACACCACAACACAATGGTGTGTCTGAGAGGAGAAGTTGAACACTGCAAGACATGGTTCGCTCCATGATGAGTCAAACTACTCTTCCAAAGTCCTTTTGGGATTATGCCCTTGAGTCTGCAGCACGCATACTCAACATGGTTCTAACTAAGAAGGTTGATAAGACATTATACGAGGTATGGCATGGGCAAGCCCCTAATTTATCTTACTTAAAAGTATGGGGTTATGAGGCACTTGTTAAGCGTGATACACTTACCAAACCTGGCAAACTTGAGCCCATCTCTGTTAATTGTATCTTCATAGGATACCCAAAGGAAACGATGGGATATTCTTTCTACCTTCCATCTGAGAACAAAGTTTTTGTTGCTCAAAATGTTGAGTTCTTTAAGAGTAATCTCTTGGACCAGAAAGCATGTGAGAGTCTAGAAGATCTTGAAGTTTTTCAAGAAGAAGATACAAATCCTTCTGTAGACACTAGCTTAAATCATGATGAGGATGATCAAGAAATTGATGAACCTCAAAGTGATATCGTTCCCATTCATAAGTCCGTTAGGACACGTCGTGCCCCAGATCGAATGTGCTTGTACATCGATCCTGAGGAGCATGAGTTAGGGGATCTTGGAGAACCCAATAGCTACAAAACTGCATTTTTGGATCCTGAATCCGATAAATGGCATGAAGCAATGAATGTGGAAATGCAATCCATGAAAGACAACAAAGTTTTTGACTTAGTTGAACTTCCTCCTAATGTTAAAACCGTTGGTAGCAAGTGGCTCTTCAAGATGAAGACTAAAATAGATGGTGCAGTACACACCTTTAAAGCTCTTCTCATAGCAAAGGGCTTCACTCAAACCTACGGGGTTGATTATGAAGACACCTTTTCTCCTGTATCATACATTAGAGCTATAAGGATTCTCATAGCAATATTTGCATTCTATAACTATGAGATTTGGCAAATGGATGTCAAGACCGCCTTCCTCAATGGATATCTTCATGAAGAAGTCTATATGGAGAAACCTGAGGGTTTTGTTAATCTAAAATATCCTAACCTAGTATGCAAGCTCAAGCGTTCCATTTATGGACTTAAGCAAGCATCTAGGCAATGGAATAAACGTTTTGATGATGAGATTAAACAATTCGGTTTCACTCAGAATCAAGATGAGCCATGTGTATATTAGAAAGCTAGAGGGAGTTATGTCACTTTCCTAATTCTATATGCTGATGACATATTGCTCAAGGGAAACAACATCCCAATGTTAAAAAATGTAAAATCCTATCTTGGAAGATGTTTTGCCAAGAAAGATTTAAGAGAAGCTGCATATATTTTTGGAATCAAGATCTATCAAGACAGATCTAGACGATTAATTGGTTTGAGTCAAAGTGCTTACATTGAGAAAATCTTGAAAATATTTTACATGGAGAATTCCAAACGTGGAATTATCCCAATGCAAGTTGAGCCTAAGTTGAGTAAATCACAAGGTGCTGAGACACCTGCCGATAAATAGTGCATGAAAAGAGTTCCTTTTGCTTCGGCAATAGGATCAATCATGTATGTTGTGAGATGTACTCGCCCTGATGTTGCGTTCTCTAAGAACATAACAAGCCAATTTCAACAGAATCCAGGTGAACTTCACTGGACTGCTGTTAAGGATATTCTTAAGTATTTACGCAATACTAAGGATATCTTTTTGGTTAATGGAGGTGATATGAAACGATAGCTCAGGGTTTCTTGCTACACTCATGCTGGATATCGGACAGATGCTGATGACCTGAAATCTCTGATTGGATATGTATTCGTTTTAAATGGAGGTGATGTTGACTGGAAAAGCACAAAGCAGAGTATTTTTGCAACTTCATCTACAAAAGCTGAGTATATAGCTGCTTATGATGCGGCTAAAGAGGCTGTATAGATTCGTAAATTCATTTTTGGACTTGGCATTGTTCCCACAATTGAAGAACCCATAAATATGTATTGTGGTAATACTTGAGCCATTACTATAGCTAATAAAAGTGGAATCACCAAAGGTGCTAGACACTACCAGGCAAAAGTTCATTATCTTTGAGAGACCATTGAGATGGGTGACGTGAAGATATCAAAAGTTCGCACATATGACAATCTAGTTGATCCCTTTACGAAGGCCTTAGCATATCCTAAGCATTTGAATTGACTAGGAATATAGGTTTGATGTTAGCTAATAGTCTCATGTAAATCTGTGTGTTAATTAGTATTTGGATAATTTAGAATTGTAAGATAGATTTATTTTCTGATAAATAAAGATACGAGGTATTTGTTATTTTATTCATATAATCTGTTATTCCATATTTGCATGTTTAATTCATGAAATGATTTATCATTATAAATATGTCCATTGTCGGTTAACAATACGGGAATATTGTTATGAAAGGCAAATGTGAGTGTTGGTTATATTCTATGAGAATGTGGATTGTTCCCGCCAAACTCATATGTATTCATAACGGATGCATATTGGATAACCCAACTTTCAAACATTTATTTTTGGATCATTGTCATGAGTAAGATGTTGAAATGGTCTGTTAAGTCGTCCTTAGACTTGAGATGCAAGTAAGTTTTTTTATGTGTGGATATCACTTTTGTAACTATACGCCAAACGTTATCCTGAATAAGGTAGTAATAAATGCTATTTTTCGGAGTGATGTGAAGCAACATCCACAACACTTGTAGTCAACAAAGGATTTGTTACTCACTTGATACGTGCAGAAAGATACCATGGGCCCTCTCCAAAATTAATCAGATAATTTTTCGGTCGAACCCAAAGGGTAATGCAAGATGATTCTTGATTACATTTGGTATATCTAATTAAATTCTATAACGAGAATGTAAATGTTTAAACTATATTGAATGAGTTAGGATCCATATCCATGGTTTAACGGTATCTATAACAAAGGATGATGAAAGCAAGACATAAATCACCATATGCTCAAAATGTTTCACACTTTAAACATTAGAATACGTTAATGTTTCACGTAAATGCTCAAAATGACCCGGTATGGACAAATGATGAACTAGACATACTTGGTTGCTCTAACTTCTTTATGGCCGGTTCTAAAGGCTTCTAGAATAGCCTTTGGGATGTCTAGGTTCATTGTAGGGTTATAGGAATGAGAGAGTCATGATTAGTCTTGGGTTTGATGGTTTTAATCCTTATCAAACTAGGTTTCCAAGCCTTATCATGAGCTACGGTGGAGAGGCTATATAAACCCCTCATACCATGCTCATAAGCCACGAAATTCATAGGAATTAGAACCACAAAACTCTCTCATAAATTAGCCGAATAAATTAAACCTTTCTAGGGTTTTGTTTGTTTCAGTTTTTCACTCATACATCTAAATACTAACCTTTGATTCGATCCAAGGTGAATTAGGTTGTTTAGATTAACCCTGCTGTGTTCCAGAAGTGCTAGGGTTTGAATTATAAAGGTACCAGAAGTCACAAGTTGAAACAGAAGCTCGGGTGGAGCTTTCTGGTCGTTCTAAGACAGCTTGCCAACGTAGATCGGACGTAGTTTTGTCCGATATCGAACAACACTAAAGCCAGTTCTTGGGTGGTACCGTGGATCTCGTATAGAATCACTTTTGAAGCTATTTTGGTTTGTTCGGATTTTTGAGCTATTACACTTGTTTTTTAGGGTTTACATGAAACACGGCTAGCAATCTGGGCGTGTTTGTTTAACGTGTTTGTGTGAGTACTCGTAGAGATGGTTACTTCAACCATTTATTGTTTCTTTTGCCGGTGAGTAAGAGGATTAGTTTTTCTCGTACCTTTTATCATTTAATTTGTTTATTAATTATGTGTTAACTATAATTACTTAACTAGATCCAAATCCGCTGCGTGCTCGTAGTGTTACTTGGTTAACATGATCTAAAATCCCAACATCTATAACATTCAATGCTTCCTCTAATAAGCTCACACGACTATAAATGCTTTGTAACCAAGTAAGCAGCGGATTGTAGTGTTACTTTGGCTGCTCTTTTGAAGAAAAATGCTTTTGTTTGGACTAAGACAACTAAAAATGCTTTGTTTGAAAAATTGGAACTATGTTACAACAAGGGGGCATCCTATAGCATTTCTGATCAAAACATAGGCACCAAAACACCATACCTTATCTATTTATGAAAAGGAGTTCTTAGCTGTCATACAAGCCCTTGAAAAATGGAGAGGATATTTGCTAGACATACACTTCATTATCAAGACATACAATTTTAGTTTGAAGTATCTCTTAGATAAAAGAATTACCACTCCTACCCAAAGAAAATGGTTTCCTAAACTCATGGGATATGACTATGATATTGTGTACAAGCAAGGCAAAGAAAATGTGGATGATGATGCCTTATCCAGATTGCCAAACACATATGACACCTTACAAGCCCTAATTACTAAGTTTCTGGCACCCAACTCCTATTATACACACTATACATGGTCTTCAAATAAGCTGTTAAGGAAAGGTATTAAATTTAAACAGAGGTGCTATTTGTTTTAAGGGTGAACTTTAAAAAAATATCAATATCGTACACGTACTTTCAAAATCCGTTCTGTTATCATCACAAACTTTTTTTAATACGCCAAAGTACACATTATATGTACATGATACATCATTTATGCCACTCATTCACTGCGATGTTGAATTTTGTATACTTGAAGTGCATTTTGTATGCGAATAGAAGGTTAATCAGGTCTCGTAATTCATGAGTGGGTTGTGACTAACGTGTGAGGGTGTGCATATGACCGTTACCCAACGGTTACCTCGGTAACATGTATTTAATTCAAAGCAGTGCTTTTGTTTTGAAATTAGAACAAAATTGACCGTTATCCAGCGGTCAAAAGTCGTGAACACAAAAGTTTTGATGTACCAAATTTTAAAATATACTACCCAAATGTAGTTGGTACTTCCTTTTGGCATGTGTTAATGATAAAAGAAAAACATATTTAATTTTCAAGAGTAAATTTCAAAACCGATGCATATCTTGTCTAAATCACAAACTTGAATGTGCTCCCCACAGAAACTTTCGATAAATGACTAAAAATAGTACCCTAATCACGGTAAAAGGTTAAATATGGGTATTTTCATCATTTCACTTTGGCTAAGGACAAAATTTTAACTGAAAGTTTCCCATACAGACTTGCACCTGCACTTTCAAAGTTATAGGGAATCCGCTTGCGACTTACACCTGCACTTTACAAGTGGTGTACATAATGAATACATGGGTTTCATATTTGATGAAAATTTGAAGATTCGTCAATAAACCTTGAAATAATCAGCAAACTGTTGGCCTCAATCGATGGATCAATGGTCTTTCTAACTTATGTCAAAATATACCAAGTAATAAAGAAATAATGAATCTGACTAATGCTTTGTATTAATCAATATGCCATCCTTAATTCTGTACAAAGTTGCTATCTATTTATAACAAATGAAAGGGTACAATGAAAAGTCATGTTGGTTCAAAGGAACCAACAGGTATGTCGGTTTTTGTGGATTGTAACTGCCATTTGATAGTTATTTTGTAACTTCCATAAACTGTTGTGGTTAACTTTTCTGTGTTTGACTTCTTGGTTGACCGGGTCATATGGGTGTTGACTGGGTCGATTGGGATTAACCTAATATTCTCCCCCTTAATCACAATTGCTTTGTTGTAGATCTTTGACTCCAAATATTTGTTTCATTGTTAGTGACTTGATCTTCAGTAATACTTGGAACTGCTAATAAGATGGTTGGTTCTAAATCTTCTTCGATGAGGTTTGTAACTTCTTGTCTTTGAAGTCTTCCATTTCTTTTATTGCAATGTGAGGCATGATATCCATATTCATTGCAATTATAACATTTTACTTTGCTGAAATCTCTAGGCTTTTTTGTTGCTTCATTGTAATCTTGTGAGAATTTTTCTTCTTCACGATTTTGGTTATGTGGTGGAATGTATCTTCCCTTTCCTTGATTATCATGGTGATGTCTTCGACCATTGTTGTTGTGTTTTGTAAACAATAGTTTATCTTGATCATCGAATGTTCTTCCTTTCTTAGCCTTTACTCTTTCTTTGAAGGTTTTCAATCTACCAATAGCTTCGTCTAGAGTCATTTTATCTAAATCGGAGTATTGCTCTATAGATGCGACAATGTGAATGAATCTTTCAGGTACAGAATTTAGCAATTTTCATACTCGAGTTGATTCATCGAGTATTGATCCAAGACTTGTCATTTTTGACGTAATGCTTGTCATCTTTGTGGTGAATGAATCGATAGTGTCATCTTTCTCCATTTGTAATATTTCAAATTCAGATTTGAGTGTTTGTAGTTTTGCCTTTTGCACTCGATCCACTCCAATATTTCTAGTCTTTAAAGCATCCCAAACTTCTTTTGCGCTTTTGCAATTTGCCACTTGTAATACTTGATCTTCGGGTAGTGATTGGAATAGATATGCCAGTGCTGTTTTGTCTCTTTTATTATTTACTTGAGTCTCAGTAGTAGGTTCTGCCATTTTCCAAAGACCATTTGCTTGTAGTATGATCTTTATTCTTATGGACCATATGGTATAATTTGTAGAATTTAACAAGTGACATTGAAAGTTTAGGGTATCTAAACTTTTAATTTGACTACTTGTTTCACCTTTTCCCATTTCGATATAATATTCTTATAAAACTTTTGAAACTTTTGTTAATAACTTTTATAAATCTAAAACCTTTTAAACTTTTAAATACTTAGAAACTTTAATCTTTAAAACTTTTAAACTTTATATATATTACTTAACTTAAACGTAATAAGTAAAATCTAAAGAAAAACTTGTTTTCTTATCATAAACCAAATAAGAAAAGTCTTTAAACTTATTTAAAAAAACCTTAAAACTTTTCTTATCATAAACCAAATAAGAAAAAAAAACCTTAAAACTTTAGAACTATTAAAAACTTTTCCTCATCATAAACCAAATAAGAAAAACTTTGAAACTTAAAACCTATTAAAAACTTAAAATACTATATAAACTTAAATCTTAAAATACTTTAAAACTTAAACTAAAAATAACTTTTCTAATACGAAACTATAATATATATAAAAAAATAATAAAATAAAATAAAAATAGAGGGTTGTTTGTGTAATATTAGGAACCTGGTGGGTTAAGAGATAAACCCGTAGTACTAATATGTGAATCGGTTCCTACTATTTTTTATTCCTACGCCTCTCTGTTATTTGGCTTCTTATCTTCTTTTGTTGTGAGATAAAAAAACATCTCTTTTGAGAGACTGAAAATATTCGTCTCTTCTTTATGGGAATGATTCGTTCTTCTTTTTCTCCTAATCTTTATGCCTTCCTCTCTTCTCCGGTGTGTGGTGTTCTTCGTGAGCACTCAATTCCCTCAATTGAAACTTTTAGGGTTTTGGTGAATTTGGGGGTTTTAAATCCGTGAGTGTTATGGATGATTGCAGACTGTAATTAAGTAGATTGGTGACTCAATTAACGTTATGGGCTTGATTCGTTAATTTGAACAGGTGTGTTTGTTCTAATTTGAATCGTTATAATTTTTCCCTAATTGATGACTTTGTTATTAGTTTTGTTTTGAATCAAAAGGTAAAAAATTTAATCATTTCTGATCCTATTGGATTTGATGATTTTGTTTCGATGTACAAAAAAATTCTTGCAAATTTTTTTTTGATGTCGGGGTTTGAGTAATCACAAGTGTGATTGTTCCCTTGTTGCGACAGAAACATAAAGACAAAAATGATATGTCTTGATTTGTGTTCGAATTACCTTTGCAGAAAAATTTTTGAAACAGTTTCTTATACCTTTTTTTGATTCTGAAACTAAAAACGAATTGATTGGTAAGTGATGATTTTGGTTAGTGTGACCAAACCTCTCTGATACCAATTGTTGGCCTCAATCGATGGATCAATGGTCTTTCTAACTTATGTCAAAATATACCAAGTAATAAAGAAACAATGAATCTGAATAATGCTTTGTATTAATCAATATGTCATCCTTAATTCTGTACAAAGTTGCTATCTATTTATAACAAATGAAATGGTACAATGAAAAGTCATGTTGGTTCAAAGGAACCAACGGTATGTCGATTTTGTGGATTGTAACTTCCATTTGATAGTTATTTTATAGCGCCATAAACTACGTGGTTGACTTTTCTATGTTTGACTTACGGGTTGACCGGGTCATATGGGTGTTGACGGGTCGATTGGGATTAACCCAATACAAATTCAGCCCGTGACACATTAATAAGTCATTAGTAGGGTGCAGGACTCTAGGGATATGCTAGAGTTAAGTCCAATAATGGTCGGCCTTAATTCTAATTGTAAACAATATTTTTTGCGAGTTATTCCACTTACGATTACCGACTTATCAGTTATGTACCTATTTAGTTTAATCACTCAGTTAATTGATTTTTTGCAAGTCTTTGTAATTTCTAACCGGCTTATCAACTATGTTTCTTCCTCCTAGTTGTGGCGCCTTAACTTTAATTCTGTGGTATCTTTTTATTCTAAGATGTTGGGTTTGATATACCACTAATTGTTAAGTTCGATAGTAAGGGATTGATTTCACGTTATCAAACAAGGACGGTCCAGAAATTGATGATATCTTCCATGAAGATTTCGCATCACCATCATTTTTGTAACATGTAAAGTCCAAGTATATGACACAATAATGATATCGTAGAACAACATGTAAAAATAAAATGTACCTGACAGCTACAGTTGCATACAAGTCTTGTTGTTCACTCGTATTGTTCCCTAGCATTAACTTATAATGTTCATTAGTTGTCTAAAAAAATCGCATTGTTCATCAGTTATGGTAACAGTGTTCATCAGTTTATGAGTTGCTTGTTATTCATCAATTAGTTTGTTCATCATTAAGTGTTTGTTCATCAGCTAAAAATAATAAAAATAACAAAAGATGTATTGTGGTACACTAATTAGTGCATTTAAATGTACTTTTATGAGAAAAATCTTATTTATGCACTAAATATGACTAAGACACCATCCTTAACGTACAATATCTCACTCATATTATATCGGATTTGAGTGATTCAAATTTCTGAGTAAAGAATGGCCAAAAAGCTAAAACTCTCGTGTTTTGAGTTTTGCATAATTCGGTCTTTAAACTAGATAAAATTAGAGCCGAAATGTCGAAAATTTCAAGAAAATCAAAACCCACTTAAAAAGTTAAAAAAAGTTGTGATGTATATGTCAAAATGCATACTAAAATAAAGAGAATTGAATTTTAAAAATTATGTTGAAATCGGTTTTTTGTAAAAGTTTGTCGTATGAAAGATATTTGCGTTTGAAGTTTAGGGTGGAATATAAAAAAACGAGTTAAAAGGACCAAATTGCCCCTAACCGAAAATAATAGAAAAAAAATGGAGGGAGTGGGTAAGGAACACATGGCAATAGCTCATAGGCTTTCTAGACTTTTTAAAGTTGGTCCTTTTTTAAGGGGATCGCATATCTGTTATAAAAACCATACCATCAATTAATAAGAAATTTGTTTTTTAGTAAAATACATGGTTCGTCCCTAAACTTGTACCTGCGCATCACGATGGACCAAAAGTTTCCTTTTTCATCGCGGGGAGTCCAAAACAAGGGGTTTATATGCCAAAATCGTCCCTTGACCATTAACACCGAGGTCAACGTCTAATTTATGTTAGTTAGTCGAGGGTATTATAGTCCATACACATTTATACCACACCTCAGCTAAACCAGATAAAAGCTTTCGTATACCATCTTGATCGTTTCCCTCCCTCGTCACACAACCCTCACATACACTTTAACAATGGCAGACAAGGACCTTACTTTTACAGCAGTAACTGATGAGATGGTAAAATATGTGAAGGCAAAATATGGAGATACTTGGTTACAAAAAGATGAAATGTCTGATGAAATGTTTTAAGATTTATCCATATTTGAGAAAGAAGCTGAAGTGATGAAAGGTTAGTTTGGTTTTTTGTATTTGTGTGATTGGCATTTTAAGAGATGAGCATAAATAACTCTATTTTATTTGACAGAAATCCGAGCAATGTCAGAATGTGCCAAACAAAGGGATTATAGCAAGCTAAAGGTATCTGATGATATAATTGAGTATGTCATGGCTACTTATGGGAATAAGTGTGATATAGGAGATGACATTGCTGATGTGATACTTGAAGACTTGTGGGAAAAATATGGGAATAAGGAGTTTGAGAAAGGTTAGACTTAATGTTTGCAAGCTAAGAAAGTTGTAATGTGTGAACTTTGATTTCTTTCTGTTTTGGCTATCTTTCAAGATACTAACTTGAAAGGAAATGAAGTTGATGTCATCATTATTTCCGACACATCTGATGATGAGTTTGGGATCATGTCTTCTAAGACTACTACTTTGAAAGGTTCCACTTCCCAAGCTTCCAAGGCTTCCGCTCCCAATGTTGTACTTGGTATTGTATCAGCTGTGGGATGCTCCATCACAAATAGGAATGAGTGGTATGTGCCTCCCCTAAGGAGCTCAAGTCTCCCCCCATGAATATCAAGTGTCCCATCAAGAAGTTCACCTGTTATTTTTAGTTGTTGATGTAATGAAGATGTATATTTTTTGGCTGATGATGGTTACTGAAAACGATACTTGTTAACATGTATATTTTGCTTTATATAGTGTAATTAGGTGGTGGTGTATGTATATTTTGGATTTCTTGTTTTCATTTTGTAGTTTGCATTTGCTTATGCAGTTTAGGTGGGTGTTTGGAAAAACCCATTTTGACTTATAAAGTCAACATAAACCAAAATATTAGAGGAACCACACCTAATTGCTTTAGTCTTTAAAATATATTTTTTTTACTTATAAAATCAACAGATTCAAATTGTAACCAAAATTCAATTCTTATAACAAAAGAAGCACACACATATTAGTTAAGTTACATTTAGACTGAAAGACAACATAGCATTTCTTGCAGGTAAATCACTGCGTTAATTGACTAGTAGGTGGTCCATTTGGTCTTTCAGTTGCAGTTGGTTCAAGTGGTGTTTGTCTTGGGCGTTCTCCATTTGGTCTTTCAGTTGCAGGTGCTTCACGTGGTGGTTGGCTTGTCGTTCTCCACTTGCTATTTCAGCTACAGGTGGTTCACTTTCTTCTTCATCACTGCCCAAGGAAGCACAAACACTAGTAGGTGCAGAAATATGTAGACCCATCACATATCCACCACTATCTCCTGTAGTTGTGTTTTCCCTTGTAACACTATCTCTACCAGTATAAGATGTGTTTCCCCTTATCTAAATGCACACTGGACAAACATACCACATGAAATCTCTATAAGGTGGACGCCTTGCAAAAAAGGTCAATCCAGCCCTGTTTTCATTTTCAACCCAACAGTCAATGCATACCATTTGACAACCATTTTCTGCATCCATAGTGATAATATGTTGGCATGATAAATAATTGATGACTTAAGATGTACTATATAAGTAGATAGGAATTGTGGTTGTTGAACAAATAGATGAGAGTAAAGACAACATAAATGCTTAAAATCTAGTCAACATACGCAGTTTAGGGGGTGTTTGGAATAACCACTTCTGACTTATAAAGTCAACAAAAATAAATAAATTTCAAACATGATATTGTCCAAATTACAAATGGCTAGAAGCCTACAACCTTCTAACACCAGTTCAACATCTTTTATCCAGCACATATGGATGTCTTGGATATAACTCCTCCACAGCCACTCCATAGTAACCAGCCCTAAACTCTGCTTCTTCAAGCCAATTTTTCCTCTTCCTTTCCTCTTCAATTCTTTTGTACATTCTCTCCTCTTCCAAAAACTGCTGGAATGCTTCTTCATCCATCCTTGACTGCTCTTCATCTTCCCCCAAAATTGTGTGTTCTTCTTCTTGCTCATAAAGAGCTTCAAGAAACTCTTGTTCCATAGTCTGCCTTATATCTTCTTCATCCATCCATTGCAAAAGTAATAGATTTTCACACCAACTAGAATGTAAACACACAAGATCAATCGTTATGCAAATGATAATTAAATGAATACATGTTGCCTTCTGCCATCACAATACCTTTTTCTACCTCAAACCTTTGTTTCCGTTGTTGGTTTTGGTACTTGATCCTTGTGACACCTAGACTTATTATGTCCAACAGTTTGACAATTGGAGCATTTAATCTGTTTACGAGCTCTAGATTGACCCATTTTGATGAAATTTCACTTAATTGAGGTTTTAGGTTTATGAATTAAATTTGGGGTAAAATATGAGAATAAAGTGCTTCCTATAACTTAATGCAAATGTGAGGACATGATAGGGGACTAAAACCTTAGTCCCCTATACTCTTAAACTATTTAAGCAAGGACCATAGTTCTACCAACAACCAATACAATCAAAACAGATATAACAACTATCAAAGACGAATACAAATATTAACCACAAAATTAACAAATTATAACACTAGAACATAACATATAGATTCATTAATTTCATATTAAACATTAAATATTCAGTACATATTTTTCCAAAAAAAAAAGGAAAACATAACCACTTCATTTCCTTTCACATCATTTTGTCTTCCTAAGATCATCAAGGAACTTGTTCCTGTCAAACACCTGAGAGTGTGTTTGACAGATCATCCTCCTTATCTCCAAGGCCTTCAAGACATTAGCCTTTTGCTTCTTGCGAAGATCCTTAAGAAACTTGTAGTTCATCACCGTAGTTCAAAAGCCTTCGAGCTCAGAGATGTATTCTTGGGTTTCCTTCACACCAACAATCAAGTCAGTCAAAGTCTGTTGGAGGCCATTAGCAATTTTGATGTCCTTATCGTTTTTCTCTGATATAAGAGAGAAATCGAGTCAAACATGTAGTCAGACTTCGAAGCTTTGGCGAGTTCTTGAATAAGTGGGAAGTCAGCCATTCGGAGATTGTTGAGATTTTGTGAGAATATGTTTTTTTATTATTGGTATGCAAATGGTATAGGTTATTAACCCATAAATAGCAAAAACAACGGGACCTTCCAAATTTAGGGACTAATTGTAAAGTAAGTAAAAAGACAAATAGTCAAGTTTGTGTGAGTAAAAATACGCGGGATTTATAAGTGCAAAAAACGGCTAACTGACCAATTCAGGGACCAAGTGTGACATATGAAACCTGTTACCCTGCAACTTGACCTTTGCCTTCCTTGATACGCTTATACACAATTAATGTGTTGCCAAACACCAAATAAACCCAACTAACAAGATCCGAAACCATAAACATTATCATAATAACCCGACCCAATTAAGAAAACCCAATCAAAACCAAACCTAACATACATCCACACTCACGTACTGGAACACACATCTAGTCAAACCCATTCGTAAAAACACAAAGTAAAACAATGAAAGACTAGAGCATATTCGTCTTAACTTTTAAGGATGTTCATGAAGAAGAAGAAGGTGAGGTCTTGTTCAGAATCCACTGTAATGGGTTTTTTGATTATAGCTCACTCAGGTATGAAGGAGGTTCATTAATTAATCTATGTGCCTTTACCAGTGATAGGGATATATTTAGTTCAAGCCTTGATAATGTATTATCAAAGATTAATGAACAAAAATGGGCGTTGTTTTTCTGTGATCCTAAAGAATCCTTAGAAAATGGTTTGCATTTGATTCATACTTTGATGTTGACAACTTGCCTGGTTTTGATGGGAAGGGGAAGGCTAAAAGGGTTGGTGGTGGTGCTGCTGATGTTTCTAGCGGTGTTAAGGCACCCTTTAGAAGCAGAGAAAGGATTACAAACTGCGTCCTTGCACTTTGTCGCCCAAAGGCCATCCTAGGTGATGTTTCAGTGATGAATACCATGTCATGTGTTTAATTCTTTTAAGCTGTAATAGTACAGTACCTAACTTATATGTTTGTTGTTTGCATACTTGTTTTTGCAGACAAGGTAGCAGTAGCATCATCACTTTAAGGTTCATGTTTTGTGGGTTTATCAGTTTACGGATATCGATAAGAGATGTGTATATCATTTGAAGGTTCAGCAGTTGAACGTTTTGAAGTGGGAACTGCATCGTCTTTTATATTTTGTGAAATGTCAGCAGAACCATGTATCAGACAATGACTCTGTAGTATCAGTTATTTTTCAGTTGCATCAAACATTGAACATATAGTTGATTGTTATAAGTCAACTTGGTAACTAGTTGGTTATGTATAAATTTGTTTGTTTATCCTGGGTTAAATTCTGTGAGATCATACATTGTTTAGCAGTTGACTTTTATAAATTTATACTTAACATGTCAGGTATAATGGTATAATTCGCTCAAACAATCACCCCCTTTATGTGTTGGTGGAATTGTCTTTGGTTAGAATTAACTAAGGTGTGGTATAAATGTGTATGGACTATAATACCCTTGACTAACTCATATAAATTAGACGTTTACCTCGGCGTTAATGGTCAAGGGACGAGTTTGGCATATAAACCCCTTGTTTTGGACTCCCAGCAATGAAAAAGGAAAGTTTTGGCCCATCGTGATGCGCAGGTACAAGTTTAGGGACGAACAATGTATTTTACTCTTTGTTTTTTAAGGTATCCTGTTGTAGTTAGTCACTAACTTATGATACCAATAGTATATAGTGATATACATATACATAATAAGAAGGGCAAATCACTTGGAAAATGTATCTAACTTGTCATCATTACTTCTTCTATGCTTCAATACTTTTTTTTTCTTTTTCTTTCTTTTTTCTTTTTTTTTTTTTTTGAAATATGGGTCTTTCTCTGGAAAATTCGGCCTTCTTTGGGTATTCTTGATGTAGTGATTACCATTACCCTTCATATTACATAAATAGTCCATGTGGTTTTTCCAAGATTGCATCCACCGTCCCTAAGTTAAATTACATAAATGGTCCCTGGTTTGGCGAAAATTGCATCCGTCGTTCCTAAACTTATTTTTTTCGGATCCTACATTTTGACCCGTTACATTTATATACATTTGTTACATTTTTTTATATGCGTCTGTATATCTGTTTTTATCTACTTTTTTATATACGTTTTTATCTACGCTTTTATATACTCTTTATATACGTTTTTATCTAAGTTTTTATATGCGTTTGTATATAAATCTTTATAAATGTTTTATCTACGTTATTATATACATTTTTATATACGTTTTTATCTAACTTTTTATATAGTTTATTATATACTTTTTTTTTATCTACGTTGATTTCTACTATGATAAGTCTTAGTTGTAGGAGCTGATGCCACATGGGAGCTGTGTGAAGACATTGCAGCCCGATTTTCCTCCTTTGATTTGAATGCTTGATTACGAACTTGAGGACAATTAATGTTTGAAAGGGAAGGCATTGATATGAGACAAAAGTGATGGTCAACAAAAGTCAAACACCAAGAACAAGTCATAACAGATTTTCCCGCTGCAATTCATTTTCCATTCATTATACATTTCAGTGGTATAAATATTAGCTAGTTACATATCAATCTATTAATTTCTTCTCTTTGTAAAAAACTCCTATTCTTAATAACAAATCCCATTCTTCTAGCTCAAATCTCTATTCTAATTCTTGAGTTCCATTTAGTTGAATAAGATATTTCCTCATTTCATTTCATTTTTGGAAAGATCATATCACGAAAAAAATGCTTCAAATGGTCAGAAGACTTGATTTCAGTCAAGGATTAATCATCATCACTAAGGGGTGGATGTGGCTGATGATTTTTCTATCTCCTATTAAAGTTTCTTTCTTTATTTTTTTATTTATTTTTTATTTTTTATATTTCATTATTTAAAAATACCTCAAATACACTCATACCCACACACAACTAATAAAACAAAATCTCTCTCATCCAAACACTTTTCTCTCTCTTGCTTTTCGTTCAAGACTTATAAACGTCGCTTAGGATTTTTCTATTTTTTTTTCTTTTTTTTGCTCATCTCTTTTCCAGTGACAAGAGATAGCCATTAACAGAATAGCAGCTTGCTCTTCTTCCCCCAGATTGTTCAACCATGGCTTCCCTCTTTCATATGTCGATCTCTTTCTCGGTTGTTGTTGTTCTTTTTGACGTTGTTGTTGCAGTGTTTCTCGTTGTCGTTGTTGTTGAAGCTTTACCTGTTGTTGTTGCAGTTTTTCTTGTTGTCGCTGTTGTGGTTTTTGATTTGCCACCATTAATCGCACATTCAACTTCATATCACTGTTTGGTTTCGCCGCACTCTTTGCAATTCCTTTTCCATTTTGATCCAGTCCTCTGATTTGTGCTCTCCGTTTCTTGTTGTATTTGATCCGACACGCATTGCAAAGTTCCTTCACACAAAACAAGGCTAGACATCCTTTCACGGAGCGTTTCCTACAGCAAAGAGAAGCAGACACTAACAATATCACTATAAAATTACAAAATTATACTACTAATATAACAAAACAAGGCTAGACGACATACCATCATACATGAAGCACTCAGTATATGGTTTGACTTTTTACGAATGAAATCCTGATGATAAACAAGTTTTAATCACAAGGCATAAGATGAATATAGAAAGATATATATGTGAAAAGATTATAATAAGCAAGGGAGAATGCTTCTTCACACCTATTTCTTTAGAAACTTTCTGAGCCAATAGTGAATGACATTTTTTGCTGCAAGTTCCTCCATCAAAATAATATTTGGAGCAACCTTTTGATGGTCATAAGGACATAAAAACGTAATGTATTACAAAAGTTACAGAAATAGGATTGGAAGAGATATAGAGGTATAGAGAATGCGTGTGAGCATCAGAATTATTTTCAATATATAGAAACATAATGGTTTAAATGGCCGTTGGGTAACGGTCACTAATGGTATAATGTAAATTAAGTTAAGGAGTGCCTACGTGTATAGTATAATATAAACCGTTACCCAACGGTTACCTTTGTAACATGTATTAAATTCAAACAAAGCTACTACTTATTATGAAATCATAAGAAAAATGACCGTTATCCAACCGGTCTAAAGCCCAACAACCAAATCAAATTAGTTTGGACAAAAAAGTTTAAAGTACCAAATTTATATTATATTTCCCAATATGTAGTTGGTACTTTCATTTTGACGTGTATTAATAATTAAAATAAAAAAATATATATATTGTTAATTTTTTTAATTACGAAGGACTTGTGGGACATGTTAAATGTGTCCAATTCTTGCATAGGATCGAAGGACCATAAAGAGTCAAAACTAGCTGTTAATTCTATTTCATGAACTCAGGAGAGGAGAAGGCCTTCTCAGTCACATATGCTACATTTTAAAGCGCTGAGGTTAGTTAATTAGGTAGATATTTCGTGTATAGGTGGGAGGTAAGAAATGTCTACAAAGGCTTCCATCTTTAACTTTCGACAGCACCCGTTGGAGAAAGAGGCAGCTCAAAGAATAGGATGAGAACAATAACAATTTCTCGAAACGGAATCATGCTAGATAAATAAAAGGATATTAATAGACGTTATTGATGCCATCTGATGTGAATATAATCAACAAAAACTATGGAGAAACATTTATGTATTAGGAAAAGAGTAGAGTTCTATAGTAAAAATACCTAAAGAACTAGCTGCAAGAGACTGTTTCTTTTTTTTCATCAACTTGGCGAGATACTAGGGACAATTCCTTCTCCAATGACCCATTTCACCACACTGGTGATAGGTCGCATCCTTTGCAAGATTATCCTTCTTGGGTGGTGGAGGAATCTTAGGTTTGGAAGCATTATATGGTTTATACTCAGGAGTATAAGCCATCTTGTGCTTTCCATTTCCTTGATTCCCCTTAGCAGCCTTACACAAATTATTCTTCTTATGGTTTTTCTGGACCTTTCTCGCACGTATGTTATGTAGTGCATGTGCATCATCTTTCTTTGGCAACGAAACTCATGTTGCTTAAGCATAACATGTAATTCATTTACGTTCTTCCCCATGCTGTGCATATTAAAGTTCTGCACAAACGAAATGTACTCTTTAGAGAGACCAATTAAGATCAAACTAACTCCATAGTTCAGAGTAAGTGGGTGACCAAGACGTTCCAAGTTGTCAATATAGCTCTTCATCTTTAGAACATATGAGCTAACAGATTGACCTTCTTCCTGCTTGCAAGCATGAAATTCACGTGCAGTTTGTAGAAGCTCCTGTTCTGCCTATTGGGAGAACATGGACTTCAACTCCTGAAGCATGTCATAAGCACCAAGATGAGTTAGATTTTGTTGGATCTCTAACTGCATGCTCATAAGCATGAAGGCAACTATGTCCTTTGAGCCTTTGACCCAAGCAATGTGAGCTGCAAGAGCCTCAGCAGGGACAGGGTGGCCAGGAGTTGCAACAGGTGCAGCATGTATGGGATGTAAACTCTTGAGTACCAAATTGTTCCCGACTGAGGTAGTCATCTACAATTTAGAAAAGTTCAAATAATTAGTATTTTCGATAATTACATTCTTAAAAGAATTAACTACCCAATTAATTACTAATAAGACTAAGATCCGTCTTGCACTCCCACTTATTTACCTTGGGTCTGACCAGTGAGTAACTAAGTAGGACAAGAGCTAAGCGACGAGCGTTAATTGCATAATGCAACTCTTAGACTTTATGAGACTGTTTAAGGCATTAGTAAACAAGTAATAATGTCAAAAGCATATTTAGTTCTCATCTTATGCCTCGGGTCAGTATACTCGAAATAAGTCGACCAAGTAAGAACTTGCAAAAATCACCAAAGCTTTGACCAATGAGTAATAATCGCCATGGGTTGGAATGGCCCTAAGGTCTGACTAAAGAGGTCAAGCCAAATGCACGTGTTCATAGTTGGTTGGCATAGACTTAAAATTTTACACATAGGGTATTCACATAAATGTGGTAAAAGTCGTGTACAAAGAAGCATGCAAAACAACTTTGTAACACTTACTTTAAAAACTTTTGGTAATGACATTGTAGTGATCATCATGGTTCACGGTAGCTCCAATCGAACTCGCAGGTAAGCGGAGGACCAGGTCAGCGCTAGGCAATAACAAGAAATCCTTTAGGTGTGACTGTGCGCACCTCCTTAAACCCCCTTTATAGTCTGTTCTAGTGGGTGAGCTGTACATCCCAAGTTTCCATAGCGTCTAGTTTTCAAATTCATGAAAACTTGTTTCAATAGTTTAGGTCACTTTATTTAATAAAAACAATTTTCTACGAAACAAATAGCATGTCACAATGAGCATGGTATAATTTAGGCATGTAAATAAAGACCGTTATTAATGTTATGGTTACGATATGTATTATTCCATATTGCATACAATTAGGTGTCAAATACAAGTAACAATTATGCACATAAGGAATCGCAAACATATACACATAAAACATTAATAACCACATATTGTTCCGAGTTCTCTCGCGAGTCTCCCCCAAAAGGAGAACCATAAGGTCGTCACTAGGTACAAAACCTAGATCGCCCCATACATCACAAAAAGCAATTGAGTGGCCTTATAGCCGGAAAAACACATAAAAAGCATGACAAACTTAATTAACAATTAATTATGCTATTTTATGTATATAATAACAATATGTAATTCTAATTAACAATTAATTTTAATTAACAAATTAATTCTAATTAACAAATTAATTCTAATTAACAATTTAATATAATTTGTTTGTGTCTAGGTATTTTTGATTAATAATTGACAAGTATTGCATTATAATTGTCAAAACAAAAATAAAACGAATAACTAATTAGATTTCATGCATCCTTTTAACATGTTTATTAAAGCGTGTAACCCATAATCACAAAATGAGTTGACTCGTGATGCCACTATTGGGATTTTAGATCTAGTTAACCAATTGACGCAAACGAGTACGCAGCAGAATTGGATCTAGTTTATGCAATTAGGTTAACACATGATTAATAAACAATAATAAATAAAAGGGATAAAGAAAACTAACCCTCGTAGTCACCCGCAAGTAAATAATGAACAAGAAACCAAGTGCTTAAAACAAACACCTCTATAAGTCCACACACAAACACTTAACCACAAGTACGTTCGATAGCGCTAGTCGAGAACGTTTACCCAAATCAACCCTTGAATACTTGAATTACCATGAACAAAGAAAACCAAGAACTTCTTCTTTAACCTCTGTTCGAGAACCACAGTTTGCCCGAGAACCAAACTGCACTTCACTCGATATCGGACAAAACAGTCCGATGTCTTCTACCCTTCTGTCCAATAAAAACCAAAACAGAAACCAACCTCTTCTTGCTTCACGATCACAGGGAACAAGAAAGAACTATCAATCAAATTTGAAACCTATAACCAACTTGGATCAAGAACTAGCAAGTTTAGGGTTCGACGAAAACCAAACAAACCCTAATCGGTTTGTATAAAATTCGATCGGGTAGAAGAACTTGGAGGTTGGATCGATTGGCAGAGTTAGGGATAGTAAAGTCGTGAGTTTTTAGATGCATGGCAGATTTGTATTTATAGGATTAGAACCCTAGTTGTACTTGGACTCAAACTTGAGCTCCAAGTAATCAAATCCAAACACTAACCGATCGTTTCATGTGTCTAGGCCAAAGGCATAACAAAAACTCGACCCATGTTGAAAGAACACGTCCAATGGGTCGCTTAAAACAATCGGGTCTCATGCATTCAAAATGGGTCGTACAATATTCAAGTAGTAAACGTTTATTACGTACTCTCATGTTTAACGTGTGTGCCCCCATAGGCTCACACACTTCTAGTTGTTTCATGTGTTTTAAGTCCCACAATCCAACAGCTCCCCCTGTCAACATTCAGTAAATGACTAAAATACATCTAGGTAAAAGTCATTTCACTTTGGTCAGGGACGAAAATTGAACCAAAAGTCCCCCACACGGACTTGCGCCTGCACTTTCGAAGTTATAGGGATTGCCTGCCATATGGACAAACCACATGACTGTGTTTTGCAATTTCATCATTTATAAAACGCCAAGGACTTGTTGGACATGTTCTTGTATTATGGCAAGCCATGAAGCACATGCCTTTAGCTAAAGTCTACAATTCTTATGTACCTTTATCTAGCTTACTGAGTCAAAGAACATAAAAAGTTAAAACCGGCTATTAATTATATGCAACAATTTAAAGAGGTGAGAAATAATCAGCAAATTCAGCCCGCTTCATTAGGATTCGAAGGTATAAAAAATCAAGCCCAAGTTGACAAATACCTTTGTGTTCACAGGATCATGACTTGAAGAACACATTAATAACTTAAAATGATGATGTAAGTCCAATAAATGTCGGCCTTAAATGATGTATTTATTAACGGGTCTAGACTTCTGTAATGGGATTTTAGCAACTTTTGTAAACAATATTTTTTTGCAGGTTATTCTATGTTGCACAGGTTTTGTGGGGTTTCCAGGATCGAATGATCCAAACAACAACATGTATAATTATCATTGAAAGGAATAATAAAAAGAAACACAGAATATGGGTTAAACCCTTTATAACTGATATATAAAACTGGAAGGGTTACTTATTGACTTACAGGATCCTATCTATATATACTTATTGGAGCGGCACAATTGAACATCCAAACGTTGTGTTGTTTGGGATGTAACCATTTCCTACTAACTACCCTAACTGCCTACGAATGGGCCTGTATGGGTTAACATATTTGGACCCATGTTGCAGACTTAATTCGATCCAATTTACAATTCATAAAACATAATACATACTCAACTATAAGTCTTAACATAAACAATAAACATACTTTGATCTAAATATATTAGAGGCTAACATTCTACTTACAGTTACAAGGCTGATTCTGGTTTTGCAAGTCTTTGTTATTCCTAACTGGATTATCTGCTATGTTTCTTCCTCCTAGTTGTGGTACCTTAACTTTAGTTCTGTCCTGTATTGCTATTCTAAGATTTTGGGTTTGATATACCCCTAATTGTTGAGTTCAGATATTAAGCGTATGGTTTTACGTTATCAAACAAGGACGGTCCAGAAATTGATGATATCTTCCACGAAGATTTCGCATCACCATCATTATCGTTACATGTAAAGCCCAAATATATGACAAAATAAGGTTATCTTAGTACACTAGTACAACATGTAAAAATAATATGTACCTGACTGCTACAGTTGCATACAAGTCTTGTTGTTTACTCGCATTGTTCCGTCACATTAACTTCTGGAAGATACCCGGAGATCATTAGTTCATGAGATAGGTTGTCTAGCATTTTGTAAATATGGTCCGACTTCACATGAGATTGATCACCAGCCACAAACTGATAAACAGTTCCATCGATTTCAATTGAACTGACATCTGGATTCTTTTCTATACTCCTGCTTTTCATTCTTCTTCTCACATTGCTCGCCTTGTGCCAATCTCCGCCTCCGGCATATATATTCGAAAGAAGAAAAAAATTTGAATCACTGCCAGGGTTCAATTTACTAATAAACCTCATCAGTTTTCCTGCTAATCTTATACTACCAGCCATTCTGCATGCTCCTAAAACGAATCCCAATACAACTTCATTTGGTTTCATCGGCACACTCTCTATTCTTGGAGATATTCTATAATGTTTAATCATCAAGATAAAGAGTTTGAAACCTTCATCGACCAACCCTGCATGACTACACACAGTAAGAGCACCTGTAAAAGTCACTCCATCCGGCATCAACACGTCATTTTGCGTCCAATAGAAATACTTGAGACTCTCTTGCGGATTTCCATTTAAAGCAAAGTCGACAATAATTGAATTCCAAGAAACCAGATTGCGTTTAGACATGCTGTGAAAGACTTGAACCGTGAATTCAGTGGACACGCATCTACAATACATGTCAATCAATGAATTATTTATCCGGACATTATCCATCAACATATTTCCCTCCAAAACAATTCGATGAAGCCATAAGCCTAATCCAAGTGCTCCTAAATTTGCACACGCAGAGAGTGCAGAAACAATGGTAACAAAATCTGGCTGAACCCCAGAGGCTTGCATTTCTTGAAACCACTCCAACGCATGTTTGTAACTGTTGAGATAAACTCAAATAAGTAGTTAAAGTGGCAGCTAAAACATGAAGAAAAGGCACCTATATGCTTGAATTTGAACTAGCAGTTTATTATAGTTTTTTATGTGGTAGTTTAATGTTTAAATTGTGGGTCAGTTATGAATTTTGTTTCTTCTAGAAGTCTAGTATCTAGTATAAATATGTTGTGTTTTGTAGTTTATGATCAGGGAAAATAATAATAAATAAAGTGTTGTGTGTCTCTGATCTTTATCTTCCCTTCCTCAGGAGACAACCCCATTCAAAATAGGGTGAAGGCTGAGAATACGTAACAAACTTTCTCAAATATACCGAAGTACGTAACATACAAATTTTATTATTTTTGTACGTAAATAACTTTCAAATTATGTTCAATGTACGTAATATTGACAGGTTACCAAGTTTTAAAGTTACAACAATGGACCATGTCGTTTGCATTCACTTTCACCGTTAGTCATTTGACATTTTTTCACTTAAAAAAATTACAGTAACGGTCCTTGTAGTTTGCTTTGACTTTCACCATTAGTCCTTTGTCTTTCATTTTTTTATATACATTTTTTACGCGTTTTTATACACATTTTTTTACATATTTTTATACACGTTTTTACACACGTTTTTATATATATTTTTTTACACATTTTTATACACGTTGTTTACATGTTTTTATAAATGTTTTTACACACGTTTTGTAAAAAACGTTTTTATATACGTTTTTTACATGTTTTTATACACGTTTTTTACACACATTTTTATATACGTTTTTTTGCATGTTTTTATACACGTTTTGTAAAAAACGTTTTTATATACGTTTTTTACATGTTTTTATACACGTTTTTTACACACGTTTTTATATACGTTTTTTACATGTTTTTATACACGATTTTACGCACGGTTTTATATACGTTTTTTATATGCTTTTATACACGTTTTCTAAAAAACATTTTTATATATGCTTTTAACATGTTTTTATACACGTTTTTTACACACGGTTTTATATACACATAAAAAACGTATATAAAAAACGTGTGTAAAAAATGTTTTTACACACGTTTTTATATACGATTTTTACACATGTTTTATATACGCGTTTTTACACATGTTTTATATCGTTTTACATGTTTTTATACGTTTTTACATGTTTTATACACGTAAAAATGTATATATAAAAACGTGTAAAAAACGCTTAAAAATATGTAAACAAATGTGTAAAAAGCGTATGTATATAAAAAGATGAAAGACGGACTAATGGTGATATAAAACTAACATGTTGTATGACTATAACAAACGAGCCTAACTTTAAAACTTAGAACTCGTAACCAAGTTTCGATGTGACTTTTCTTTACAAACCCATCAATTAACTATGTATTTTTGGTGTTTCACAAGTGGAATATCTTGGGCATATCATATCAGACAAAGGAGTAGCAAAACATAATTTGAAACAGTTTAGAGGATCAGTCAACCTTTGGCTGCTCTTTTGAAGAAAAATGCTTTTGTTTGGACTAAGACAGCTAAAAAGGCATTTGAAGAATTGAAAAGGCAATGATGTTTGTCCCAGTCCTCAAGATGCCAAACTTTGAAGAACCCTTTATTGTGGAGACTGATGCTTCAGGGTATGGGATTGGAACAATGTTACAACAAGGGGGCATCATATAGCATTTCTGAGCAAAACATAGGCACCAAAACACCATACCTTATCTAATTATGAAAAGGAGTTCTGAGCAAAACATAGGCAACAAAACACCTCCTGCTCAAAGGAAATGATTGCCTAAACTCATGGGATATGACTATGATAATAATGCAATTGATGGCCACTACCTTATCTAGTGATTTTTATCAGTGTATGGTGGAAATTTGGACCACATATGATACATTACAAGCCCTAATTACTAAGTTGCAGGCACCCGACTCCTCTTCTACACACTATACATGGTCTTCTAACAAGCTGTTAAGGTAAGGTAAATTGGTGATTGGTAGTGATGTTGTTTTGAGACAAGACTTGATACATCACTTCCACAACACTATACATGGTCTACAAACAGGCTACAACCAAGAGACTTTGTGAACATGTTTACTGGAAGAAAATGAGAAAAGAGGTCAATGAGTATGTGAGGAATTATGTGGTTTGTTAAAGGTTTAAACCTGAGTTGGTGAACCCAAGATTGCTACAACCACTACCCATCCTTGAGCTAATTTAGACTGAGATTTCCACGGATTTTATTGATGGCTTGCCTATGTCTAAAGGTAAGGTCATTATGGTGATTGTTGGATAGGGTGAGCAAGTATGCTCACTTCATTCATTACACTTAATCATCTCTACACTGCTCTAGCGTGGTGAGTCATTCTTGGAAAACATTTAAAAGTCGCATGGATTGCCTAAGATCATTGTCGGTGTGAGAGATATAGTTTTCTTAAGTAAGTTTTGGAAGGAACTGTTTTGACTCCTACATGTCAGTCTGCACATGAGTACCGCATACCACCCTCAAAGTGATGGGAAAACTAAAGTGGTTAATAGGTGCTTAGAATGTTATCTAAGATGTATTAACACCACTCCCTGTCAAGTAGTCTATGGTCTATTAGAAACTCGAAGGCCTTTTAGGCTTATATTAGATGAAGAGATTGTAAGTGAAATTTAGGAAGAGAGGAATATTATTGATTGCTTAAGCTTTGCTTGATTTGCTTCATTCTTACATATGCATCACCACAACACCTATTTATACTACTCCATGGAATGTTCTAGAGATGAGATATTTCCATGGATATTCTACTACGATCTAGATACTTCCTACATCATCTTGATCATTCCTAATACATCATCATCCTTATCCTAATTCTAGATATTTCTATTACATTTAGCTACAATATTCTAGACATATCTATGGATATTTTCTAGGATTATTCTTTGTCGTTCTAGAAGCTTCCATACCATTCTACTACTTTCTAGAAGCTTCCACTATATGGGCTCGGACTAAATCAAGTTTACGATCCAACACCCCCCTTTAAACTTGATTTACCGACTCCAAGCATCATTTGTTGTCTTGAAAAATCTTTCTCGTTGATCGGCTTGGTGAGGATATCTGCAACTTGGTTTTCGGACCTCGTATGTATCACTTGGAAATCTTTCCTTGCAATGCACTCTCGAATAAAGTGATAACGAGTGTTGATATGCTTACTTGATCATGGTATCTTGGATTTTAGCTAAGTCAATGGCCGACTTGTTATCTACATAGATCTCGATCGCATCTTCTTGTTCCATGTGTAGCTCCTTTAGCATCGTCTAACCCAAATTGCGTGACATACACATGATGTTGCACTCGTACTCCGCTTCACAACTAGACAAAGTAACAATAGGTTGCTTCTTTGAAGACCATGTAAAAGCATTGTTACCTAGGAAGAATATGAATCTGTTGTACTTCTTCCATCGTCTTTGTCTCCGACCCGATCATTTGTCGCTATATCCAACCGACTTAAAGTCTTCACTTGTTGAATAAAACATTCCGTAGTCTACGGTACCTTTGATATAACGGAGGATCCTCTTTGCAATCTCAAATGCTTTGTCGTAGGCTCTTCCATGAAATGACTAATTAAACCAACCGCCAAGAGTATGTCAGGTCTTGTACATGTCAAATAGCACAAACTTCCAACGAGACTCTTGAATTGAGTTGAGTCTACCGCTTCTCCTCCGTCATGCTTAGAAGGCTTTGCCTTATGTTCTATGGGGTGCCAACGGATTGCACTTATCCATGCCAAACTTCTTTAATATCTCCTTAGCATATCCTTCTTGACTTATGAAAATTCCATCATCCGTGCGCTTCACCTCAATGCCAAGATAATAAGACATAAGTCCTATGTCCGTCATCTCGAACTCTTTCATCATTGACTTCTTGAGCTCATCAATCATACTCGAGAGTTTCTGTAAAGATCAAATCATCCACGCACAAGCGCACGAGCGGATACTTCCATTTGCAAATTTCATGTAAAGTGCATATTCACTTAGGCATTTAGTAAAGCCATGTTCTTGGAAATACTTGTCAATTCTAGTATTCCAAGCACGTGGTGCCTGATTTAGACCATATAAGGCCTTCTTTAACCTTAGCACTTTACCTTCTTGCCCTTTGGCAACATATCCCTCTGGTTGCTCCACATAAACTTCTTCTTCAAGAAGTCCATTTAGAAATGCAGACTTTACATCCATTTGGTGGATTTTCCACCTATATTGAGCAGCAATAGCAATAATCATTCTAATATTTTCTAAGCGAGCAACAGGAGCAAATACCTCTTCGTAGTCGATACAATGCTTCTGCTTGTAACCTTTTGCCACAAGTCTTGCCTTGTACTTTTCCACTTCGCCTTTGGCATTTTCTTGGTCTTGTATACCTACTTGACTCAATAGCCTTTTGGCCTTTCGAAGGGTCGTCAACTCCACGTATCATTCTTCACTATTGACTTTATCTCCTCGTCCATGGATTGTCTCCGTTTCTTGCTTTTCATAGCCTCCTCAAAAACTAAAGGTTCACAATCAACGTATAAACAAGTAAGGGATATTTCGTCGGTTACCTCGTGAAATCTCCCGCAAACTTCTTGTCTTGGTTCTCCTTCACTTGAACTTGAAGGTGATTCTTGGGTTGGGGTTGGACTTTGATGTTGTTGGACTTCTTTACTTGATTCACCCGTCTCTTCTTCATCGGTCATAGGAAGAAAGTCATACCTTTCATTTTCCTTGATGCTCTAATCCCATGTCTCTTCTTCATCGAAATCCACGTCTCTACTCACTACCACCTTCCTTGTGATTGGATTATAGAGCTTATAACCTTTCGACTGCTTATCGTAGCCAACAAACAAATGCTTCTCACTTCTATCATCAAGCTTTAATCGCCTTTGGCTAGGAACGTGGACATATGCTATGCTTCCGAATACCCTTAGGTGAGAGACGGTAGGCTTCATCCCATTCCATGCTTCTTGTGGAGTCTTGTTATCTAAACTCTTTGACGGACACCGGTTCAATAGATATCTTGCACAATCAACCGCCTCGCCCAAAACTCCTTTGGCATCTTCTTACTTTTCAACATGCTTCGGACCATATTGAGAATGGTTCTATTCTTTCTCTCAACCACTCCATTTTGTTGTGGGGAGTAAGGAGCCGTTAGAAATCTCCGGATCCCATTATCCTCACAAAATTTGTTAAATTCTTTTTATATAAATTCTCCACCTCTATCGGATCTCATTGATTTAATTTTTAAACCTTTCTCTTTTTCAACCATAGTTTTAAATGTTTTAAATGTTTCAAAAGCTTGGGATTTTTCTTTTAGAAAATATACCCAAGTTTTTCTTGAAAAGTCATCAATAAAGAGCATAAAGTAAAGATTCTTACTATAAGAGGGTGGAGTAATGGGACCACACAAATCCGTGTGAATTAGATGTAAAGTCTCCTTAGCTCTTGATGTCGCTTCTTTCGGGAACGAACTCCTAGCATGCTTCCCAAGAAGGCATCCTTCACACAGTTGATTGGGATGATCAATTTGATCTAACCCTTTCACCATTCCCTTTGAGGATAATAACTTTAAGTCACCAAAGTTTAAGTGCCCATATCTCATGTGCCAAAGCCACAAATGATCCTTCAAACAACTCTTTAAGCACTTAGCTTCATCATGTTGAATGTTTAGAAGGAACATTCGGTTTTTGGTCATAGGCACTTTTGCTATGAGCTTTCCTTTGGGATTTGTTAGGAATTAGAAAATTCCTTAGTGAAGTGTCGGTCACCCCAAATGTTATCTAGCTTAAGTTAGCTCGTAGACTTGTCATTATTTACGTTATTAAGTTGTTTATTAGTTAGTTTATAGCATAGTTTAGTTTAGAGCAACACCGTCGAGGAAGGACGGGTCTTTACCTAATATACACGATCCACAGGCCGATGGGAGGTCGTGTAGTTTGTAGTATAAATACCCCTTCCATCCATGGAAGGGTGGTGCTTCTCATTCAATATAATATTTCATACTTTTGTGTAAACCTCTAGCAAGAACACCTCTCTCTACTACTAACTCTCTAATTTCTTATCATGGTTTGACATCGCTTTCTATCCTTGTGGTTCGGATCATTTTTATGTTCATTGGTATTCGTGGCAATCGTCTCTCTGCTTTTTGTATCCTTCATTTTTGGTCAAAGATGTCATATAGTTTTACATGTTTGTCTTGGTCATTTATTTTGGTCCATGTGGTATATCAATATATCCGATAACATGTTTTAACTAAGATATCTGCTTTCTTTTAAGTCCAAACAGTCCTTTTGAGTCTATTTCAAGATAATCATTGTATCTCGGTTGTTTTTAATCACAAAATGGGTCATTTGTGAAGTTTGTCATGTTTTTCGGGTATATCATGAAGATGAGCGGAAAAGTAGCCGGAAAACTCATCGGAAAACATAAAAAATCTAGCTAGCGATTTGACACCAAACCGACCAGATGCATTGCACTTTTTATAGCGACTTGTCTTTACAAGTCGCTACGACTTGGCCTAGCGACTTGGCCGTGGCGACTTGGCCGTGGCGACTTGGCCGTGGCGAGTTAGTCGTGGCGAGTTGTGTAAAATGGTTTTGCAACAGAAATGAAGAATGAGAAAACTTTGACCACGACCACAAGAACAAAATACCTATTACCGCCTTCATCATGAACCTTAGTTCCAAAACCCATCATCGATCCGAAACACATATCCTACATCTAGACTCAACCAAGTACCAATTTTTAATCTCGGACCCCATCCGTGTGTGATTGTGACATAAAGGTCAAACACACAAGGAACTCATCATATATCCATGGTTAACAAATTTATCAAAGTTATTATATCATGAAGAAACATCGATTGTTACCGTTACATGACTCAAAAGAATAACTTATTGAAGTATCTCGCCTCCTTGACTCTCGTGTTATTCATAACAAGACACTTGAGGTCATTATAACGAAAGTTAAAGGATTCATCATTGATCTTAAACCTTTGATAATTTTTGAATTCAAGAATGGTGTAATAACAATTGTGTTACAATCGCTTTTCTCTAATTCGTTACTTTTGTACTTATACTCAATCAATTAGTTCAAGGTTTTGTGGAAAACTAGAAGGGGGTTGAATAGTTTTACCAATTTAAAACATCCTTTTAAATATTTAGATCGACTTATGTCAATCTATTTGGTTGTTTATGTTGGACGTTGATAGATAGATATATAAACTTGTAATGAAAGATAAAGAGTAAGCACATCACCACGACACAAGTATTTATAGTGGTTTGGCTACAAGGACACCTTCCTTGCCCTACTCCACCCCCGAGTCACCTACTCGAGAGTTCGTAAGCACTACACCAACTCCTTATGGCGGAGAAGCCTTCACAACGCCGCTTAACCTTTTTCCTGACAAAGCTAAATACCGAGTTCTTTCACCAAGGCGAACCACACCTAACACAACGTCGCCTACCCTTTATTAGGTACTAGGCTAAGCACCTAGTTCTTTCACACCTTAGGTGAACTACACCTTCACGACACAACACCTAATCTCAAGGAGATCTACTCTTGTTACAACACCATCAAGGATATCACCATCCTTGTAAATAAACAATACTTATATGTATAACGATGCACCTCATCGATTATACGACCTAGGCATTTCTTCACAAATGCTACTTGATTTGATTCTTTGGCATCCTTCACTAATGCCTTTGACACAACGCTGGCACCCTTCACTAATGCCTTCGCCTTGACACCTATAGCATTCTTCACTAATGATCTTGACACGAGCGATAAGCACCTTTCACTAATGCTTTCGTCTTGACACTTTCAAAGATCCTTCACTAATGCCTTTAACCCAACATTTATGGAGAAAGGTAGATCTATCAACAAGAGAACCTTCGTTGTCTTGATGATGACGTAACATGGAAACTCATGGACTTGAGCTTGCACGTCTTCAAGAAGTGGTGATCTTTCCTTTAAGAGGAACCTAGAAGATCACACAAAACAAAAGACAAAACTACATAGATCACTTGGATCTAAGGTTAGAGGTTAGAATACTTTGGGAAGTATGTGTGTAAAGAGCACCTAGAGAGAAGAAATGGCTCTCTATTTATAGAGGAAATTCTTCTGCTTACCCGAATCCCACGGATCCTACCACAAGGGATCCGCTAGCACAACGCTAGGGATCCGTGGTCCGCTCCTCTTTGCCCATGGGTATTTTTGGTTATGGGTCATGGGTCATGGGTTATGGGTTGATCCGTGGTTTTCTTTCTAGATACAATGTATCTTAAGGATACAATGAACTTGGTCAAGTGGTATATATAAACCATGGGTTATGGGTCAATACCATTTGCTAGTATTAAGGGTACAATGAACTTAGTCAAGTGGTATATACAAAACCATGGGTTATGTGTCAATAGCATTTGCTAGTATTAAGAGTACAATGAACTTAGTCAAGTGGTATATATAAAACCATGGGTTATGGGTCAATTTGCTAGTTTTACCCATTTAGTGTATACTTGTTTTACCCAACTACATTCAATGTATTTGGTCAATGGGTCAAATACTTAAGTTTCTACCCATTTACATTACCCAATATACTACATACTAGTTATGTATATTTACCCAAATATGTAAACACTAGTTGTTGTACATATGTACTACTAAATCATAAAATCACTTATACTTGTTTTAGTGTTTTATGTGAAAATGTGAATATGTTAGAAACTATTAGTTCAAACCATTTACGTATTTTATTTGTTTCGTTAATATGATTTTACGTTTGTTATCGACAAAACATTGAAGATCGTAAAATATAAATAAACGTTTTACACTTATTTGTATTAACAATCTCCCTTTTGTTGATGACAAAACATAAAATTATTTTAAGGAAAGGCTAAAATTAAAAGTTTGAATTTGTAGTTTTACTTTCTTCTCCCTTTTGTTGAAACAAAAGAGCTTCGAAGAAACTAACACATTGTTTTTAGGAAAACATGTGAAAGAAAAAATATTTAGAGCAAGTAACGAGAACGGATCTCGTCTTTACTCCCCTTGACGAGTCCATCCCTCCGTAAGGCGCCAAGAAAGTAATACTAAGCTAGTTTGTTTGCATCTAAGTTTGCAAAATATTTCGTCTAAGTGACGAATGTGCCCCTTGATGATTGCAATTTTGCAAAGGGATGTCGAGAAATGTATTCCTAATATTGCAAGTAATTTGTAATGTATTGTTTTGACACAAAGCTCCCCTAGCTTTGGGTGTCAAATGCTTCAAGTGTAGATTGAATAACTACAAAACAAAGGTTAGAAAACAAGTATAATGCACAATTTCTTGCATATGTGATCCAAGTTAGTAGAAACATAGTTCTCTGTCTCACGGATCCCACGGTTCCCTCCTAGTAGGGATCCGCCTAGGCAATAATGAGGGATCCGTATAGTCGATGAAATTAAAGAAGGTGATGTAACAAGTAATGTTAACATCAAAATGAGATATGTATTCAACCAACAAACATATACTCAATGCAATATGGCAAGTAAAACTATCATTCAATAAAACATAAGATGTATGATTGGGTAAATGGTTCGACTTATGTGGTGCGGCTTGTTAACTTGTTTAATTGCCCGATATGTCCCTAGTTCATTTAATTATAGTGTTCATCTTGTATTCCTACTTGTTACGTATGAGCGCCATGTTTTACTTCTTGTTATAATCTTGGTTATGTCTTCAACTAAGGGTTTCATCTGTTTGATTGCCATGCTCACTTACTAATTATACCTTCCGCTTGCCTTTAGATTTTTGTGTGTGCTTGTATTTATGTCATTGATGCTTTGCTTTGCTTCGTTCTCCTTGTTATATGTGCTTTGGATATCTCAGATAATTGTTTTCGCGGGATCCTCATTGACTCATTGTTCTCATTTCATTTGTGACCTTGTTATCCGTTCCTTTGTTCATTTTGCATTTGATTCTATTTAGCTTTCGTTTTGTTATATACATTCCTGGGCTTTTAAGCTCGGCCGCATTCCTTTTCTGCGGCGGGTTTTTAGGTTGGAAGATGGGCTTTGATGGGCTGAGAGTTTGAGTATCTAAGTGGACCAACCCTAGCACCTTATTACTTTGGGACTTATTTTGAAGAGCTTTTGTTTTGAGTTTTCCTTTCATTTTGGATATTGTATTTCCTTGTCAGTCAACTGTTCATATGATTTGATGCTTCATTTTAAGGTTTTCGTTTGCAAAGATTTAAATTGTATGTTCTGATATGACACCAGAATGTGACACTTCTACCCTTGTCGGGTTGGGGTGTTACAATTATGGTATCAGAGATAAGGTTTCGTCTTGTTGACCTTAGGATTGACCTGTGAGGACTGGGTAGACATTAGGCTTCCGTCTGTTTGATATATTCGATTCCTTTTGATTGTCATTCGGTTTGACTTGATAATCTTTTGTCTTCACTTTTGGGTCTTCTTCTCTTCACATTTGATTTTATTATTTAGTATTCGCATATCGGTTGCGATCGTTAGATGGAGACTACCCGAGAGCCGAAGATGATGGTCTTAACCTGCGTTCGCAATGCGATCTCGGTGGAGAGGTTCGTGAAGCGAAGCCACACCCGATTGCCGTGCTTCTTTGGAGGCATCGGGATCTTCTTTGGAGGAGGCTGACGGATCAACCAAAGGCGCAAGGATGGAGAAAGGTTCAACCGGTGTCGAGAAGGTTCATCTACTTCATGTGACTGGCGCGACTTGTGTCACTCTGATTCGTTTGTCACGCGTTTTGAGGCGGTTTGATATCTTGCTACGTGATTTTGATTGGCATTACTTTTCTTTGATTCATTCAGAACTCGGTTTGAATCGTGATGTTTTATCGTTTAGTATTCTGGTATATCTCAGCTTTTCTTTTTGGACCGACAGTAATGAGTCATGAGGAACCGTTTCATGCAAGTTGGTGGCATTCTTTCATTGTGATATGGCAAGTTGTTTGATGTGTTATATGCTATATGTACGCGATTCTGGTCTACTCTGGTATGTTACTTGATATCTGTATGTGATATGTTTGTGTGCTATTGGCTATGTGGTTTGTCATGACCCGAGACAGAATATGGTGACAATAAGGGCTTGTTATGTGATGCAAGTATTATGACGCCTGATCAACGTGATAATATCGAGATCATATAAATTGAACTTATTGAAATCATACAACGTGTTGGGAAATGCCTGGGGTCGGTACGTGAATGGAATAAGGCTTATATCCGTTAGTTGGCACTCTTCATGATCGTTTTGAATTCTGTACCGCTTTGAGAGAATTCGCATCGACATCTGTTATGTATAAGTTTAGTACGTTTTGGAAACCGAAATCCTTATGATCGTGTAAAACTATGGTTTCTCGTGCGCTTTAAACTCGTTCGTCTCTGTACCCTGCGATTTCAATTTTAGGGCGAAAATTTTCTTTTTAGAGGGGAAGAGTTGTAAAACCCTAAAATCTGAAACAACATTTTTAGACTTAATTTGATTTTTATCCTAAATTATATAAATAAAATATTGTTAAGACTTTATGTTATAAATAAATGTACATTACCACTAATTATCCTAAACTACACCTAATTAAAATACTTTGCATTTCCTTATCCTAAGATAACAAATAATAACACACTACTCTTTTGCCTACATTCCTACACGTTTTATTTGAAGAGATAAGAACCGAAATTTTTATACACGTTTCTTATTTACTTGACATGATAAGACCAAATTTATGTTGCCAACATTAAAAAGATACGCTTAAATGTTTAGAAAGAATTGACAAATAACTGATCACCATAAATCTCGGCAATCAGTCCCCACTTCCCTTTTTATTTGTGAAATCCGATCATCATCTCTCACACATTTATAAAACCCTAAAAACTCAAAGAAACGGCTGTCACTTTTCTGTCGACATCAAGAAGGCTCAAGGAGGGATTCGTAGGCTCCGCGAGACTGCTGTGATCTTGGGTAGTTGGTGCGAAGGGCTGCTATGTCGTGGGTTTGCAGGTGACCTGGTCGTGGGTTCTTTTAGGACGAAGGGCTGTTTTTGATTTGCTGCTAGTCGTGACCTCCTTGGGCAAAAAGGGAGACACTGGTTGTTAGTTTGGCCTTCGTCATTTCCTCTCTTTCACGCCAAGGTGAACATCATCTCGTTGCTTCCGTTTATTCGTGATTTTTAGTCATGGGTTAGACAAGCCTTAGTCGTGGTCGTGGGTTCCTCTAAGCTTTGGTGAGGCTATTTTGACCTTAGTCATGGGTTATTGTGGCTGCCGGGAGGCCGTGTTGGTGTCGTGGAGTCCTAAGCCATGGAAGACTGGTCATGGGGTTTGGTTAATGGCTCGTGGGTCTTGTTTCCTTCATTCTTGTCTCGTCTCGCACACACGGGGTAGTGTATTTTATATCTTTTATTCTCCTTCTTGTTGCTTTGAATTCTGATGTGTAGCCTACCCAAACGCATGCATGAATTTCATGCAAATTACAACATAAAAGTAAAATGGGAAAAAGGCTTATGGATTCTTTTCTGTTTGTCGTGGGTTATTTCCCCATGCAATGTCTTGATATATAAATTTTTACAATCACATGATAATAAAGTGATGCATGAAATCATAAACTAAGGATACATGAAATAATAAATCGACTAGACCATGAATCGACTTATATTATGACCATGATTATGAGCCCATTCGACCTACACCTTGTACGACCATATGCATACTTCTTTTAAATGATACCGAGCTAAATTAAATAAGTAAAACGTTTACATCTTGTTTATTTCGAATCGACAACAAGATTGGTTAAGGGTCTCGTTTGTTTTTTTTGATGTGTCGAATGGATTTTTAAAATGGGATGAGGGTGTCTCGACCTATAATAAATCACACAAAGGGTTGTATAATCTTGTAAGTAACCGGGTTAAATGGTCTAAAAACGTAATGGATAATCGAGATATAAAACTAGAGATTTCGTGTGTTATACGATTTAATAAAAGTTAAAAAGGTTGGTCTTTTAAATAATAAAACTTGAAGGTTTAATTGTTGATATGGTAAAGACATGGAATAAAAGGGTAAAATGAGTAAACTCTCTATATTACACTTTCGACCCTCTACTTTCTAAAATTGGCACTTTAGACCCTAAACTTGGGAAACTTGTCATGATTGACCCTTAAAACATGATAACACTTATTTCCATCATTTTGACTTTGATTACATCATTTTTGACTAAATTGGCTAAAAATGGAAACTTGCTATTTTTGGAAAGTTACTAATTATAGAAACCTGCTAAAAATGAAAAGCCGTCTAAAATGGTTAATCAGATCTTAATAAACGTTACCTAATTCATAGGTTCTAGACGGCGGGATTGATTCTTCGTGTGGCCTTACTTTCCTATTCTGCTTGCTTCGAATAAGGTACAGATATTCTATCCCTTCTCAGTAGGGATTTCTCATGACTCTCTGATCCTTCGACTTTATTTCGTTTATGATATTTCATTTGCTATGATCCCTTTTGTTATTGACCCTCTAATATTGAACCTTTGATATCGATCCCTTTGCTATTTGACCATTGCTATTGAATCTTTGCTTTGCTATTGACCCCTCTGTTATTGAACCACTGTTACTGAACTTCCGTTATTGAACCTTTGATACTGAACTATTGCTATTGACCTGTGTTATTGAATCTGTGCTATTGAACCTTTGATATTGAAATATTGATATTAAACATTGATATTGGACTATTGTTATGAACCTCTGAATTGTGACCTCATCGATACTTAACCTCGATTATGATGACCGATATATATTGCTACACTATGGACCTTTGTTTGACCCTTGATTTATACCCGAGCCAACATCATTAACTAGTCATGGGGTTCCATGACCGTGTCATTGATGCACCAATGGCATGACTCCGATGTGTCTGGTGATGTTACACACCGTCCCTATCTTGATCTCGATTATCGCGCTTCATTATTATTGTTATGGCCACTCACTGCTTCTGCGGGCGTATGGATGCATCCTAGATGCATCTTGTCACATCTTGATATATATCATTACGGTGATGTGGTGCGTGTGCAATACACCCCTCACGATCTGGGAGCTAGCTACTCCATCGTTCTTGAGGTCTCCCTCCTATTGTGCGGTATTCCGAGGTCACCCTCCGATACAATGGTTACTATTGATTCTTGGGTGCTATTGCCACTCTCGATATTCTTGTCTTTGTCTTTGTTGGCTCGGGATGGATTCGACAACCCTTATCATTGACATACTTATATTGTACCATCTGTTTACCCCAACGCACCATATTACGTATTGATGCGCCGTTACCTGCACTTTATGTGACTTATTCTTCTACCATTCCATTCACGTCTTGGGTTATTATTATTATGGTTATTGAATTGATTATGCTTTTACATGTTTTAGGTGACAATCGTTTGCCTGCTACTATATGATTAATATGTGATTATGCGATTCAACTCTTGACGGACTAATAACTGAAAAATGGTTTACCATACTGTTATGTGACTCTTTGATTTGTCTGGTCCATGTTAGTGTATAAATGATTGTTTTGACGACTTATCATGTAAACTCTGTTTTGTTAACCTCGTGGTCTATGAATACCTGTTAGTATCTTTTCTCGCTTATTGTTGATCTGCCATGTGTACATTGCTGTTTATGTTACTGTATGATTGGGTAAATGGTTCGACTTATGTGGTCTGGCTTGTTAACTTGTTTAATTGCCCTGATATGTCCCTAGTTCATTTAATTATAGTGTTCATACTGTATTCCTACTTGTTACGTATGACTGCCATGTTTTAACTGCTGTTATGATACTGGTTATGTCTTCAACTAAGGGTTTCTGTCCTGTTTGATTGCCATGCTCACTTACTAATTATCTGCTTCCGCTTGCCTTTAGATTTTTGTGTGTGCTTGTATTTATGTCATTGATGCTTTGCTTTGCTTCGTTCTCCTTGTTATATGTGCTTTGGATATCTGTATAATTGTTTTCTGCAGGATCCTCATTGACTCATTGTTCTCATTTCACTGTGACCTTGTTATCCGTTCCTTTGTTCATTTTGCATTTCAGATTCTATTTAGCTTTCGTTTTGTTATATCTGTTCACTGGGCTTTTTAAGCTCAGCCGCATTCCTTTTCCTGCGGCAGGTTTTTAGGTTGGAAGATGGGCTTTGATGGGCTGAGAGTTTGAGTATCTAAGTGGACCAACCCTAGCACCTTATTACTTTGGGACTTATTTTGAAGAGCTTTTGTTTTGAGTTTTCCTTTCATTTTGGATATTGTATTTCCTTGTCAGTCAACTGTTCATATGATTTGATGCTTCATTTTAAGGTTTTCGTTTGCAAAGATTTAAATTGTATGTTCTGATATGACACCAGAATGTGACACTTCTACCCTTGTCGGGTTGGGGTGTTACACTAACTATGGCAAACATGTATTTTGATCATCCAAGACCACCCGAATTATCAACACAATAAATATTACGATCCTACAATTGGTACCAGAGCCAAGGTTATTGTGTTGTGTTGATTTGTGTGGTTTTCTTATCATGGTTTGATACTGTTTCTATCCTTGTGGTTCGGATCATTTTTATGTTCATTGGTATTCGTGGCAACTGTTTCTCTGCTTTTTGTATCCTTCATTTTGGTCAAAGATGTCATATAGTTTTACATGTTTGTCTTGGTCATTTATTTTGGTCCATGTGGTATATCAATATATCTGATAACATTTTTTAACTAAGATATCTGTTTTCTTTTTGTCCAAACAGTCCTTTTGAGTCTATTTCAAGATAACTGTTGTATCTGGTCTGATTTTTAACTGTCAAAATGGGTCATTTGTGAAGTTTGTCATGTTTTTCTGGGTATATCATGAAGATGAACGGAAAAGTAGCCGGAAAACTCATCGGAAAACATAAAAAATCTAGCTAGCGATTTGACACCAAACCCGACGGATGCATTGCACTTTTATAGCGACTTGTCTTTACAAGTCGCTACGACTAACCTAGCGACTTGGCCGTGGCGACTTGGCCGTGGCGACTTGGCGTGGCGAGTTAGTCGTGGCGAGTTGTGTAAAATGGTTTTGCAATGAAATGAAGAATGAGAAAACTTTGACCACGACCACAAGAACAAAATACCTATTACCGCTTCATCATGAACCTTAGTTCCAAAACCCATCATCGATCCGAAACACATATCCTACATCTAGACTCAACCAAGTACCAATTTTTAATCTCGGACCCCATCCGTGTGTGATTGTGACATAAAAGGTCAAACACACAAGGAACTCATCATATATCCATGGTTAACAAATTTATCAAAGTTATTATATCATGAAGAAACATCGATTGTTCTTGTTACATGACTCAAAAGAATAACTTATTGAAGTATCTCGCCTCCTTGACTCTCGTGTTATTCATAACAAGACACTTGAGGTCATTATAACGAAAGTTAAAGGATTCATCATTGATCTTAAAACCTTTGATAATTTTTGAATTCAAGAATGGTGTAATAACAATTGTGTTACACGTTTTCTCTAATTCGTTACTTTTGTACTTATACTCAATCAATTAGTTCAAGGTTTTGTGGAAAACTAGAAGGGGGTTGAATAGTTTTACCAATTTAAAACATCCTTTTAAATATTTAGATCGACTTATGTCAATCTATTTGGTTGTTTATGTTGGACGTTGATAGATAGATATATAAACTTGTAATGAAAGATAAAGAGTAAGCACATCACCACGACACAAGTATTTATAGTGGTTTGGCTACAAGGACACCTTCCTTGCCCTACTCCACTCCCGAGTCACCTACTCGAGAGTTCGTAAGCACTACACCAACTCCTTATGGCGGAGAAGCCTTCACAACGTCGCTTAACCTTTTTCGGTACAAAGCTAAATACCGAGTTCTTTCACACCAAGGCGAACCACACCTAACACAACGTCGCCTACCCTTTATTAGGTACTAGGCTAAGCACCTAGTTCTTTCACACCTTAGGTGAACTACACCTTCACGACACAACACCTAATCTCAAGGAGATCTACTCCTTGTTACAACACCATCAAGGATATCACCATCCTTGTAAATAAACAAATACTTATATGTATAACGATGCACCTCATCGATTATACGACCTAGGCATTTCTTCACAAATGCTACTTGATTTGATTCTTTGGCATCCTTCACTAATGCCTTTGACACAACGCTTGGCACCCTTCACTAATGCCTTCGTCTTGACACCTATAGCATTCTTCACTAATGATCTTGACACGAACGATAAGCACCTTTCACTAATGCTTTCGTCTTGACACTTTCAAATCCTTCACTAATGCCTTTAACCCAACATTTATGGAGAAAGGTAGATCTATCAACAAGAGAACCTTCGTTGTCTTGATGATGACGAAGCATGGAAACTCATGGACTTGAGCTTGCACGTCTTCAAGTGGTGATCTTTCCTTTAAGAGGAACCTAGAAGATCACACAAAACAAAAGACAAAACTACATAGATCACTTGGATCTAAGGTTAGAGGTTAGAATACTTTGGGAAGTATGTGTAAAAGAGCACCTAGAGAGGAAGAAATGGCTCTCTATTTATAGGAAATTCTCTTACATTTGCGAATCCCACGGATCCCTACCACAAGGGATCCGCTAGCTAACGCTAGGGATCCGTGGTCCGCTCCTCTTTGCCCATGGGTATTTTTGGTTATGGGTCATGGGTCATGGGTTATGGGTTGATCCGTGGTTTTCTTTCTAGATACAATGTATCTTAAGGATACAATGAACTTGGTCAAGTGGTATATATAAAACCATGGGTTATGGGTCAATACCATTTGCTAGTATTAAGGGTACAATGAACTTAGTCAAGTGGTATATACAAAACCATGGGTTATGTGTCAATAGCATTTGCTAGTATTAAGAGTACAATGAACTTAGTCAAGTGGTATATATAAAACCATGGGTTATGGGTCAATTTGCTAGTTTTACCCATTTAGTGTATACTTGTTTTTACCCAACTACATTCAATGTATTTGGTCAATGGGTCAAATACTTAAGTTTCTACCCATTTACATTACCCAATATACTACATACTAGTTATGTGTATATTTACCCAAATATGTAAACACTAGTTGTTGTACATATGTACTACTAAATCATAAAATCACTTATACTTGTTTTAGTGTTTTATGTGAAAATGTGAATATGTTAGAAACTATTAGTTCAAACCATTTACGTATTTTATTTGTTTCGTTAATATGATTTTACGTTTGTTATCGACAAAACATTAGAAGATCGTAAAATATAAATAAACGCTTTTCTGACTTATTTGTATTAACAATCTCCCCTTTTGTTGATGACAAAACATAAAATTATTTTAAGGAAAGGCTAAAATTGTAAAAGTTTGAATTTGTAGTTTTACTTTCTTCTCCCCTTTTGTTGAAACAAAAGAGCTTGAAGAAACTAACACATTGTTTTTAGGAAAACATGTGAAAGAAAAAATATTTAGAGCAAGTAACGAGAACGGATCTCGTCTTTACTCCCCTTGACGAGTCCATCCCTCCGTAAGGCGTCAAGAAAGTAATACTAAGCTAGTTTGTTTGCATCTAAGTTTGCAAAATATTTCGTCTAAGTGACGAATGTGCTCCCCCTTGATGATTGCAATTTTGCAAAGGGATGTCGAGAAATGTATTCCTAATATTGCAAGTAATTTGCAATGTATTGTTTTGACACAAAGCTCCCCCTAGCTTTTGGGTGTCAAATGCTTCAAGTGTAGATTGAATAACTACAAAACAAAGGTTAGAAAACAAGTATAATGCACAATTTCTTGCATATGTGATCCAAGTTAGTAGAAACATAGTTCTCTGTCTCACGGATCCCACGGTTCCCTCTAGTAGGGATCCGTCTAGGCAATAATGAGGATCCGTATAGTGATGAAATTAACAAAGGTGATGTAACAAGTAATGTTAACATCAAAATGAGATATGTATTCAACCAACAAACATATACTCAATGCAATATGGCAAGTAAAACTATCATTCAATAAAACATAAGAGATGATCAACAAATCTCTATAAACTAAGAGAATGATTTAGCCATATTCTACTAATACTAATAGGTGACCAAAGCTTAAGAAGCAACAATGTGCTTGAGTCTAGGGATGAGTAGACTTGTTGATTTGGTCCAATCTTTCAAGAAGATGATTAAACATGAAATGCAACTCATTTCGTACTTCTTGAACAAGTCCTTGGGTGATTAGACAATTAGAGCAATTATTGTCTTGATTAGGAACAGGATGTTTTGAGGAGGTTCTACAAATGATGATGGAGGTACATTGAGTAATTTAGGATGAGGTTCTACTAGGAATGAGAGTGGTGGTAATGGAAATTCCTCCATATGATCAAGTCCTTGGTGGTTCCTTGTTTCCAACGATGGACTAGTTGGTGATGTAGGTGGTTCCTATTTTAACGAGAAGGTTGGTGAATGGGAAGTTCTCGGTGGTGAATGCTCTAATGAATAGAGAGGCTCGGTGAAGGACTCTAGTCCATGCTCTAGGAATGAAGGTTTAGACGTTTTGCTAGAACTAGGTACGTTTGGTTTAGAGCTCGATGATCCCTTTTCTAAACTAAAAGGTTTAATGCTAATTCTTGAGGTTCTTTTTGCAATTGTTGATTGGGTTTGTTGAGGTGGGATTCTAGCACTATTATCTCTTACGGGTGATGATTTGGTGGATGGGAAATCCTAGCATTTGTGGGTTTAACCGGAGATGATTCGATTGAAGAAATTTCGTGAACAACACGAGCAAGTTTCTTGGTGGTTCTTGGGTGGATGAGTTAGCACTAGGAGCTTTCCTCATGATGAAATGACTAAGGAAAAGGTTTCTAAATGCTGAGAATTATGTTATGTTTGATGACTAAGGGATTCTAACAAGATGACTTATAAAGGGAAGGATTTGGCAAGTGCATTCAAGACTTAAGCTTCTAATATCCTTTGGAATGTGATGATTATCATGCACAAGAGTCAACTTCGAGTTTGTCTTGATCTAGGAACTCATTTAAGATGAGATGGAGTGTATGAGTTAGAAAGATGAGTTAAAATGATTGTTTTAGCAAGATTTGACCTATCATCATCCGGATCCCACGGTTCCTCCTCGAGGGATCCGTCTAGGCTAATCCTAGGGATCCGTCTCTCGTGACTATGAAAGAGTGGAAATGATGTTTCTAAGATCTAAGACCTATATCATCTTGAGTGTTTCAGTCCTCCTAAGTGTTTTAAATGAAGGGATGCTTGAGTACTTGAAAGTAATGGGTGATGTAGCTAATGATTGTCATTTATGGAAGGATTTGGAACTTTCAAGAATACCAATGGATGAGCAAGGATGACACTAAAGATGAGAGTGTCAATTGAAGCTAAATGATCCTAGAGATCAGGTTGTGACTTAGGATTATGTTTTGGAAAATATCCTAAAGGTTTTGAGATGGAAAAACTAGGAATTGATCAACTTTGATCAATTTTATGGTGAGGATGATTTATGAATAATCTTAGCTATAATCGAAGGATTTCTAAGACTAGATGTGAAGGATCAAGTAAAAAATGAAGTGTGAGTTTTGAGAGCGGAAGAGTAATGGATTAAAAATGAAACGGTGGATCTATAAGTGTTTTAGAGTGTGATCTAGGTGAGTTATGTGTAGGAAGGATCAACCTATCTTGATAAGGACTTAATCTGCCTTATGACACTATGTTTAGCTTAGTGTGAGGTGTTCTAAGGATGTGTTTGAGATACAATGCTTGTAATTGCATTTTCTGTTTGCCGGATCCCATGGTCCCTAGGTGTAGGGATCCGTTTAGTACAACATTTGGGATCCGTCCATCTGCTAGACAGAACCTTTACTAAAGGTATGCAATGATCTTGACAATGCATTATATCCCTAGGTTTATTTAAAGAGGTTCTAACACCAAGATATATTAAATGTGATCGAGCTCACAAATAACAAAGAGGCTTATCAAACTTAACAAGCACTATTCAAGAAACTCAAAACATATTTACGATCTAGATTAGTAAATCGTTTGTATTAACAATGGCGTGTAGAGTAGATGATGGTGTTCAAGACTATAGGGTTGTTTTGGCCAACGAAGCAATGAACTATGTATAGTCATTATGGATGGTGATTAGCATACAATGAACTTCGTCCATGAAGTCATGTAGCTCTTCTCGATCAAAGCAAGATAATCGCTTGATGAGGCAAGTGGTTGTGATTAATTAAATGAAAATCAATTTTACAAATTGGTTGATTAGTAATCCTAAGACAACACAAAGTATTTCCATTGTAAACTTACTTTAGGAAACATGGGAGTATAGATTTCCCAAGTGAGAGAATGAATATGAGACTATTACCAGTGGTGCTCAATTTATTAAAACGACCATTTTACGGGTGATTCCACATACCCAACTTATAAAGGAAGCAATTCAACCGTTAGGTCAAATTGAGTTTCTAGTGCCACAAGTTCTCCAAGATTCATTCTCAAGTTAGGAAAATTTATATTCCTACAATGGCCTATCAAGAGTAACAATGATGATACTTTGCTTCGTTTAATATTATACTTGAGACAACTAAGGTGACGAAGGCGTCATGTTAAAAATAAGTTTAAAAGTTGTCCATATGGTAAACAACAAAAATGGTTGGATGAGCTAGTTCAACATATGTTGTTGAAAGCTTTGAGTTTGGACGTTCGGATATGAACAATTATATTTGCGTTGCAAAATAATTTACTTGAGTATATCGGATGAAATAATCAAGTTGTCAATCCTACTATGAAGCTTGGAGAGCGATCATGAAAAGGAAAATGGGAGAGTACATCATCAACACAAGTGTAGGTTATGATCCGATGCACATTCTTGTTGTTTTTAAAAACGATACAAGAACAAAAGAAATCATATAAGCATATAAAACATTTATGTTGCACACATGACAAACTCAATCAAAAATTCATTTAGTGTGTTATATGTTTTAAACATTTTTCAACCTACATGACTTATCTAAGTATCTAAACTAACATTTTCAACACAACTAGATGTTATCCCAAACACTCCTTCAAATAGCATACGAAAGTTCTTTTCATCGCTTTGTGTTAAATATAAACATGTATACCAAGCTTGATTAGTTTCTTTTATATTTATAAATATGATCAAAACCTTAATTTCAATAGAGGACACATTGTTATTCAAAAGCGAAAACATCATCTCCAATTAGATCAAAAGTTTGTGCAAAGTTATGACCGAAAATGACTTTCTATTATAAATCAATGATTCTGTAGATTATTGTTTTGAATCAGTTTATGAAATCATTTTAAATAAAAGTAGACTCGATACCTTTAAAGCGATAGGTGGTACGACTTCTAACGACTTACGGTTAAAAAGTTATGAATTTTGAAATTGGACAAAACTGTCTTCATGTACCTACGGATCCCACGGATCCCTTGGTTGAGGATCCGTCGGTGTAACTGAGGATCCGCGGATCGACACGTAATTACAAAATGTGCGTTTGACCCGATTTAAAAGGTTTAGTCTTTGTAGACTTTTTAGTGAAGTTATATTACCCATTTTTACCTTTATTCAAGCTTGATTAACAAGATATCTAACAACAAAACTTCAAAGAAAAAAAATCACTAAAACACTTTTCATATTATGCTTATTATAAGATAGATGCATATATCACAATTTTGTCCACAAGCAATTTAGCACGTTTTTGACAAAAAATTGTAACTAAGGAAACATACCTTTGTTGTATTCCCTTTGTATGGTTTTAGAAACCATAGGAGCGAAATACTTCATGATCTTCTAAGATACCCAAATCCTTTGCTATATTCCCTTTTTATGGTTTTAGAAACCATAGACGAAATACTTCATGATCTTCTAAGATACCCAAATCCTAGTATGAAGAACTCTCAAAGGAAAAAAATTAGAATGATCTATCACTATCCAACATATGATGATTTCTAAAACATGACTCTTTGTTTTAAGAAATTCCTCTTTGTAGTTTTCAAACATACACGGATCGTATCAAGTTTTCAAAGTACAATATACTATAAAAAACTTGGTAATGAAGCTCTGATGCCAATTGTGGAAAACTAGAAGGGGGTTGAATAGTTTTACCAATTTAAATCATCCTTTTAAATATTTAGATCGACTTATGTCAATCTATTTGGTTGTTTATGTTGGACGTTGATAGATAGATATATAAACTTGTAATCAAAGATAAAGAGTAAGAAGCACATCACCACGACACAAGTATTTATAGTGGTTCGGCTACAATGACACCTTCCTTGCCCTACTCCACTCCCCGAGTCACCTACTCGAGAGTTTGTAAGCACTACACCAACTCCTTATGGTGGAGAAGCCTTGACAACGTCACTTAACCTTTTTCCGGTACAAAGCTAAATACCGAGTTCTTTCACACCAAGGCGAACCACACCTAACACAACGTCGCCTACCCTTTATTAGGTACTAGGCTAAGCACCTAGTTCTTTCACACCTTAGGTGAACTACACCTTCACGACACAACACCTAATCTCAAGGAGATCTACTCCTTGTTACAACACCATCAAGGATATCACCATCCTTGTAAATAAATAAATACTTATATGTATAAAGATGCACCTCATCGATTATACGACCTAGGCATTTCTTCACAAATGCTACTTGATTTGATTCTTTGGCATCCTTCACTAATGCCTTTAACACAACACTTGGCACCCTTCACTAATGCCTTCGTCTTGACACCTATAGCATTCTTCACTAATGATCTTGACACGAACGATAAGCACCTTTCACTAATGCTTTCGTCTTGACACTTTCGGCATCCTTCACTAATGCCTTTAACCCAACATTTATGGAGAAAGGTAGATCTATCAACAAGAGAACCTTCGTTGTCTTGATGATAACGAAGCATGGCAACTCATGGACTTGAGCTTGCACGTCTTCAAGAAGTGGTGATCTTTCCTTTAAGAGGAACCTAGAAGATCACACAAAAACAAAAGACAAAACTACATAGATCACTTGGATCTAAGGTTAGAGGGTTAGAATACTTTGGGGAAGTATGTGTGTAAAAGAGCACCTAGAGAGGAAGAAATGGCTCTCTATTTATAGAGGAAATTCTCTTATGTTTCCCGGATCCCACGGATCCCTACCACAAGGATCCGCTAGCACAACGCCAGGATCCGTGGTCCGCTCCTCTTTGCCCATGGGTATTTTTGGTTATGGGTCATGGGTCATGGGTTATGGGTTGATCCATGGTTTTCTTTCTAGATACAATGTATCTTAAGGATACAATGAACTTGGTCAAGTGGTATAGATAAAACCATGGGTTATGGGTCAATACCATTTGTTAGTATTAAAGGTACAATGAACTTAGTCAAGTGGTATATACAAAACCATGGGTTATGTATCAATACCATTTGCTAGTATTAAGAGTACAATGAACTTAGTCAAGTGGTATATATAAAACCATGGGTTATGGGTCAATACCATTTGCTAGTTTTTACCCATTTAGTGTATACTTGTTTTTACCCAACTACATTCAATGTATTTGGTCAATGGGTCAAATACTTAAGTTTCTACCCATTTACATTACCCAATATACTACATACTAGTTATGTATATATTTACCCAAATATGTAAACACTAGTTGTTGTACATATGTACTACTAAATCATAAAATCACTTATACTTGTTTTAGTGTTTTATGTGAAAATGTGAATATGTTAGAAACTATTAGTTCAAACCATTTACGTATTTTATTTGTTTCGTTAATATGATTTTACGTTTGTTATCGACAAAACATTAGAAGATCGTAAAATATAAATAAACGTTTTTACAGCTTATTTGTATTAACAGTTTTAACCTACCTGAGACCTACGAATGCTCTTGAAGACGTGTCTTATTCCTTCAGCCATCCCTGTGGCTATGTCAATCCTCGTCTATTGCCATCCCTGTGGCTAGACGTGTGTAATTTACAAGACTGTGATTCGTGCCTATACCATTCGATATATGAAGCAAATAGGAGGATTACTTTGTGAGTTAAGAATCGTTATTGCTTTTGTTTTGTAATATGAATCGGTATTTTTTGTATGCGTCTTGTATGATGGAGATGTATTATTGGGGGAGTTTTTTTTGGATTTGATTGTGAAGGCAGAGATGGGGGCGGATGAGTTTGAGATTAGGGTTGAGATGTTACTGATTTTTAGGGTAAGAGTATGAGTAAGTATTGCTTATATACTCCCTTTATGTTTGGGTAGGGTGAATATTACTACTGTTGAGTTATGTTGGGTAAACCGGGCCTCCCAATTATTGATGAAACTTGGGCCTAGTATGAGTTCTAGCCATCTCTGAGTTTGTGACACTATAATTCTAACTCGCCTTCTAATATGTCATACCTCTTTTCGGTCATGAGGCGTGAGACATTTGGGCGTATGATTGCCTTAAGCCCAAGCAATACTCATGAGACGAAATATATTGGTGACTTCCATCTTTAGCTTGGATAAGGATCTTAGCTTTTCCTTTCACCGGTGCCTTTGATTCGTCTCCAAAGTTGACGTTACCTTTACTTTTCTCCATCTCCACGAACAAGTCTTCTTCACCCGTATTATGGTTACTTGCAGCGGAATCTATATGCCATGGCTCTATCCTCTCTTCTTGTTCGTCATGTCTTGCCATTAGCAAGGTAAGCTCATCTCCGTCTTCTACCTCCACAAGATTAGCTTTTTCTTCCACTTGTCTTGAGCTAGTACACTCATTGGCATAATGACCATATTTACAGTTGTAACATTGTGTTTGGGGCTTACCTCTCTTTGAGATTGAAAGCCTCTCCCGACCTCTTCGATATGAAGACCATTGGTTTTCATCTTCTTTGTTGACATTTTCTCTTCCTCTTCCTCGTCCTCGGCCTTGGAAACCACCACGACCTCGAAAAATACCGCGTCCTCGTCCTTGCTCCTTTCCATGTAGAAAGTTCTTTTCTCTTTCTTTGAAAGAGACCTTTGAGTATAAAGCTTGCTCAAGGGTTCTTTCCCCTTCTTTTCTTCAACTTCTCTTCATGGGCTTGTAAAGATCCCATGAGTTGATCAATGGTCATTGAGTCTATGTCTTTTGACTCTCTATGGCCATGACAATGTAATCAAAGCTTGGAGGCAAAGAGCGAAGAATCTTTCTATCACCCTTGTGTCACTCAAGCTTTCACCATTTCTATTCATTTCATTTGAAATGGTCTAGACACAGTGAAATAATCCAAAATGGTTTGGATTCCTCCATTTGGAGTTTTGAACTCTCCTCTAAGAGTTTGAAGGCGTACCTTTTCACTTTGTCGATTCCTTTGAAAGCATTTTGAAGGATCTCCACGCTTCCTTGGAAGTAGTTGCATTGCAACTTTTTCAAACATCGCATCATCAAGACATTGATAGATGAGTGTAAGAGCACTTTGATCCTTCTTTCTTGCCTTTTGCAACTCCACCCTTTGGGCGACATTTATGGAACTTTCATCTTCTACTTTCTCAACACCTTTCTCTACCATCTCCCATACATCATGTGAACCTAGTAACGCCTTCATTCGAATGCACCAACTACCATAGTTGTCTTTGGCAAGACGAGGAAATTGGAACAAGTTCATCATGCTTGACATCGTGATCTTCTAGCTCTTGATACCAATTTGTTAGAAACTCGAAGGCCTTTTAGGCTTATATTAGATGAAGAGATTGTAAGTGAAATTTAGGAAGAGATGAATATTATTGATTGCTTAAGCTTTGCTTGATTTGCTTCATTCTTACATATGCATCACCACAACACCTATTTATACTACTCCATGGAATGTTCTAGAGATGAGATATTTCCATGGATATTCTACTACGATCTAGATACTTCCTACATCATCTTGATCATTCCTAATACATCATCATCCTTATCCTAATTCTAGATATTTCTATTACATTTAGCTACAATATTCTAGACATATCTATGGATATTTTCTAGGATTATTCTTTGTCGTTCTAGAAGCTTCCATACCATTCTACGACTTTCTAGAAGCTTCCACTATATGGGCTCGGACTAAATCAAGTTTACGATCCAACATGGTCAACCACCCCAAACCACATTGCATACACTCACGGTGAAAGGAGAGTCGAGGCTGTTTAAAAATTTGGTAGGGAAGAAGCAATCCAGTTACTGCAATTTCATTCAAAAAGGGCACATAAAAGGTTGAAGTAAATGGCTGATAGACAAAGGCTTGATAGTAGTTTTGCAATTAATTCATGGGTCTATTTGAAGTTACAACCATATAAGCAGTCTACTATGAGAAAGGATAAGTATCACAAGCTATCTCCTAGGTACTTTGGTCCATTCAGAGTCATCCAACAAGTGGGAAAGGTAGCTTACAAGTTGGAGTTGCACAATGCCCAAATCCACCCAGTTTTTCATGTGTCCCAATTAAAGATCCACAAGGGCATTCCACCTACTTTCAACAAAGATGGTGTCATTACAGTGGAGCCCTTAGCTGTGTTGGATTGAAGGATGGCAAAAAGAGGTAATGCATCAACAATGTATCTCTTAGTACAGTGGGTCAATGGCAGTGTAGCTAATGCCATGGGAGCTATATGGAGACATTGCAGACCGATTTCCTTCCTTTCATTTGAATGCTTGATTACGAATTACTTGAGGACAAGTAATGTTTGAAAGTGAGGGCATTGATATGAGACAAAAGTGATAGTCAACGAAAGTCAAACACCAAGAACAAGTCATAACAGATTTTCCCGCCACAATTTATTTTCCATTCATTTTACAACAGTGGTATAAATACATTGTGTTAGCTAGTTACATATCAATTTATTTACCATTCTTCTAGCTCGAATCTCTATTCTAATTCTTGAGTTCCAGTTACTTGAATAAGATCTTTCCTCATTTCATTTGATTTCAGTCAAGGATTTATCATTCTTCAACGCCTTTGGTTTTCTCTTCCGCTTCTTATTTTGAACTTTCTGATGGTTATCCACCACCAGAACCATATCTCTGCATGGATTTGCATCTCTTACCTCATCCTCTTCAACTACAGTCTGTAGGGGATTTTGTGTGTATCTGCAAGAATATATGTTTAGCAAGAAGAAAGGGTTTTTTTATATGGGAAAGTTACCAGGTCCAAATATAAAAAACAAACATAATAATAATACCAATAATAATTTACTTACTAAATCAAACTCCACTGGTTGTCACCTCTCAAGCGTCATGGCCCTTCATCCGGAGAATTAGCGCCATTTGTTTCGAGACGTGTCTTTAAAGATAATGCAACATCTTTGCAAGAATTGAAGTGCAATTTTGAAGGATCCGATATGAAAAGAGAATGTTTTTAGCATCGGCAATACAAATATATCTATGAGAAATGTACATATATAACTAAGCTGTCTAGAGACTCAAATCGGTCAAAGGGTAGATGGACATTATAATAATTGATACACACAGTAGTGGCGACTGAGATCACATATGTAACTATTCATGTTATAGGATAGCACGTCATGAAGAATAAATAAAGTGCAGTGTCGATTGAGATTAAGGTAATAGGATTGCAACCAAAAGAAATTGAAATTATCATGCCATTATATATAAAATCGATAAGATATCATGAATTACAACAATCAAATATGTATTTACTGAGTTACTACTCTTACAAATTTATATGACCGTCATAAATAAAATGGATTTCAAGGGTAATAATACATGAAAGAAATTGAATAACTATAAAAAGATCATAATGGATGACCAATGACTAAGTGTCATTTTGTTCAATGGTACCAAACTACAAATGCATCTATGCAACATTATGTTGTCGGTGAAGTTTTTCTACGATAATTGCTAAAATTTTCAAAAACAACGGCAAAGACTATTCTAACGGCCAAAGCCTCTTCTATGGCACCGCCACCCAAATCAAGTCCAAAAGCAGGTTTTCAAAGAAGTCGCCTTACAAAAGAATGGGAAAGACGATATAGTACTTTGATTTCATATCATATAAGCATTTAAAAATTAGGTTTCAACATGATTATGGAAAAGTGTTTTATTTGCTTAAGGATAAGCACAAAAATAAGCAATCCCAAATACTCTATATATGTCAACCATCATCAATAATAAGTTGCATGGCATGTTCAAGTAATTTACTTGCAACATTCAAGCCTTGCACAAAGAGAAGCATTCAGTAACACTATCACTAAAAATTAAAATATTATACTATTAAATAAAAAAGCAAACCTTACAGGTCACATAGGATAAATCTCCTGCTAGACGACCCATCGTCATACATGAGGCAACGAGTATATGGTTTGATTTACCCACACCATGTTTGACTTTCGACGAATATAATCCTGATGATAAAACAAGTATTACTCACAATATATAAGATGAAAATAGAAAGATATATAAGGTAGAATGTTTCTTCACACCTATTTCTTTAGAGACTTTCTGACCCAATAGTGGATGGACATTTTTCATTTTTAACGTTCCTCCATCCAATTATATACATGAAGAGACCTTATGATGGTCATAAGGACATAGAAACATAATGAATAACAAAAGTGATGCACATTAGTTGAGAGGTAGGCACGCCAGAAGAATGAAAAATGAGACGGAAGTAGGATTGGAAGAAATTGTAGGGATAAAGAATGTGTGTAACTGTGTTAGAACTAATTTCAATTTATAGAAAGATAATGGTTTAAATGACCGTTGGATAACGGTCATCAATGATATAATGTAAACTCAATTCAGGGAGTGCCTACGATATAGGTGAACAAGAAATATCATTTCATAGAGAGGTATATGACCGTTACCAACGGTTACCTCATAACATGTATCAAATTGTAACAAAGGTGCTATTTGTTTTGAAATTAGAAGAAAATTGACCGTTATCCAACGGCCTAAAGCCCAACAAGAAAATCAAACACATATCGACACAAAAGTTTAGATGTACCAAAATTTAAAATGTACTACCAGTAGCGCCGATACTTTCTTTTGGTATGTGTTTATGATAGAAAGATAAACATCGAAGAAAATTGACATTTATCAAATTAGTTTGAACAAAATAGTTTAAAGTACCAAATTTAATTATATTTTCAATATGTAGTTAGTACTTTCTTTTGACAAGTATTAATATTAAAATATATATATATATATATATATATATATATATATATATATATATATATATATATATATATATATATATATATATATATATATATAATAGTATAAACATTGTCAATTTTTAATTATGAAGGACTTGTTGTAACAACTGGTAATTTCAAACTTGCTTTATATAACGAATACAATATCAACTTATTTGACCACATCATGTGACGTAACTCACATTTTCAACGAACGTGCTCACACGCAGACCAACACCGACGACCTTATGTTTATTTAACATAAACATACTTATAGGTCAAGTATCAAAAGTATTCAACTTTTATTTGCCACTTTACGTTGATTCATTAACGTCGATTTCTAAACATGCAAGTTAAACGTTTTACATCTATTTGAGTTTTCATAAAACCCTAAATTATGATAACGATGGTTTTGAGTGACTAAACCATAAACCATAAATTACAATACTCCAAAGCTAATTTACAAGTATCTAAAGCATGAAACCCTAATTTTACAATGTTTCCCGGTGTAAGCCCTAACTCACAAAATTATGATTTTATGTAATAAAATCACAAACCTTGAATAATATATACATAATTTCTATAAAATATAAGTGTACAAGTTCTTCAAACAAATGTACAAGTCTCTTATGCATGAAAACTAACTTTCAATATAAAACCCATTATAAACCTTAGTGTACTCACTTTAAAGCACACTATACAAGTCCATAATACACAAGTCTTAAAATAAGATTTTCACATATTTTATGAAACTAAGTACAACACCCTAATGGTCAAGGTACAAGTGAGTAATGCACAATACCTAAAACTATACTTTTATTAAATTAAATTATATGTTTACTACACTAAACCTAACTAGACTTGGCAAGACTTAACTAAAAGCCCTAACCAAGTTTCTAACACTTTGTAACCTCATGAACAACAACATCTAGCTAAGGTACAACCTCCCTAAGCCAAAACGTGCCCTAGTTCTTGTTCCTTGTCCAAATCAAACCATACTTAAACCAAATGAGCCCTAATTGATCTCTAAGCCACTAAAGTCTCAAGGCTCGAGATTAGCCACCTCATGAGGCTACCTCACCTTGTCCCTTAAAAGTCTACCATGGTCAAAGATTGTGGGCAAAACCAATGGCTAGAATTCAGCCACCATATACCACCATCACCCTCATCACATGCCACCTTACAAACTCCAAAGCACCACCTCACCATGTCTCATTCTCCCATAACATAGTGACTACAACCTTCTTGAAGCCTCAATTCTTTCATCTATATAAATCGACACACATTGTCCATTTTCTCTCATAACCATTCGAATCATACAAAACCATACACACTCATATACTGATATACATTCTGATCTAGAGCCATTAACAGAAGCAAAGGTAGGAGATAATAAAGTCTAGGAGGAGGGAAAGAGCTTGGGTTCATATAAAAGTTGCATTGGTTGAATTTCTACTAAATTGAGTTCTAAGCTTAGTAAGTACTCCAACCTTTTTCTTAATCTTTTTACACATTAAATTACACTTATATATGGTTATAGATTAGTGTCATATGGAACCAAGGTCAAAAAATACTTTTCTTCTTCTTTGTGTAATTAGAGAGCAAAACAAACACCCTCTCTTGTAGTATGATTTTGTTAAACATTAAACTACTTTATAGGTCCTTTAAACAAGCTAAATAAACATTTAACATGATATAAAAATGACCTATAAGTACCTATTAAGTTTGAACATGTTTCTGCTTTTATGCCTTAACGCCAAAAGCAAGCCAAACACCCCTTTTTGAGCCTGTTTTATGTCATGAACCATGGTCTATAATACCATCCCTTAAGTACTTTTAATGAACACCTAGGTCACTACATAATGCCCTAAAAAATTGGTCAAAAATTTTGCATGCCTCGTCTATATTTAGGTCATTTTCCTTGTCGCGAGTCACAAACCCAAACACCCCTTTATTTCATGTTATAATTATTCATTAAGTTATAAAGTATAAGAAACTGAGAAATGACTATTAATAAACTAAAAGATCATGTTACAAGGTTCCTAGAAATAGTCTATAAGTTTTTCTTGAAATCAAAACTTGTTTTTCTTTTCTTCTTCATTTGTCACGACACACTGATAACGCTCAAATTATACATGTTTTTAGTAGCGTTATCTGTGCTTTTATGTATGTTATTTGGTTATAATCATATGCTTTTATTGCTTAATCATATAAAAGTGTGTTTGCTAGTGCATTTGTAGCCCAGGAAAGTGGAGAAGAAGACGGAAAAAGAAGTACAATACGAAGATTTCTCTATATATAAAGAATTCACGACAAAAGCAAGACTTGTGGAGTATATTCGAGAAGATAAAGTCATCAAGTTAGTGGTCTAAAGGCTTAAAAATAAAGTTCAAGAAGGGAAACGAGAAAGAAATGAAGATAAGAAGCTTAAACGAAGAAATATTGAAAGCCTCGTTGTTCCCGACACACCTTCACCATTTTGGCCATAACTTTTACATACGAACTCCGTTTGACCCCCCGTTTATAGCCACGGAAAGCTAAGAGAAAGATCTACAACTTTGATGTTTATTATTTTTTTCCAACTTGCTCCAACTGATCGGTAGTGCCCCACAACAGTTTCGGTTGGAGAGTAGTCAAGAGACCAGCCGAAACGGCTTGAGCTCAACCGATTCGGTTGGGAGGCCTGGATATACTATTTCTTCATCACTAAGACTCCAAACTTGTCCCAAATGATTCTAGGTCCTTCCTACATGTATTCTAGGTCCTTCCAAGCTCCTTGGAGGCCAAGTTGAGCATTAAAAACCCTAGGGCTTGAGAGTAGTATAAATAGAACTCATTTGTGTAAGTTTTCATCATCCAACTAAATCCCAACTTGAGAGAACTCCTCTCACACCTCTGCTATCACCACTACTCTCTCAAAGCCTAAAATTCGTCCATAAAGTTCCGTAAAACTTTGGAGGTCCAAGAAGTCATCATTTAGAGATCAAAACATCAAGAAGTCATCACCAATACTTGAGGCATCATTACTTCATCATTTGTAATCTCATTTCAATCATTGTAAGACTCTTAATCATGTTTTCTAATGTTCAAAGTTCTGAGTTTATGTTTATGTTTGCTATGAGTGGCTAGTTTCTTTATGCACTTGCTTAAATGATGTTGATTATCGTATGATTAGTTTATAATTGTGTTAACATGTTTTAATTCAATTTCAAGTTGATTCTAAGATCCAATTGTGCTTAAGTTTCATAGTGGCATTTGTTAATCAAGTTTGACTAGTTGATAGTAATCGTAGAGGTCGAAAGAACTTATTGTTATTCAGCTAGTTATAATCATTTTGTCTATGGATGATTGTTTTACCCATTATTCTTGGTTAATCAAAGAAACTAAAGTGGGGTTGTAATAAGAACGGTTTTTTATTATCAAGTTGGATTGATTGGAAACATCTAAAAGGTCGTAAGATTAGTTGTTTACAATCAGTTGTTACATTTTGTCTATAATCGGTTACCTTTTGTATTGACCATTTCTTAAACAAATTTGATAAGACAAACGGATGTTTTTGTGTTTAAGTTTATGAAAGTAAACTTATGAAACTTGAATTGATTGGTTAAACTTATTGCTTGTTTTTATAAACTAAAATCTTGACGAAAGTTTAACTTGTAAGAACAATAGATTAGTACACCAAACTAATTATCATAACCGACATGTTAAGAGGTTAACACAATCATACTAATCATGGATAAGAAACTAGTTTAAGCAAGTGTAGTTTTAACCTTATTGAATTCGCTTAATCATCATTTTTCATGTTACTTGTTGCTTATATGGTATTTTGGGACGTGACAACCATTTACCACTTTTGTGTTACTTGCTATTACATAGATTTTTCACAACTGAAAACACCCAAATCCTAGTGAATGACCTCGGCTTACCAACCAAAACTAACTACATACGAAAGGGTCATACTTGCCTGGGTATTCTTAGCTTAATTTGGTAATCCTTGTTATAAATTTAAAACTAGTAGTCGCGAGACACATAAAGTTTTTGGCACCGTTGCCGGGGATTTGTTTGTGTTTTTGTGTGCTTTGAATCTGTGTTCAAATCATTCCCTAGTTGTGCCATCTTTGCTTGCAAAAAAAATCATTTTCTTATCAGTTCATCCAGCCGATCGGTATAGTCCCGTAACCGATTCGGCTAGACCTCGAAACCAAATCCAACCGGATCGGATGGAAGCCCAGCCGATCGGCTGAACCATTCTGTCCAAAAAACCATTTTTTTTCTTTTCAGTTTTTGTTTAACTTTTAGTTCAAGCTTTGTTTAGTCTTGTTCCTATTTGTGTTTTTCCTTGATTGTTTGTTTGGTATATTATTTAACAATTTTTTTTTATTCCCTCGAAAGCAAGGCTCACCCATTGGAAACAAACTGTGTGAAAGGTATAAGGCAGGACTCTCTGATTCCCTAAAGAAGTTGGGTTTTTAATATGCTTCGCGCTGACCTGCTTCTCCGCTTCTTTGTGCATTTCAATGGAGCTACCGAGAACCCTTGGGAAAAGAAAAAAAGTCATAAATAGTTTTCTTTTTAAATAAAAGGGTAAAAAAAGAAAAAAAAAGTCTTAGAGTTATTTTGTTTATTTCTTTCAAGTCATTTTCTGAAGAAAAAAAATACAAAAAGATTTTTCTTCGTATTCGTTTTCATTATTTTTATCTTTTTATTTTTGCTTTTAAAAATATTTTGTGAATCGCTTCGGGTTTTTATAAACTCACACTCTTGGAGTGATCAACTTGTTAGTCCACTTTACGAGTTTAAACGTAAAATCAAAGAGAGGACTAAACCCAAACTTACTCGAAACCACCATTCATCAAGGAACTCTTTGTCGTTATCGACATATTCGAAGAGAAAGTCAAACCTCCACCCAATTCCCCAACCATAATCGTCATTGATCCCGATGACCAACCCATGTGGTCAAGCACTAGGACCGTTGCACCAACACCTAGTTCTGCTGTTATTCAACGCCCTCTTCGCAGTAATTTCCATATCAACGGTACCCACATGCAAATGATTCAGGAGAATCTGTTGGGAATTATGTGAAGTATGAATTATGCTGAAATTACTGCTGAAGGATTCTGCTGAAGTAGTGTGGAATCTGCTGAAGATACAATTCTGTCAAGTAGTGAAGCCGTGTAGTTGGTTTCTGCGGAGATAGTATTCCGCGTATTCTATAGTATTTCTACTGATATAGTCAATCAGTATTAGTTTGTTAGGATATGCATGAGCTATTTTAGGTAGTGATATGCATTTATTTTATATTATTGTTTATTTAGGGTTCCATGTGTATAAAAGGAACTGAGGACTTTTGTATTTGATAACTCTGAGAGAAACATTCCAGAAAACCATCTTTAGAGAGAGTGAAAAAGATCCATAGAGGATCATTGTTTTATTAGAAAAACCTTGTTGGTAACTTTGATTGTGTTCTTATTATCCGCTGTGCATCTATTCAATCATTGTTATTATACCCTATTTGAGTCCGGATCTTGGATTCTACAATTGGTATCAGAGCAGGTGGCTCTCGATCTAGGGTTTATAAGGTTTTGGGTAATTAGGTTTTAGACACTAATCGGTGTATTGCAGCAGTTCTCAAAATAAAAGCGACATGCGAAAAAGGGTGGATCTGTTAAGGTATGATTTTCAACCTCGTACTAAATTAATAGGTTCAGTTCCGATTTAATATTTTTTGGAACAAGGTTGAATTCTGTTTATTTGAGGAATAAATTGCGGCGTATGTTTTTGGCTTGTACCGATTTCTTGCTGCTCTCTCAATTAATGGTGGTCGTGTGGGGCTATTGAATATATTGAATTGATCTCTTCATGTGCAAGTGGGTATTGAATTCTCTGTGCATAACAGTTAGCTCGTACGTATTATCACGTGGTCACTTTCTTAAGTTTTACGGAGTAGTAAATTGTGAATTAGATTGGTCAAGCCATTTGAGGGACGGTACATGTTGTTTTGCTCATACACTTATCCCCACTCGTTGACTTGTACACGTGAATGAATTAGTAAAAGGGATGTTTGTTACTACTAAAGTGCTGATTGGTCAAACAAATATAATAAAGAGATTGTAGTGTGTTTATTGGTGCATTGATTTTTGACTTCACGCATATGGGGCTGCTATTCTCACATTAATATGATCGTGTGTATTGAGGTACACGTTAATGTGTTGCTACTCGATTTCCTTTTTTTTTTTTTTTTTTTTTTTTTTTTTTTTGATTGGTCAAAAGGATATGGTTGGATGATTTAATTTCACTTGATATTTCTTGATTCTTTGGTTATTATTGATATCACATGGGCTTCTATTTCTGGCGATGGTTCACGTAAGGATAGGTATTCGTTTGATTGGCTAGGTATTAAAGTGATAATTTATTGGTCCCTTGAATACATCTCATTCTTTCTTTGAGGATTCGTTGGTCATTGATTCACTTTTTAAATGGCTGAATTTGATAATAAAAGGGATGATGGTATGTTTCCTTATTTGTTGAATGATGAGTACGAGGTCCGGCTAAGAAGATGAAACATCGGATCATGAATAATGATATGAATATCTCGAAGGTGATCCAAAATGGCAACATTTGAAAAGGACTAGATGTGATCAAGATGGAAATCTCTTTTTCTTCCTCCAACAATCGCGGATGAACACATTGTTGTACAAAGAGAGTCAAAGGCCGAACTACCTTGCTTAAATCTATTCCTGCCGATCATGTAGCGATTTTATTATATGGATGATGCAAGTCGATATGGAATGCACTCAAAGAAAGGTATGGTGGAAAGGTGAATTCAAGAAGATGAGCAAGGAAGCCGATGCTTGAGTTATCTTGAAGAACTTGCAGTTCACACTTTGCATTCATAGGCATCTCTCGTGTACAAAATTGTGTGTTTGGTTGTAGTGAGCGTTATAATGAACTCAAAAAGCTTATGATATTTTGAAACCTAAATATAATGAATGCTTTGCGTAAGTTGAAGCTTATAAACAGCTTTAAAAACACTAGAAAGACAAAAGGTTTGGTTTCGGAAGAATCAAATAGCTTATGATGAGAAAATAATTGTGTTAGAAAGGGATCTCGAATGTGCTAAAATGAGTTAAAAGGTCCGAGAAATTAAGAGAAGATGTAGTGTCGGAAAATCTAGAGCTAAAGAGAAACTAGATGAGGAAATTGCTAGGCATAAAGAATGGTTATTAAATAGAAACAGTTAGCTAGTCACATCTATGCTAGTCAAACTCGAATACTTCTATAGGCTTAGGCTTTAAGAAGTATGTAGGACTAGAAGCTAGGGATGACACACGCAAATCTACACCAAAGAGCCTAGCTAACTTTGTAAAGAAGGTGATTTACATCTTTGACGTGGACCTATTAGAGGTGAACATATGCCCATTGACCTGTCCATTCTGATTGACTTTGATGGATCACATCATCTTTATGGCAAAAGTCAAAAGACTTGCCGGACTTTAATAGCAAAACCGATGACTCTCTCATGTTCTAAGAGTGACAAGTCATCGGACCTAAAGTCCTATGACTATGCCTCATGTGATTCAAGTGAAAAGTCGACTCACCTAGGCACACCCCATGACCACACCCAAGTCCACAGCTGTCGATGAGCCCAAAATAAAGCTCATACCTATTCTCATTGAACACACTTTTGCTTCTAATTTTGTTTCGATAAGTCTAAATGTAATAAACAAAGTTATGTTAAGAATAAGTCTTTAAGAAGAAATCTTGTTTTGTGTGTGGTAGTAAACTCCATCTTATTAAAGACCTGTGATTATCATGAGAAAAAGATGGGTGTTTCCTCCGCCATAAGACTTTTAGACCCACATGGACTAATGTTTCTAGTATTCCTCCATTTGTTCCCAAAGTCGCACATGTGAGAGCGTGTAAACCGATTCGTCTTGGTAAACCAAAGTGTATGCATCTTTTCACGATGCAGGCTTAATAGGCCTTTTCCGTTCCCTTTGTTGGAGGATATTCTTCACCGCTACTACTTGGTTGGTGGAACAAGAATGCTAGACTTATGCCCTATAGACCTACTAGTTCTTATTTTCATCATATACACCTTATGTATCTCATATGAATATGACACATGGTGGAGTTAGAGTGGCAATCTTGTTAAGCCCTCAACAGGTTATTCTTGGAAAACTCAAAGAAAAGGTTCATTATGGGTACCCAAGAACAATAGTCTTTGTCAGGTGCATTGATTGAGGGGAGGCATAAGCCTAAGGGGAGGCTTATTGTTGTATTTTTGTATTCTAACCATTTTTGCAGCTGTTGGATCCTCATAAGCCTAAGGGGAGGCTTAGTGTTTCTGCTGACACTACAACTGTCTTTGGTTTCTGCTGCTGCTTGATGGTATATTATATATGTTTTGGTTATTTTTATTCTCTCTTTATTTTTTATTTAGTATTAAAAAAAAATCGTATTATTTCTTTTGTTTATTGAAAAAAATAAATAAATAAAAAAATAAAAAAAAATAAAAAGAAAAAAAAAAAAAAAAAACTCTAACCCGTCTGTGTTCAGTTTCTACTCTTTCTTGCAGGTTTTAGTGTTGGTTAATTACCACACAACTCATGGTTTTCATCTCACCTAGTCTTACTGACACAAGAGTTGACTAGCCCACAGAATTATGGCTTGTGGTAAAGGCTGCGGAAATCCATAAATGGTAATCAACTCACCATGATGATGACGACATTCCATCAAAGATATGGCTAGTCCAAAAGCAAATGGTTTTTGGTAAAGACATCTCAATTCCGTTGATAGCTGTAATGGTTTGCTAAAAATCATAGGGTATGCAACCACCCATGCTTAATTACTGAGGGTTGTATGGTCATCAATTCACCATGGTTTATTCCTTTTTGGAATCCAAGAATTGCCTAGTCCTAAGCAAACGGCTACAGGTAAAGACATATCAAATCCGTTCTTGGTTGTTGATTTGCTAATAAATCAGATGGTTATCAGTGTACCATGGTTTTTGAACTTAAACATTTGGCTACTCCAGTAGTAATGGCTATTGGTAAAGAGACATCAAATCCATTATTTTCAATGATTCACCTCTCTCGTGAGTTAACACTCGGATGTGATGAGAATAGTATGAAACTAATATGTTTTGATGTACATTTTGTCATTTGTTGTTGCAAAGATCGGAGTTTCAAAGTTTTATCATCATAGAGATGTAATTGTTTTGGTTCTTTCTTCTGATGTTCGAGTACAATCCTCTTGTTCAAGTGTTAAAGATCTATCGTGAACCGAACTTAACCTAGTCAAATTCCGGTTTAGGGAGGATTGTTGGGAATTATGTGAAGTATGAATTATGCCGAAATTATCAAGGATTCTCATGAAGTAGTGTGGAATCTCTGAAGATATAATTACTCAAGTAGTGAAGCCGTGTAGATGGTTTCATGGAGATAGTATTCCGTGAATTCTATAGTATTTCTACTGATATAGTCAATCAGTATTAGTTTGTTAGGATATGCATGAGCTATTTTAGGTAGTGATATGCATTTATTTTATATTATTGTTTATTTAGGGTTCCTTGTGTATAAAAGGAATTGAGGACTTTTGTTTTTGATAACTCTGAGAGAAACATTCCAGAAAACCATCTTTAGAGAGAGTGAAAAAGATCCATATAGGATCATTGTTTTATTAGAAAAACCTTGTTGGTAACTTTGATTGTGTTCTTATTATCCGCTGTGCATCTATTCAATCATTGTTATTATACCCTAGTTGAGTCCGGATCTTGGATTCTACAGAATCAATTTGATGGGAGAATCCAGTCCGATCCCCACCGACACATAGCCGATTTTCTTGAGATTAGTAACCTATTCCAATATGGAGAAAATCAAGAGGAAGTGGTTAAGTTGAGGACTTTTCCTTTCTCATTAACCAGAGAAGCCAAGATTTGGTTGAACGAATTAAATGAAGGAACGATTACTGCGTGGGAAGAAATTAGAGAAGCTTTTATCAGCCGATACTTTTCACCCGCTAAGTTTAAACGTCTCCTAAATGACAATCACAACTTTTACCAAATCAATCATGAAACTCTAGTTGATGCTTGGCTCCGTATGAAAGATATGCTTCGCACTTGTCATGGACACGGTCTAACCAAAGGAACAATCATTCAAACATTCTATCATGGTTTAGACGATCCAACTCAAGGAAATCTCGACGCCGGAGGAATCTTCCTCTATAAAACTCCAAACGAAGCTTTCAAAATCCTTAAGGACAATGTCTGTAGGATCGATGTACTCTAATCAAACTAACTTAAATAGCTTGTTAAGGTTTAATAACCTCGGATAAATCCTAAGTTATTAACAAAGAAACACTGAGCAAACTCTATTGAGTATGCGGAATTTACTTAACAAAGCTAAGAAGAATAACTTTTATTATTAACTCTAAATCTGCTTATTATGCAGATACTTAAACAACTCTAAGAATATCGAACTTCTCTAAAACACTAAATAACTTGTAAACTCGTACTCGTACCTCTAATGCCAATCTAGGGGTCCTTTTATAGGCTCAAGGATGACCCTAGTCGGTTTACAATTTGTATCCTTGTACGACAAGAAATCTAATACAGAATATTCTGGAATTACAAGACTTTCTATTAACGAATATAACAGTTCTTTGTTCTTGCAGTACTTTGACTTCATGTGCAGTACTTTGACTTTATCTTTAGCAGTACTTTGACTCTTTGACTTTTTCCAGTACTTTGTAGTTTACAGAACTTTATCAATCTTCAGTACTTTGTTAATCTTCAGCACTTTCATATCCCAACAATCCTCCCCTAAATTGAATTCTACTTGCTTGACTTCAAGTTCCTTTGTGAATTTATCTTTAACAGCTTCATCTTTAAGGACATATTGTTTCTATGTCTTTGAATTTTATCTTTGTAGATTTTGTGCTTGTCAAAGTATCTTTAGAATTACTATTTTACAGCATCATCCAGCAAGCTCCATCTTTTCAACAACACAGCAACATATGACAATTTGTACATTAATTCAGTTTAAGTTGCATACTATTCTCATCACTTCCAGGTGTGTTAACTCCTGTGAGAGGTGAATCATTGAAAATTTAATAGATTTAGATCTCTTTACCAAAGCCATTAACTCTGGAGTAGCCTAATGTTTTGGTGTGTAAGACCATGGTACATTGATAACCATATGATTTTTAGCAAATCATCGCCTATCAATGATTTGAGTTGTCTTTACCAAAAGTTGTACCCTTACGGACTAGTTAGTTCTTTTATCTAATGGTGAACTAATTACCAATAATGGTTTTTCCACAGCCTTTACCACAAGCCATTTTCTTGTGGGCTAGCCAACTCTTCACATTAACTGATATGGTGAGTTGATTACCATACAACTTATTAGCAAGTTGTCAACTAAAAACGGATTTGAAATATCTTTACCAGAACCGTTTGCTCATGGATTAGCCAATCCTTTTGTAACCATTGTGGGTTGATGACCTATTGATGTTTCCATCTCAAAAACCATTTATTTTATTCAACCTTTGTTTCAAAATATTTGTTACTTAACAAAAGGTTTCTTCCAAAAATCATTTAACTGGTTAAAAGCTGCAAGCAATACTTTGATTAAAATCTTGTTTGATCGCGAAAGACTTTGAATAAAGTACTTATTTATCAAAATAATTTATTCAATGAAAATTCATACCGGTTTATTCATCATCGCAACAATAGTAGTCCGGTTGATAAACAGTTGATGACCATGCAAGCGGTTTCATTATCCTCTTCTACTTCTATTCCATGCTCTAGCATCCTTCTCATAAGCTCAATCAGAAGAGGGTATCTTCTATCTCGCAAACATGTGAATCATTGTTCCATTTTCCAGCTCTAGAACATGTACACCAGATTCTTCAAAGAATCTCCAGCTAACAATTTCCCAATTCTCTTGATTCTTCCAAATGTCATCAGTGCTTTACTCTTCAGTTTCCCATATAGTCGTGAGATCTCCAAGCATAACTAAACCAATTCCTTCTAATGGATTATGTTCAAAGTAGGCTGGTACCACATGATATAAATAGAATAGATCCACTCTATCTATGATGTGCAATAAATCCCATAACCTGTTGAATACTCTGAAACTTTCATCTTCTTTATGAAACATCAGATAACTTCCTTCTTTGGATTCCACAACTTCAAAAGCAATAATCTGAGATCTGTTCATCTTCATGTCAGCATCTTCTTTGGAATATTCAAAATCTACTACCCTTAGATAATTTCTTAGTTCATCCCTAGTCTCAGATCTTAACTCAACTTTTTCTTTCTTTGAGAACTGTACATCTTCCACTCCAGTTTTCCTTTTCTTTTAAACTTTTCTTTCTTTGCTTGACCAAGTAGCTTCATCTCTAAAATCTTTGATGCTTTCAACATGTTTCTTATAAGCTTCCCTAGCGACATCATACAATCTTTTCATCTCAACATAATTCAACCTCGCAATCCTTTATACCCTTGACTTTTTAAATAAGCCATCATTGCATTTACATCTTTAGCTAGATTAGGTCTTCTTGGCAAACATCTAACGGAGTAGGTGGCAGTAATGGTTCGTGACTTGACATCAATTCTTCTTGTAATTTCTATTGCTTCTTCATTCATTGCCTCTTCATTAGTAACTTCAGCCACTACTTCAGCATTAAGTTCTTCTTATACTTTTCTAGCTGCAGCCTCATTCCTAGCAACTTCAATTGCTCTAAGATCTGCCAAAGTTAGCTTTTTCTTCTTAGTTTCAACCAGAATACCCTTTCCTTTATCTTTATGATCTATTGCAGGTTGAGAAGCTCTTGGTTGTTCCTCTGCAACTTTAGAAATAGTAATACTCCTTGGCTTTGATAGATCATGCAAGATTTCGGCAATTGTTTCATCATCACTTACAGTTCTTACAGGCTTTAGTGTAGCTTCCTCTTCTTGTATGATTGTTGAAGGACCAGCTTCCTCTTCAAAATCTAATACTCTTGGAGTAATTAATTCTTGCATGTAGGATCCTTGTTGTTGAAAAGCAGTACTTTGTTGTTGTTTAGTACCTTGATCATCAGTACTTTGAACTTGAACATTAATAACTTGCTCCTTAGTATCTTGAATGACCTGTTCTTCAGTATTTTCATGTTCATCAGTACTTTGAGGTTCATCCTCCTTAACAATATCTTCTTTCAAATTCCTTTCTTCTAAATTCCTCCCCAATTGGACAGAAGATTGTTTGTGAACCTTTTGGTGTTTGGATTTCCTAGACTGCCATTGCTCCTTCTTTTTAGACTTGACCCATACACGATGATGTTGAACCAATGGCCACACAAAGTTCTTGAGCCTTCTAAACTTGAGCTTCAATTTCTTAATCTGTTTAGCTTGAGCTTTAGTAGTCTTTTGCAATTTGAGCAACTCCCTTGTCAAAACATAATTATCCAATGGCACAGCTTCAGGGGTTATAGTAGGTGAATCATCTCCTTGAATTGGTGAATGTTCCTCTGGTTGAGAATGAGAAAGCAGATCGTTGTGGAGATGGAGAAGTTTGATCGCAACATCTTCTTGAACTTCAAGATTGGGAAGCGGTACCTTGGGATGCAGTACCTTCGAGATGCAAGACTTTGATAAGCAAGACTTGCGGATGCAAGGTACTTGCGGTGCGATACCATCACTATCTTGACTTCTTGACATCGCTTCTAACGACTTGAATAACTTCCATCATAGAAGTAGTTAAGGAGTTTCCTTCGGTGAATAAATCACTCTTCCTAGCCATAAAGGTGAAAATTTTGGCTTGTTGAACCACAATAGTAAAAGATCATTGGCTTAGGAACATCGAAAGTTGTTTATTGAGGAAGACTTGAACAAACCTTGGATACATCAGCCATTTTGAACCATGAGTGATGTGGGAAAGCATTCCATCTAGAATAAGCCTTGAAAAATTGAAAACACGATCTCAGCCAAGCCCACAATAGCGGATGCTATGTTTGATCCAAATTGCTCCCATGAAGTGCTTTTAGCACTAATACAATGAAGCAACACATGCACTAAAACTTCCATTCGGGACAAAATAGTTGTTTCCTAAATGTTTGTTCATTTAAAGACCCTTCATAACCAATATGTCCAAAAGTATCCCAAATCAATTGCTTATCAAACCGAATAGCCCCATCTTCATCATTAAACAATAAGTCTTCTCTAATGGAGGCTTGAGTAATCTTCACAGTTCTTCCAGCAACTGTAGCTCTAATATAAAATTCATCATTCTCCATATTTTCCATAGCAGTAGCCCAAAATTCTTGCATCCAGGGCTCAATTATATCCGGCTCCACCAAAAGAGCATAACTGATTGGCGACCCAGTAAGAAAATCGATGATGTCATGAAAGAGTGCATTCGCTTTAGTCTTATCTAAATTAGCCACCATATTGTGCTTTGAAACTGTAGGACGATTCGCCATTGTTGAGGATGTGAGCACAATAAGAGATATAATCGAATAATATAGAGGTGATGAGAGAAATATGGAAAAGATTCTAAAGTATCAATATGAGAGGAAAATCGAGAGTAGTTATTTATAGGTGAGATTTAAAAATCACAACCCATAATAACAAAGTTACCGTTAGTATTAATTACCCTCAATATTATCGTTGGAGCAAGATTTTAATAAGACAAATAGTACTTCCACGTATGCAAGATTTTTCAAGCAAGATACTTTCAAGCAAGATTTCATAAAAAGCAAGACTTTTCCAAAGTCCTCTCATAAGTTAAGTATACATAAATATCCTCCTCAAGCAATGCAGGGACTATACTAATCTTGAATAGTCCTCCCCTTAAATGTAGCTCAGTAGTTCATCATGCCAATGCTCACCACCAAGTGAGTGAATCTTGAAACATCAAAACCTTTGGTGAGTAAGTCAGCTACATTATCATCCGTGTGAACCTTAACCACATTAATGAGCCTGTGCTCATAGCAATCTCTGATAAAGTGATGCCTAATATGTATGTGTTTAGTCTAGGAATGATAAACTGGATTCTTCACAATACAAATGGTACTCTCATTATCAATATTGATAGGAGTATTCTTGAAATTGAACCCATAGTCCAAGAGTTGATTCTGCAACCACAAAACTTGTCCATAACACTGCGCAGACTACATATTCACTATAGTAGAGGATGTTCTTGCAATTGTTTGTTTCTTACATTGCCGTGAGACTAATCTTCTTCCAAGATATTGGCATCCACCATTGTTGATCTTCTATCATAGTTATCACATGCATAATCACTATCCGAAAAAGCTTCTAAGTGAAAAGGTGACTCTTTGGATACCACAACCCCAACTTAGGTTGTTGTTTCAAATAACGAAAATTCTTTTCACCGCATTCATGTGAGAGATTTTGGTGAGACTTGATATCTTGCACATAAACACACAAAGAAACATGATATCGTGGCCTTGATGCAAGAAGATACATAAGTGAGCCAATCATTGATCTATATAACTTGACTTCAACGGGTTGTCCATCTTCATCTTTGCCCAATGAATTGATAGATTTGATAGGTGTAGTAATGACTTCATATCATCAAATTGAACTTCTTAAGGATGTCGATACATACTTGTCTTGACCGATAAAAATACCTTCCTTTGACCGCTTGACTTGAAGTCCCAAAAGAATGTTAACTCACCCATTGAACTCATTTGAAATTCCTTCGCATCGCTTGCTCAAACTCTTTAACCATGGACTGTTTGGTAGCCCCAAAGATGATATCATCAACATAGACTTGAACTAACATGATATCCTTCTTGTCTCTCTTGATAAACAAAGTCTTGTCAATAGCTCCCTTCTCGTAGCCATGTTGCGGAAGAATGTATAGAGTCTCTCATACCAAGCTCTAGGTGCACGATGAAGGCCATAAAGAGCCTTAACCACCTTGTAGACTTTGTTTGGATGTTTAGGATCTTCAAAACCGGAGGTTGTTTGACATATACTTCCTCTGTAATCTTGCCATATAAAAGGCACTTTTGACATCCATCTGTAAACCGAAATCCCATATATGAAGCAAAAGCAAGAAATATTCTAATAACTTCAATTCTTGCTGAGCAAACACTTCATCATAATCTACTCCTCTTCTTATGCAGCCTTGTCTACTAACCTTGCCTTATTCTTGATAACATTACCTCTTTCATCTCTTTTGACTCTGAAAACCCATCTGGTTCCAATAACTCTCTTTCCTTCTGGAAGATCACATAAATCCCAAACTTCTTGAAGTCTAAATTATAGCAGTTCTTCTTGCATAGCTTCAACCCAACTTTCTTTAGTCAATGCTTGAGCAATATTCTTGGGTTCCTCTTGAGAGACAAAACAAGTAAATAGGCAGGTTTGATGGTCCTTATGATTCAGTCTATTTTGTTTATACACAAAGCTAAGTAAAGCATTGTGAGGAGAAGTAAAACTCTTAGCTTTGTGGCTTGTCATGACTCCAAAAGTAGAAGGACCAATGATTTGATCGATGGGATGATTCTTATGAATTCTTAAGTTTGGAGACCGTGGAACTCCATAAGTATCCTCCAAATTAGTAAAATCAAGATCTTCATTGGAATCTAAGAAAATACCTTCATCTTCAAACTCATCATCGGTATCTTCTAATCCGGGCATGGTAGGATCATCCAAATCATCTAAAGTCATCATCAACCGGTGTAGCAAGATGCTTTGTTCGAAAATCTTGTCCAAATCTTTGAGAGTACTCTGCAGTCTTGTTCTTGAAGAAGCATCTGATTAAGTTCCTCTTGAATAGATTGATCCTCAACAAACAATGAGGATTGTGGTGCATCAGTACTTTGCTTTGGAGCATCAGTACCTTGGTTTGGAACATCAGTACTTTGCTTTGGACTAACAGGATCTGCATCAGGGACAGCATCAGGTCTAAGATGAACTCCATGAACAACATATTGTAAATCTTCTTCATTGTGCTCAGGTTGATTTTCTTCTCTAACAGGTACATAGTTCATGGAAGGAGTTAAAATTTCAAGATCAAACATCCAATCATGACCTTTACCTTTCTCATTGTCTTGATCTTCTAAAAACTCAACATGAAGACAATCTTGAACCTTCTTAGTGACTCTGTTGTACACTCTAAAGCCCTTCTTGTTGGTACAATAACCCAATAAGTATCCTTCTTCCGACTTGCCATCAAACTTTCCCAGTTATCAATTGTATTTAAAATAGTGAGAGGGCATCCAAAAGGCTTCATAAAATGAATGTTGGGTTTGTTGCCCATCAACAACTCATAAGGTGTCTTCATCGTGGTTTGGTGGTGAGACTCTGTAAGTACATAACAAGCGGTGCTTACGACTTGACCCGAATTGAATAGGTAGTTGTGAATCTGCTAGCATTGTTCTGGATGCTTCAATCAAAGTCCTATTCTTCCTCTCTGCAACACCATTCTGCTGTGGTGTTCTTGCAATGCAGAACTCCCTCTTGATGCCTTTGTTTGCACAAAATTCATCCATAAGCTTGTTCTTGAATTCAGTCCCATTGTCACATCTAATACCTCTAACCTTGAGTCTCAATTGGTTTTCAAGTGCTATTATGAGAGTTTGAATAGCATCAAAAGTATCATCTTTAAAACCCAAGAAAAATACCCAACTGAATCTCGCAATCATCTCATTACAACTAAGCGATATTTTTCTTGTTTAAACTTGCCACGAAACAGTCCAAACAAATCCATATGTACGACTCAATGGTTCTCTAATAGTTCTCTCCTCAAGCTTCTTGCATGAAGCTTTGTGTTGTTTACCCTTCTTGCACGCCAAACATGAGTGATCATTCTTGTAAGTCTTTGAAGGTAATCCTCTAACTAAATTGCCTTTGACTAGTTTGTTGATATTCTTGAAATTAACATGGCCCAATCTTCTATACCACTGATGTGCTTCTTCAGATGTTGCTTTAGCCAATAAACATGTGGCTCTCCCATAAGAATGTAGACTCTTCATGTCTAAACTATACACATCATTTGTTCTTGGTACTCTAAGAACTACCAAATTATCATCAACAGGCTTGAATTCAGGGGAAAGGATGAGACATTATGTGTCAGTGAATAACACAGGATGCTTTTTATCACAGATTTGAGAGACGGATAATAAGTTGAACTTAAGCTCCATCACATATCTAACATTCTCAAAATCTATACCTTGACTTTGATGGTTCTTTTCCAATAATCCTTCCTCCATTGGGATCATTCCCAAATGCAACTCTTCCTCCACTAATATTTCTAAAATCAGACAGAATCTCCTTGTCTCCTCTCATACTTCCAGAGCAACCACTATCTACAATCAGATGATCTTTAAGCTCCTCTTCTGGGTTGCCCTACACAAAAAGAAAAGAGTTAGTGATTTTTAGGAACCCAAGCCATTACTGACTTGTGTTCCCCTTGTGGAGTTACATACTTAAATTATTCAAGTCTGTAATTTCCACTGTTTTCAAAACATGATCCAAAATTATCTTTTGATTTTTAGCATGTGGATTTTCAAAACTTTCTGGTTTTTTAACACAACTCTCTTTTACAAGTGCATTCTCTTTTTCTTGTATCACAAAAACATCTGATTCACTTTTTGTTGAAATCTTGTTTGTCCCTCGGTAGCTTTCTCTCTTAACCCATTCTGTTTTAACACTTGGTTCCTGTGATCTAGATCTCCTATGTGAGTTGTAATACCTTCTAGGTTGATAGTAATGAGATCTCCTAGGGTTCCTATTTGAAAGAGTGTGATCAGTACCTTATTTTGTCTGAGCAGTACTTTGAGAAAGTACTGGTCTTGAATTAGCAGTACTTTGGAAAGTACTGTACGATACTGAAGGTTTTGAAAAAGGTCTTCTCTGGTGAGGGTATCTATGATATGGTGAGAAATTTCTGTGATTGACCCTATTTGAATTATTCCAGACTTGTTTGTGTTCTCTAGGTTTCTAGTTGGCAGACTTGTTCTATGGAAATTTTCTAAGGTATTCTGAGTGATGTTCACAATCCTTGATTAAATGAGTAGGACTAAAACACACAAAACACAGTTTTTGACCTATACTTCCAAAGTGACTTCTTCTATGTCTATGCCCAAAACTATTGTGCCTTCTAGGTGAATGAGTAAATTTGTTTTGACCAAAGTTATCCCAAAAGGGTTTAGCAGTACTGTTTTGAAAAGGTTTCTTTGAAGGTATCGCTTATGGAGCGATACTTTGATTTGAAGGTACCTTGACTTTGAACATTGTTTTCAACGCTTTCCTTTGGGGTTTCGCACCTAGATTGAGCAACTAGCTTTTTCTTAAACTCTAGACTGCTACTCCAATACGAGAAACATCGGGCCTAGGGGTTGATGAATGCCGATGGGATGGGGAACGCATGATAACCATTGTCTTTCTTATACTCGGAGGTGTTTCACTTATTGAGCCCTCATTACTAGATGTGTCTACATAATTAATGAGTTCATCATCACTAGTGGTTATATCCTCAAAATCACCTTCATCCTGATCACTAGGTTGGTTTTCTTCTATGTTACTAAAGTCCATTCCAAAACCTAAGCCAGTTTTAATGTAAGCTCTTCTCTGTTTTTGAACATAAGTAATATGTGACAGACCAGATTCACCCCAAGCAGCAAACTTAGCTAACAAATCATCTCTTTCCTTAGTCAGTTTCTCTATTTCAGAAATTTTACAGTTTAATTTCCATTCACTCAGTTTTAACTGGTAATCCTGTTGTTCATATTTTTCAGCCCAAGCTACTTCATTATTTTCATGTGCTAAAATTTTGGCTTCCATAGATTCTAAGGTTATTTGATAACCAGCTACCTCAGACCTAGCCCTAACACAATTATCTCTTTCAATCACATAACTGCCAAGTAATTTTTGATAAAAATCATGACAATTTGAGCATACCTCAGAGATAGGAGGTGAACTTGATGAAGTAGCCACCATTGCAAGAAGAACAGGATCATCTTCACTCTCCATGCTCCAATCAAATCTTCCAAAGCCATCATCAGATTCCAAAGCAGTATGTTCAGGTTCCTCATCAAAAGCAGTGCTCCAGTCTAATTCTTCCACTAATTCTTCAACTGCTTCTTCCATCGCTACCATCTGAGAAGTCAACGGTTCATCATCAAACTCTTCCTCCGCTTAACCCGATAACTTCTCTTGAGCAACCAAAGCCTTTGTTTCATGGAATTGGAATTTCTTTTAGCTCAAGTTTTGGTTTCTCGGATGTCTGTTTGCTTGATACTTAGCAAACCCGCACTCCTTTGAAAAGTGTCGGTCTTTTGACAATTGAAGCATTCAATTTTGGATTTGTCAAAAGTTATTCCCTATTTTGGTTTGCAATCAATGCTTTTTCCTGTCTTCTTCATATACTTTTTAATCCTTGCAGTGATCATAGCAACTTGCCACCTGATATCAATTTCTTCAAGTGCATCTTCTTCAACTCTAGATCTTCTTCATAAGTGACAGTTAAACTAGCTTGTTGTTCAAAGAATGAGCACACAACTTCATCCGAGTGCATAGTAGTAGTTGGTGGGGCTTCTTGAGCATGGGTGGGAGCGATATATGAGGCGAAGATTGAGCCACAAGATTTGAGTAGGAGAAGCGATTACTTTTGTTGAAGTCTTGCTCCTCTTTTCGAGATGATAGAAAAGCAATCTTGTGAGACTTGGAACTTGTTTGACCACTCATTTCATGTTCATACACCTTTAGATGGTTGTAGAGATCATCAAAGTCCATGACATCTAAACCTGGTTGTCCTCGATCATTGTTGCAATCACATGCCATGTGGATGGCAAACTCCTTAGAAACTTGATTAGCATCTTCAAGCGATACTTATGCCTTGTATAACTCCAACATGTTGAGGAGATTTTGAAACCTATCATATGCAACATCAAGACTCTCTTTCACCAACTGTGAAAGTTTCAAACTATTGCTTGACGGGTTTCTATGCATCTTCTTGAAGCTTCATTCCTCCAAATCTAGTCTTGAGAGCAACCCAGTCGCTTTGCATCTTTAGCATCATGAAACTTCAATAGATGTCCATCGGTATAGCGAGACAAGAGAATGTTAAGAGCTTTCTCTTGATTCCTTATAGTAGCTAGCGGTAAGACGACTTTGGGTGGTTTAGGTTGTCCGGCCAATTTCTATAGGTTCGGAACTACTTCATTGCCATCGACAATTACATTCCATAGTGCATGGTGCCGTAATGGCAATATCTTGCCTCATCTTCATGCACCGTAGGTCATATTCTCCTTCTTGATGATTGGAATTACGAGTGAGGTGATTGAGGGTGGTGGGCGACTTGATTGACATCTTTAGTATTTGTTGTAGTAGGTTTCTTCTTAGTCGAGTTTCCACACAAGCTCGATACCACTTGTTGGATCGATGTACTCTAATCAAACTAACTTAAATAGCTTGTTAAGGTTTAATAACCTCGGATAAATCCTAAGTTATTAACAAAGAAACACTAAGCAAACTCTATTAAGTATGCGGAATTTACTTAACAAAGCTAAGAAGAATAACTTTTATTATTAACTCTAAATCTGCTTATTATGCAGATACTTAAGCAACATCAATACCTGTTGGAATCATTCCTAAACTATATTTCAAGTGTTAGTAATTCATATGTAATAGTTAGCTTAATATGGCTTTTATGTTTGTTATTAAGCTAAGGCTTATGTAGAAGGCCCATAAGCCTTGGCCCAAGCCCATAAGAAGGGAAGGAGTCTAGAAGTGTTGCCCTAGCTCCTTGCCCTATAAATACTCTTGTAAACCTTCCTTAGAAGATTGGTTGTTCATTTTATTCACTTCACCTTACACATAACTATTCTTTATTCATACGTGTGTGTGTGTTTAATGTGTTCAACCGATCTCTTCTTCTATTTCTTATATTGATGCTTGTGTTACTAATATGGGAACCTAACAAAGGTATTATTTGCCAAATAATTGGGTGAACATCTTTTGTTTTTGAAGTTTTGTGGTTTACACGTAAAATAGTTTCTACTTTGTCACGCTTAAAAAGCGTTATTACAATTTTCAATCCAAGATTCTTGTACTTTCAACGTTTTAAGGTGTTAAAATAAGCTGCTTTTGGCAAAAGTTTCAAACTTTACGTGTGGATCATTGTTTTAAGCTTGGTTTTAAGCGTGGTTTCATTTCTACGCTTAAGGTGTTTAGTAGCTTTGGATCATCATGTTTCACACTTTTGTGTTATTTTGGTGATAATGAAGTTTTTTCATCACAAAAATCTGGTTTAGAAACATCGTTGGGCATAAATCAATTTTGGTTTGCTTTCTCTGTAGAAAACCCTAATCTTATCGTAAGTCATCCGTGGTTTGATCTTGAGTTTTAGTGGTTTACTCGGTTTTTCATGCTTGGATAAGCTGAAAACACTTCGACTGGATATCCTTTGCCTTGTGATAGTGTAAAAGATCTTTTGGGCAAAACCCTAATCTTACGCATAAGCTCAAACTTATCGTAGAACTCATTACGCATAAGATTTTCTTACGCCTAAGCTCGCCTTATGCATAAGCTAATCCCACGCCTAAGTTTTCTACTCTTAACTTTCGGTTTACTCATAACTTTAGTGTTTCTCAATTCTTACGCGTAAGCTACTCCTACACGTAAATATCACTTTTACGTGTAAGTTTGGTGTTTTAGGCTTAAGTGTTATTTTGCCTACACTTGGTTTCTCGCCTAAGGATACTTCATCAACAACGTTTCATTCGACTACCAAGATCCATTTAACAACACAAGTTTTAACATGTCACAACCACCATACTCTAGCTATTTTCCTTACACTTATAATCAACAACAACAACAACTAAGTCCACAACATCAACAATTTAAAGAGTTATTTAGTTTATTTCTTTCAAGTCATTTTCAAGAAAAAAATACAAAATATTTTTCTTCATATTCGCTTTCATTATTTTATCTTTTTATTTGTGCTTTTAAAATATTTTGTGAATCGCTTGGGTTTTATAAACTCACACTCTTGGAGTGATCAACTTGTTAGTCCACTTTACGAGCTTAAACGTAAAATCAAAGAGAGGACTAAACCCAAACCTTACTCGAAACCACCATTCATCAGGGAACTCTTTGTCGTTATCGACATATTCGAAGAGAAAGTCAAACCTCCACCCAATTCCCCAACCATAATCGTCATTGATCCCGATGACCAACCCATGTGGTCAAGCACTAGGACCGTTGCACCAACACCTAGTTCTGTTGTTATTCAACGCCCTCTTCACAATAATTTCCATATCAACGGTACCCACATGCAAATGATTCGGGAGAATCAATTTGATGGGAGAATCCGGTCCGATCCTCACCGACACATAGCCGATTTTCTTGAGATTAGTAACCTATTCCAATATGGTGAAAATCAAGAGGAAGTGGTTAAATTGAGGACTTTCCTTTCTCATTAACCGAGAAGCCAAGATTTGGTTGAACGAATTAAATGAAGGAATGATTACTACGTGGGAAGAAATGAGAGCTTTTATCGGTGATACTTTTCTCCCGCTAAGTTTAAACGTCTCCTAAATGACAATCACAACTTTTACCAAATCAATCATGAAACTCTCGTTGATGCTTGGCTCCGTATGAAAGATATGCTTCGCACTTGTCATGGACATGGTCTAACCAAAGGAACAATCATTCAAACATTCTATCATGGTTTAGACGATCCAACTCAAGGAAATTTCGACGCCAGAGGAATCTTCCTCTATAAAACTCTAAACGAAGCTTTCAAAATCCTTGAGGACAAGGTCTGTAGGATCGATGTACTCTAATTAAACTAACTTAAATAGCTTGTTAAGGTTTAATAACCTCGGATAAATCCTAAGTTATTAACAAAGAAACAATGAGCAAACTCTATTAAGTATGCGAATTTACTTAACAAAGCTAAGAAGAATAACTTTTATTATTAACTCTAAATCGCTTATTATGCAGATACTTAAACAACTCGAAGAATATCGAACTTCTCTAAAACACTAAATAACTTGTAAACTCTAAAACTTGTGAACTCGTACTCGTACCTCTAATGCCAATCTAGGGATCCTTTTATAGGCTCAATGATGACCCTAGTCGGTTTACAATTTGTATCCTTGTACGACAAGAAATCTAATACAGAATATTCTAGAATTACAAGACTTTCTATAAACGAATATAACAGTTCTTTGTTCTTGCAGTACTTTGACTTTATCTTTAGCAGAACTTTGACTCTTTGACTTTTTCCAAGACTTTGTAGTTTACGTAACTTTATCAATCTTCGATTTTTTTTCAATCTTCAGCACTTTCATATCCCAACAATCCTCCCCTAAATTGAATTCTACTTGCTTGACTTCAAGTTCCTTTGTGAATTTATCTTTAACAGCTTCATCTTTAAGGACAGATTGTTTCTATGTCTTTGAATTTTATCTTTGTAGATTTTGTACTTGTCAAAGTATCTTTAGAATTATTCTTTTCAAAGATCATCCAAAGAAGCTCCATCTTTTCAAAGAACACAAAGAACATATGACAATTTGTACATTAATTCAGTTTAAGTTGCATACTATTCTCATCACTTCCAGGTGTGTTAACTCCTGTGAGAGGTGAATCATTGAAAATTTAATAGATTTAGATCTCTTTACCAAAGCCATTAACTCTGGAGTAGCCTAATGTTTTTGGTGTGTAAGACCATGGTACATTCCATATGATTTTTAGAAAATCATCAGCTATCAACAGATTTGAGTTGTCTTTACCAAAAGTTGTACCCTTCTGGACTAGTTAGTTCTTTTATCTAATGGTGAACTAATTACCAATAATGGTTTTTCCACAGCCTTTACCACAAGCCATTTTCTTGTGGGCTAGCCAACTCTTCACATTAACTGATATGGTGAGTTGATTACCATACAACTTATTAGCAAGTTTTCAACTAAAAACGGATTTGAAATATCTTTACCAGAGCCGTTTGCTCATGGATTAGCCAATCCTTTTGTAACCATGGTGGATTGATGACCTATTGATGTTTCCATCTTAAAAACCATTTATTTTATTCAACCTTGGTTTCAAAATATTTGTTACTTAACCAAAAGGTTTCTTCCAAAAATCATTTAATCGGTTAAAGTCGCAAGCAATACTTTGATTAAAGTATTGTTTGATCGCGATACTTTGAATAAAGTACTTGTTTATCAAAAATAATTTATTCAATGAAAATTCATACCGCTTTATTCATCATCATCGCAATAGTAGTCCGCTTGATAAACAGTTGATGACCATGCAAGCAGTTTCATTATCCTCTTCTACTTCTATTCCATGCTCTAGCATCCTTCTCATAAGCTCAACTGTAAGAGGGTATCTTCTATCTGCAAACATGTGAATCATTGTTCCATTTTCCAGCTCTAGAACATGTACACCAGATTCTTCAAAGAATCTCCAGCTAACAATTTCCCAATTCTCTTGATTCTTCCAAATGTCATCAGTGCTTTACTCTTCAGTTTCCCATATAGTCGTGAGATCTCCAAGCATAACTAAACCAATTCCTTCTAATGGATTATGTTCAAAGTAGGCTCATACCACATGATATAAATAGAATAGATCCACTCTATCTATGATGTGCAATAAATCCCATAACCTGTTGATTACTCTGAAACTTTCATCTTCTTTATGAAACATCAGATAACTTCCTTCTTTGGATTCCACAACTTCAAAAGCAATAATCTGAGATCTGTTCATCTTCATGTCAGCATCTTCTTTGGAATATTCAAAATCTACTACCCTTAGATAATTTCTTAGTTCATCCCTAGTCTCAGATCTTAACTCAACTTTTTCTTTCTTTGATAACTGTACATCTTCCACTCCAGTTTTCCTTTTTCTTTTTAAACTTTTCTTTCTTTCTGCTTCAGTCCATGTAGCTTCATCTCTAAAATCTTTGATGCTTTCAACATGTTTCTTATAAGCTTCCCTAGCAGCATCATACAATCTTTTCATCTCAACATAATTCAACCTCTGCAATCCTTTATACCCTTGACTTTTTAAATAAGCCATCATTGCATTTTTGTCTTTAGCTAGATTAGGTCTTCTTGGCAAAATCTAACAGATTAGGTAATCAGTAATGGTTCGTGACAAGATCCAATTCTTCTTGTAATTTCCTAGTCGCTTCTTCATTCATTGCCTCTTCATTAGTAACTTCACCACTACTTGAAAGATTAAGTTCTTCTTGTACTTTTCTAGTCTGACCTCATTCCTAGCAACTTCAATTGCTCTAAGATCCGCCAAAGTTAGATTTTTCTTCTTAGTTTCTACCATAATACCCTTTCCTTTATCTTTAGGATCTATTGCGGTTGAGAAGCTCTTGGTTGTTCCTCTCAACTTTAGAAATAGTAATACTCCTTGGCTTTGATAGATCATGCAAGATTTGACAATTGTTTCATCATCACTTGCAGCCTTACAGGCTTGAGTGTAGCTTCTTCTTCTTGTATGATTGTTGAAGGAGCGACTTCCTCTTCAAAATCTAATACTCTTGGAGTAATTAATTCTTGCATGTAGGATCCTTGTTGTTGAAAAGCAAGACTTTGTTGTTGTTCAAGACCTTGATCATCAAGACTTTGAACTTGAACATTAATAACTTGCTCCTCAAGATCTTGAATGACCCGTTCTTGAGATTTTCATGTTCATCAAGACTTTGAGGTTCATCCTCCTTAACAATATCTTCTTTCAAATTCCTTTCTTCTAAATTCCTCCCAACCGGATGTAAGATTGTTTGTGAACCTTTGGTGTTTGGATTTCCTAGATCCATTGCTCCTTCTTTTTAGACTTGACCCATATACGATGATGTTGAACCAATGGCCACACAAAGTTCTTGAGCCTTCTAAACTTGAGCTTCAATTTCTTATTCTGTTTAGCTTGAGCTTTAGTAGTCTTTTGCAATTTGAGTAACTCCCTTGTCAAAACATAATTATCCAATGGCACAGCTTGAGGGGTTATAGTAGGTGAATCATCTCCTTGAATTGGTGAATGTTCCTCTGGTTGAGAATGAGAAACAGATCATTGTGGAGATGGAGAAGGTGAGACTGCAACATCTTCTTGAACTTCAAGATTGGGAAGCGGTACCTGGGATGCAGACCTTGAGATGCAAGACTTTGAGAAGCAAGATTTGCAGATGCAAGATTGCGGTGCAAGACCTTCACTATCTTCACTTCTTCACAGATCGGTTCTAATGACTTGAACAACTTCCATCATAGAAGTAGTTAAGGAGTTTCCTTCCAAAGAATAAATCACTCTTCCTAGCCATAAAGGTGAAAATTTTGGCTTGTTGAACCACAACAGGTAAAAGATCTGTTGGCTTAGGAACATCGGAAAGTTGTTTATTGAGGAAGACATGAACAAACCTTGGATACATCAGCCATTTTGAACCATGAGTGATGTGGGAAAGCATTCCATCTAGAATAAGCCTTGAAAAATTGAAAACACGATCTGTAGCCAAGCCCACAATAGCAGATGCTATGTTTGATCCAAATTGCTCCCATGAAGTGCTTTTAGCACTAATACAATGAAGCAACACATGCACTAAAAACTTCCATTGAGGACAAAATAGTTGTTTCCTAAATGTTTGTTCATTTAAAGACCCTTCATAACCAATATGTCCAAAAGTATCCCAAATCAATTGCTTATCAAACCGAATAGCCCCATCTTCATCATTAAACAATAATTCTTCTCTAATGGAGGCTTCAGTAATCTTCACAGTTCTTCCAGCAGCTGTAGCTCTAATATAAAATTCATCATTCTCCATATTTTCCATAGCAGAAGCCCAAAATTCTTGCATCCAGGGCTCAATTATATCTGGATCCACCAAAAGAGCATAAATGATTGGCGACCCAGTAAGAAAACCGATGATGTCATGAAAGAGTGCATTCGCTTCAGTCTTATCTAAATTAGCCACCATATTGTGCTTTGAAACTGTAGAACGATTCGCCATTGTTGAGGATGTGAGCACAATAAGAGATATAATCGAATAATATAGAGGTGATGAGAGAAATATGGAAAAGATTCTAAAGTATCAATATGAGAGGGAAAATCAGAGAGTAGTTATTTATAGGTGAGATTTAAAAAATCACAGCCCATAATAACAAAGTTACCGTTAGTATTAACTACCCCTTAATATTACCGTTGGAACAGTACTTTAATAAGACAAATAGTACTTCCACGTATGCAAGATTTTCCCAAGCAAGACTTTCCAAGCAAGATTTCATAAAAAGCAAGATTTTTCCAAAGTCCTCTCAGATAAGCTAAGTATACATAAATATCCTCCTCAAGCAATGCATAGGACTATACTAATACTAAATAGTCCTCCCTTAAATGTAGCTCAGTAGTTAATCATGCCAATGCTCACCACCAAGTGAGTGAATCTTGAAACATCAAAACCTTTGGTGAGTAAGTCAGCTACATTATCATCCGTGTGAACCTTAACCACATTAATGAGCCTGTGCTCATAGCAATCTCTGATAAAGTGATGCCTAATATGTATGTGTTTGGTCTTGGAATGATAAACTGGATTCTTCACAATACAAATGGTACTCTCATTATCAATATTGATAGGAGTATTCTTGAAATTGAACCCATAGTCCAAGAGTTGATTCGCAACCATAAAACTTGTCCACAACACTTGCAAAGCCTACTACATATTCACTATAGTAGAGGATGTTGCTGCAATTGTTTGTTTCTTACATTGCCGTGAGACTAATCTTCTTCCAAGATATTGGCATCCACCGCTTGTTGATCTTCTATCATAGTTATCACCGCATAATCACTATCTCAAAAGCTTCTAAGTGAAAAGGTGACTCTTTTGGATACCACAACCCCAACTTAGGTTGTTGTTTCAAATAATGTAAAATTCTTTTCACCGCATTCATGTGAGAGATTTTGGTGAGACTTGATATCTTGCACATAAACACACAAAGAAACATGATATCGTGCCTTGATGCAAGAAGATACATAAGTGAGCCAATCATTGATCTCAGATAACTTGACTTCAACAGTTGTCCATCTTCATCTTTGCCCAATGAATTGATAGATTTGATAGGTGTAGTAACAGACTTCATATCATCAAAATTGAACTTCTTAAGGATGTCAGATACATACTTGTCTTGACTAATAAAAATACCTTCCTTTGACTGCTTGACTTGAAGTCCCAAAAAGAATGTTAACTCACCCATTGAACTCATTTGAAATTCCTTCTGCATCAGCTGCTCAAACTCTTTAACCATGGACTGTTTGGTAGCCCCAAAGATGATATCATCAACATAGACTTGAACTAACATGATATCCTTCTTGTCTCTCTTGATAAACAAAGTCTTGTCAATAGCTCCCCTTCTGTAGCCATGTTGCAGTAAGAATGTAGGAGTCTCTCATACCAAGCTCTAGGTGCCTGATGAAGGCCATAAAGAGCCTTAACCACCTTGTAGACTTTGTTTGGATGTTTAGGATCTTCAAAACCAGGAGGTTGTTTGACATATACTTCCTCTGTAATCTTGCCATATAAAAAGGCACTTTTGACATCCATCTAGTAAACCTGAAATCCCATATATGAAGAAAAAGCAAGAAATATTCTAATAGCTTCAATTCTTGCTACAGGAGCAAACACTTCATCATAATCTACTCCTTCTTCTTTTCTGTAGCCTTGTGCTACTAACCTTGCCTTATTCTTGATAACATTACCTCTTTCATCTCTTTTGACTCGAAAACCCATCCGTTCCAATAACTCTCTTTCATCCGAAGATCACATAAACCCAAACTTCTTGAAGTCTGAATTGTAGCAGTTCTTCTTGCATAGCTTCAACCCAACTTTCTTTAGTTAATGCTTGAGCAATATTCTTGGGTTCCTCTTGAGAGATAAAACAAGTAAATAGGCAGGTTTGATGGTCCTTATGATTCAGCCTATTTTGTTTATACACAAAGCTAAGTAAAGCATTGTGAGGAGAAGTAAAACTCTTAGCTTTGTGGCTTGTCATGACTCCAGAAGTAGAAGGACCAATGATTTGATCAGTAGGATGATTCTTATGAATTCTTAAGTTTGGAGACTGTGGAACTCCATAAGTATCCTCCAAATTAGTAAAATCAGCATCTTCATTAGAATCTGAGAAAATACCTTCATCTTCAAACTCATCATCAGTATCTTCTAATCCAGGCATGGTAGGATCATCTAAATCATCTAAAGTACTGTAAACTAGTGTAGCGATGATTTGTTCGAAAGCACCGTCCAAAGCATCGTGAGAGTACTCTGCAGCCTTGTTCTTCTTTTTGCCTCTTCATAAGCTTTTCTTTGTTCATCGCTGTAAGAATGTGCTAAAACATCTTGAAGAAGCATCCGATTAAGTTCCTCTTGAATAGATTAATCCTCGGCAGACAATGAGGATTGTGGTGCATCAAGATTTTGCTTTGGAGCATCGATTTTGGTTTGGAACATCGATTTTGCTTTGGACTAACAGGATCTCGCATCGTGACGAAGATCGGTCTAAGATGAACTCCATGAACAACATATTGTAAATCTTCTTCATTGTGCTCGGGTTGATTTTCTTCTCTAACAGTACATAGTTCATGGAAGGAGTTAAAATTTCAAGATCAAACATCCAATCATGACCTTTACCTTTCTCATTGTCTTGATCTTCTAGAAACTCAACATGAAGACAATCTTGAACCTTCTTAGTGACTCATTGTACACTCTAAAGCCCTTCTTGTTGGTACAATAACCTAATAAGTATCCTTCTTCCGACTTGCCATCAAACTTTCCCATATTATCAATTGTATTTAAAATAGTGAGAGGGCATCCAAAAGGCTTCATAAAATGAATGTTGGGTTTGTTGCCCATCAACAACTCATAAGGTGTCTTCATCGTGGTTTGGTGATGAGACTCATATACATAACAAGCGTTATGACTTCAAATTTCGAATTGAATAGGTAGTTGTGAATTTGCTTGCATTGTTCGGATGCTTCAATCAAAGTCCTATTCTTCCTCTCTCGCAACACCATTCTCATTGTGGTGTTCTTGCAATGTCGAACTCCTCTTGATGCCTTTGTTTGCACAAAATTCATCCATAAGCTTGTTCTTGAATTCAGTCCCATTGTCACATCTAATACCTCTAACCTTGAGTCTCAATTGGTTTTCAAGTGCTATTATGAGAGTCTGAATAGCATCAAAAGTATCATCTTTAAAACCCAAGAAAAATACCCAACTGAATCTACTGCAATCATCTGTTACAACTAAGCAGTACTTTTTCTTGTTTAAACTTGCCACAGAAACATGTCCAAACTAATCCATATGTAACAGCTCCAATGGTTCTCTAATAGTTCTCTCCTCAAGCTTCTTGCATGAAGCTTTGTTGTTTACCCTTCTTGCATGCCAAACATGAGTGATCATTCTTGTAAGTATTTGAAGGTAATCCTCTAACTAAATTGCCTTTGACCAGTTTGTTGATATTCTTGAAATTAACATGGTCCAATCTTCTATGCCACTGATGTGCTTCTTCAGATGTTGCTTTAGCCACTAAACATGTGGCTCTCCCATAAGAATGTAGACTCTTCATGTCTAAACTATACACATCATTTGTTCTTGGTACTCTAAGAACTACCAAATTATCATCAACGTGCTTGAATTGGGGAAAGGATGAGACATTATGTGTCGATGAATAACACAGATGCTTTTATCACGATTTGAGAGACGGATAATAAGTTGAACTTAAGCTCCTTCACATATCTAACATTCTCAAAATCTATACGCCCGACTTTGATGGTTCCTTTTCCAAGAATCCTTCCTCCATTGGGATCATTCCCAAATGCAACTCTTCCTCCACTAATAATTCTAAAATCAGACAGAATCTCCTTGTCTCCTGTCATACTTCCAGAGCAACCACTGTTTACAATCAGATGATCTTTAAGCTCCTCTTCTGGGTTGCCCTGCACAAAAAGAAAAGAGTTAGTGATTTTTAGGAACCCAAGCCATTACTGACTTGTGTTCCCCTTGTGGAGTTACATACTTAAATTCTTCAAGTCTGTAATTTCCACTATTTTTCAAAACATGATCCAAAATTATCTTTTGATTTTTAGCATGTGGATTTATAAAACTTTCTGGTTTTTTAACACAACTCTCTTTTACAAGTGCATTCTCTTTTTCTTGTATCACAAAAACATCTGATTCACTTTTTGTTGAAAGTACTTGTTTGTCCCTCGCCAGGTATTTTCTCTCTAACCCATTCTGCTTTTAACACTTGGTTCTGTGATCTAGATCTCCTATGTGAGTTGTAATACCTTCTAGGTTGATAGTAATGAGATCTCCTAGGGTTCCTATTCGAAAGAGTATGATCAAGACCTTGTTTTGTCTCGAGCCGTACTTTGAGAAAGCATGGTCTTGAATTAGCGATGACTTTGGAAAGTACTGTAGGATCTTCAAGGTTTTGAAAAGGTCTTCTCGGTGAGGGTATCTATGATCCGTGAGAAATTTCGTGATTGACCCTATTTGAATTATTCCGCACTTGTTTGTGTTCTCTAGGTTTCTAGTGGCGGACTTGTTTTTGGAAATTTTCTAAGGTATTCGAGTGATGTTCACAATCCTTGATTAAATGAGTAGGACTAAAACACACAAAACACAGTTTTTTGACCCATACTTCCAAAGTCACTTCTTCTATGTCTATGACCAAAACTATTGTGCCTTCTAGGTGAATGAGTAAATTTGTTTTGACCAAAGTTATCCCAAAAAGGTTTAGCAGTACTGTTTTGAAAAGGTTTTGCTGAAGGTACTGCTTATGGAGCAGTACTTTGATTTGAAGGTACTGCTTGACTTTGAACATTGTTTTCAACAGTTTCCTTTGGGGTTTCAGACCTAGATTGAGCAACTAGCTTTTTCCTAAACTCTAGACTGTCTACTCTAATACGAGAAACATCAGGCCTAGGGGGTTGATGAATGTCAGTGGGATGGGGAACTGCATGATAACCATTATCTTTCTTATACTCAGGAGGTGTTTCACTTATTGAGCCCTCATTACTAGATGTGTCTACATAATTAATGAGTTCATCATCACTAGTGGTTATATCCTCAAAATCACCTTCATCCTGATCACTAGGTTGGTTTTCTTATGTGTTACTAAAGTCCATTCCAAAACCTAAGCCAGTTTTAATGTAAGCTCATCTCTGTTTTTGAACATAAGTAACATGTGACAGACCATATTCACCCCAAGCAAAGAAACTTAGCTAACAAATCATCTCTTTCCTTAGTCGGTTTATTTTAAATTTTACGCTTTAATTTCCATTCACTCGCTTTTAACGGTAATCCTGTTGTTCATATTTTTCACCAAGCTACTTCATTATTTTCATGTGCTAAAATTTTGGCTTCCATAGATTCTAAGGTTATTTGATAACCACTACCTCATACCTAGCCCTAACACAATTATCTCTTTCAATCACATAACTGCCAAGTAATTTTGATAAAAATCATGACAATTTGAGCATACCTCGTAGATAGGAGGTGAACTTGATGAAGTAGCCACCATTGCAAGAAGAACAGGATCATCTTCACTCTCCATGCTCCAATCAAATCTTCCAAAGCCATCATCGATTCCAAAGCAAGATGTTCAGTTCCTCATCAAAAGCAAGGCTCGGTCCAATTCTTCCACTGATTCTTCAACTGCTTCTTCCACTGCTACCATACATTAAGTCACTGGTTCATCATCAAACTCTTCACGCCAGTCAACTTCTGATAACTTCTCTTGAGCAACCAAAGCCTTTGTTTCAGTAATTGGAATTTCTTTTAGCTCAAGTTTTGGTTTCTCAGATGTCCTGTTTGCTTGATACTTAGCAAACCTGCACTCCCTTGCAAAGTGTCTAGTCTTTTGACAATTGAAGCATTCAATTTTGGATTTGTCAAAAGTTGTTCCCTGTTTTGGTTTGCAATCAATGCTTTTTCCTGTCTTCTTCATATACTTTTTAATCCTTGCAGTGATCATAGCAACTTGCCACCTGATATCAATTTCTTCAAGTGCATCTTCTTCAATTTGTGCTAGATCTTCTTCATAAGTGACAGTTAAACTAGCTTGTTGTTCAAAGAATGAGCACACAACTTCATCTGAGTGCATAGTAGTAGTTGGTGGGGCTTGCTGAGCATGGGTGGGAGCAAGATACGAGACAAGATTGAGCCACAAGATTTTAGTAGGAGAAGCAGTACTTTTGTTGGAAGTACTGCTCCTCTTTTCAGATGATAGAAAAGCAATACTATGAGACTTGGAACTTGTTTGACCACTCATCTCATGTTCATACACCTTTAGATGGTTGTAGAGATCATCAAAGTCCATGACATCTAAACCTGGTTGTCCTCTGATCATTGTTGCAATCACATGCCATGTGGATGGCAAACTCCTTAGAAACTTCAGATTAGCATCTTCAACTGATACTTATGCCTTGTATAACTCCAACATGTTGAGGAGATTTTGAAACCTATCATATGCAGCATCAAGACTCTCTCTTTCACCAACTGTGAAAGTTTCAAACTGTTGCTTCAACAGATTTCTATGCATCTTCTTAGAAGCTTCATTCCCTCCAAATCTAGTCTTGAGAGCAGCCCAGAGCTGCTTTGCATCTTTAGCATCATGAAACTTCAATAGATGTCCATTAGGTATAGCAGACAAGAGAATGTTAAGAGCTTTCTCTTGATTCCTTATGGTAGCTGCTGGTAAGACAGCTTTGGGTGGTTTAGGTTGTCCAGCAATTTCTACAGGTTCTGGAACTACTTCATTGCCATTGACAATTACATTCCATAGTGCATGGTCTATAATGGCAATGTACTTCCTCATCTTCATGCACCAGAGGTCATATTCTCCCTTCTTGATGATTGGAATTCTGAGTGAGGTGATTGAGGGTGGTGGAACAGCTTCAGTCGACATCTTTAGTATTTGTTGTAGTAGGGTTTCTTCTTAGTCAGAGTTTCCACACAAGCTCTGATACCACTTGTTGGATCGATGTACTCTAATCAAACTAACTTAAATAGCTTGTTAAGGTTTAATAACCTCGGATAAATCCTAAGTTATTAACAAAGAAACACTAAGCAAACTCTATTAAGTATGCGGAATTTACTTAACAAAGCTAAGAAGAATAACTTTTATTATTAACTCTAAATCTGCTTATTATGCGATACTTAAACAACTCTAAGAATATCAAACTTCTAAAACACTAAATAACTTGTAAACTCTAAAACTTGTGAACTCGCACTGCACTCTAATGCCAATCTAGGGTCCTTTATAGGCTCAAGGATGACCCTAGTCGGTTTACAATTTGTATCCTTGTACGACAAGAAATCTAATACGTAATATTCTAGAATTACAAGACTTTCTATAAACGAATAGAGCAGCTTCTTTGTTCTTGCAAGATTTTGACTTCATGCGCAGATTTTGACTTTATCTTTAGCAAGATTTGACTCTTTGACTTTTCTAGTACTTTGTAGTTTACGTAACTTTATCAATCTTCAAGATTTTGTCAATCTTCAAGACTTTCATATCCCAACAAGGTCCAACTCAAGCTCGATCTCTCGAAAATTCTATGATCGACTCCAATCCAAAAGTCGTTGTTTCACGGTGGAAGCAACATCAATACTGTTGGAATCACTCCTAAACTATATTTCAAGTGTTAGTAATTCATATGTAGTAGTTAGCTTAATATGGCCTTTATGTTTGTTATTAAGCTAAGGCTTATGTAGAAGGCCCATAAGCCTTGGCCCAAGCCCATAAGAAGGAAGGAGTCTAGAAGTGTTGCCCTAGCTCCTTGCCCTATAAATACTCTTGTAAACCTTCCTTAGAAGATTGGTTGTTCATTTTATTCACTTCACCTTACGCATAACTATTCTTTATTCATACGTGTGTGTGTTTTAATGTGTTCAACCGATCTCTTCTTCTCTATTTCTTATATTGATGCTTGTGTTACTAATATGGGAACCTAACAGTGGTATTATTCGCCAAATAGTTGGGTGAACATCTTTTGTTTTTGAAGTTTTGTGGTTTACGCGTAAAATAGTTTCTACTTTGTCACGCTTAAAAAACGTATTTTTTACAATTTTCAATCCAAGATTCTTGTGCTTTCAATGTTTTAAGGTGTTAAAATAACAGTTTTTGGCAAAAAGTTTCAAACTTTACGTGTGGATCATTGTTTTTAATCTTGGTTTTAAACGTGGTTTCATTTCTACGCTTAAGGTGTTTAGTAGCTTTGGATCATCAAGTTTCACACTTTTGTGTTATTTTGGTGATAATGAAGCTATTTCATCACAAAAATCTGATTTAGAAACATCGTTGGGCAGAAATCAATTTTGGTTGCTTTCTATGCGTAAGAAAACCCTAATCTTACGCGTAAGTCATCCATGGTTTGATCTTCGCCAGTGGTTTACTCGGTGTTTTCTTGCTTGGATAAGCCCGAAAACACTTCGACTTTGGATATCCTTTGCACCGTGATAGTGTAAAAGATCTTTGGGCAAAACCTAATCTTATGCATAAGCTCAAACTTATGCGTAGAACTCATTACGCATAAGATTTTTTACGCCTAAGCTCGCTCTTACGCATAAGCTAATCCTACGCCTAAGTTTTCTACGCTTAACTTTCGGTTTACGATAACTTTAGTGTTTCTCAATTCTTACGCGTAAGCTACTCCTACACGTAAATATCACTTTTACGCGTAAGTTTGGTGTTTTTAGGCTTAAGTGTTATTTTGCCTACACTTGGTTTCTACGCCTAAGGATACTTCATCAACAACGTTTCATTCGACTACCAAGATCCATTTAACAACACAAGTTTTTAACATGTCACAACCACCATACTCTAGCTATTTTCCTTACACTTATAATCAACAACAACTAAGTCCACAACATCAACAATTTAATCATCAACAACAAATTTATCAACAACAATTTAATCAACAACATACTCCACAACTAGGAGCAATTCCACAATACAAATGGTTCAACCACCACCTAGTATTCAAGTACAACCTTACACAAACTTCTACAATCAACATCCATCCAGGAGTACTATGAAGGAACCGACATGGTTTGGCCAGATGTGTGAAGCATTAAGTAGCCAACAATCAATTCATGAAGTTGGCTCACTTGATAAACCTCCAATGCTCACTCCCGAAAATTATGATCAATGGGTGATAAGGTTCTTTAGGTTTTGTGATCTAAAGAAGCCACATGGAAAGTTCTTAAAGAAGGTCATTATGGAAGGTCCATTTCGGATGCTCATCGTTGTCACACCAGCAGATCCACCGCCAATCCACCAAGAGATGCGGTCACCAACATTGCAACTATCTCGCACTTCACCGGTGATGAACTTCTACATTTTGAAGCCGATGAACTTGCAATGCAATACATCCTTTGGGATTACCCAATCCGATCCTTCAAGTGTTGATGCTCAAAAGATAGCTAAAGCAATGTGGGAACATATTCATCTTCTAATGGAAGGCACAACACTCAATCGGAAGACATGGAATCCAAAATCTACTTGGCTTATGAACACTTCATGATTGAACCAGAGAGACATTAGAGTCATATCATCATCGCTTTTAGACATCATTAATGATTTGGACAAACACAACATCATCATGCCACGAATTTTGTCAACACTAAGTTCCTAAGTAGTCTTGGTCCGAATGGGAGAATTATGTCATTTTCTCCTTCAAGCTAAGAATCTTCATCATGTTACATACGAATTGTTGTACGACTATATGAAGCCTCACCAAAAAGAAGTTGACAAAGAAAGGGCGATCCGTGGACTCCCGGCTTCACAGTCACTTCCGGACAATCAACAACTTGCTTTGTGGGCTCAAACTAGTTTTCCTCCTCAAACAGCTCCTCAACCTGCTCCTCAACCAACTGCAACCATCACACCATATGATCCGTCACAGAAACAACCTCAACAAACTCAATTGGTTCCATACAACAACAACAATGCTCAAGCACTTTACAGTGAAGCTGATGAGGACTCCGATGCTTTCAATGAATTGCAACAAGGATTTGTCATGATTGCTAAAGCCTTTGGTCGGTATACAAACAAATCCAACAATCGCATTTGGTCTTCATCAAACACACGGAATCAGGCTGTTGTGAACAATGGACGAGTTGAAGTTCAGAATCGTGGTTATGGTCGTCAGATGGGAGGTGGTCAAGGGTTTAATGCTATGGGAAGGAATAACATGGGTGCTTCGCAACAACAAAGGGCTCAAGTGGTTGAACAGGGAATGCTCGAATGGGGTTAATGGTCTTCGTTGTCATAATCAGTAATGAGAAGGGTCATATGGCTAATGCATGCCCTAAGCCGAGGACAAGAGGCGTGCTTATCACAAAGAGGCGTTGCTCTTGGCTCTCAAGGATGAAGTCGGTGGCACTCTTACCAACAAGGAACAGAGCTTTATGGTAGATACATATTCGATGATGATATGGAGGACTTGTAGGCTAATGCAAAGAAGTGATGTTGATGGCACAAATGCAAGCTCTACACATGAGTGACATAGGCCCGGTGTATGACACTGACGGCTTGTCTCAGGTACCAGAACAAAATACACTCATTCCTGATCTGATATCTCCGCCAATTTCCCCATCCGACAAGGATCAGCGTGTTCAAAATGAGCCATCCACATCTCATTCCGATGATTATCAAAGAGATCCCGTAGTTACATTTGACGATCAAGATAACCTTATGGTTAATATTTATAATCAAGTTGACTCCGTGGTTATATTTGAGGATCTAAATAATGATCATGTTGAGACTCACGTTGAACAAAATGAGCTTCTGTCTAATAGAGAAATTGAGCTCCTGACCTTAATTAAAGACCAAGAATCTAGTTTGGAAATTTGCATGAAATTAAAAGATAAAAATGCACTGTTCATTAGGGATAATGAATGCTTAATTCGACAAATCAACGTTTTTAAAACTCAAGAAAAACGTGAAAAAGGTTTTGAAGTCGCTTTTGCTAAATCTCATAAAAATGAAAAATCATTAGAACGACAGATACGTGATCTAGCCGCATCCAAGAATGCTTTGTTGTCTCAAATAGAACAACTAAAACATGAACATAAACAACAACTTAACGCTCTCACTTTGGAAACTCGAAAAGCCAAGGCTGAGTTGTTAACTTGTCAAAAACAGTTCTCTAAGTACAAAAAGCATTCCACGAAACGAATAGATAACTATCTTGAAGAAATTTTCGACTTACAACACAAAATCAAAGAGTTTCGAAATGTTGTTTACAAACATGGTGAGTCAATCATAACTATTCAAAAGTTTACTTTTAAACCAAATCCAAATGGATATGGACCGATTCTTGCTGATTACAAACCTAAGTTTTCAAACGAGCATTCAAACCAAATCAAAGTTTACAGTGCGAATATAGAATTGATGATTCCATTATGACTGTTGTTGAATATAATCGCATGGAGGAATTAGATGCGATGACGAGAGTCGGTCAAAATGGAAAATGTCATTTATAAAAACCATTTAACTATTCAAAAGTCGTAACTTTTGTCACACAACAAGATACTTCTAACAAACCTTTGGTTATCACACCGCTTAAAGCTAGTCCCCAACACAATGGTGCACAAATTAATGGTCCTTTACCTTCCTTAGTGAAGTTAAAACAAATGCCGAAAGTTGTCGCGTTATAAAATACTTTGACACTTTCTTATCGACCTCAAAATTTTGGAACGTGAGATTGAATTTCATTCGAAATAAAAGTTGAACATTTTCAATCGCCTCGGCGCGAGAACAAAGAGACATTCTTCGAAAAGAATTTTATCCCATGTCAAAATTTGAAAACTTGTGCACTATATTGGGAAAGGGATTTTCACAAGGAACTTGGTCTCATGAAAAGTTTTCGAGAAAATGTAAACATCGATTTCAAATACTAAACGTAAAAGAAATTGTTAAGAAAAGATGTTGATTGACTCTTGGAAGTTGTTATATGTGTTGATATCAATAATCTTGTGTTATTACAATGCTGCATATGCATCGATCATATCTCTTGATTCTGTTGAAATTGTTGTGAACACCGATACTATGCATCGATCGAGTCTTTAAAAGTTGAAAATGAACGATCGTTAAACGAGCTTTCAAATTCAAAACATCGCCTTCAATGGTGTCAAAAGATTGTCAAAATCGTGAACTTGCTTTGCAAAACAAAATCAACCAGTTGCAATCCAAAACGTTTAATCCAAAATTTGAGCAACTGGATGATCAAAACGTGTCTTTGAAATGTCAAATCTCAAAATATGAACAAGAACTTGCAAAAGTTAAAAAGGAATATGGTGTCATATTTGATTTACTTAAACAGACTCGTGATGAAGCATTAAATGAACTTGATCACTTTCTTGCACACACTAAAGAAGTCATGAATTTTTCTGGAAATCTTCATTCTAAAAATCAAGAATTGGTGCACACTATTTTTACATTAAGAGAAATGTTAGGAAAGTATGAACATGTTCAGCCTAGCATCATTAAGAGAATTGCACCTGTAACACTTAGCAAACGTGAACCCAGAATGCCTACTGACAAATCACAAGTTACTAATGTGCTTCCCTCTAGTGAAACAGGAATAATTGCTTCTTTTCCTAATGTCCGCACTTCACAGCCTAGGAGCAATACAAGAAAGAATAGGAAGTTGCGACCTAAGAAAAGAACAATAAAGAATGCTGAAGTAGAAGAACACCCTAGGACTTTGAATAAGACTCGATTGCACCCACTTTAGATATTGCGTCGACAAATGTAATGGAAAAAGTGTTGTAACGAAAGCTAAACCTTTAAGTACTTTTGATATTCGCCTAATGCTTCTTGTGTTATCCGTCATAAAAGTATGCTTTTGATTGTCATGACAAATGTGTTGCTAGAGCTATCTTGTCTCGCTTACGGAATCCTAAGACCCGAATACCTCTAGGCCCACTAATGCTTCTAAGTCTCGTGCTTGGTAAACCGCCTCTTTAGATTCTAAGAAACGATTGATGTCCTTGTAGCTCCAAAGATCACCTCCAAGGAATGTAGTACCACCTAGTGCATTCACTAAGACTAATGCTAAGACTAGTTGGAGATGGCGAAAATGGATACATAATACACTAGGATATAAATGGATGCCTAAAATCATTGATGTGTATTTCCACTATAACTACTTGAACCCTCTAACTCATCGGGTTCCACATCTACTTCTATTCCATCTGCTTTCGTCTATATGTAATGCGGTGATATGATCATCCTTTGATTGTTGATATCGGATGCTCCCGACACATGATAGGCAACCTTAAATTGTTATCAAACTTTGTTGCAAAATTCATTGGCACTTTCGATTCGGAATGATCACTTCACGACTATCATGGGCTACGGAAGATTATATCAATGGCAATATCAAAATTAGCGGGGTTTATTACGTGGAAGGCCTCGGTCACAATCTCTTTTCGATCGGTCAATTCGTGATGGAGATTTGGAAGTTGCTTTTCGGAGAAAACTTGTTTCATTCGTGATCTACAAGGAAACGATCTTATGTCCGGCTCTCGCAATTCTAGTCTCAGACACAATCTCAATGCAAGACATGGTTGCTTCATCTCCCATCCGCTCACTCTCAAAGGCTACATCTATAAAATCTTGGCTATGGCACCGCTCGTCTCTCACATCTAAACTTTCAAACCATCACCAACCTTGCTCGACACAAACTTGTTGAAGGTATCCCGAGATTCTGGTATTCTAAAGATCACCTTTGCTCAGCTTGTGAACAAGGGAAAAGCACTCATGCTCATTTTCCTTCAAAGGTGGACCACAACTCTCAGCATGTGGTTCATCTTCTTCACATGGATTTGTGTGGCCCGATGCGTGTGCAAACGATTAATGGCAAACGCTACATCTTGGTAATTGTCGATGACTACTCACGATGGAATTGGGTCTACTTTCTTCGAAGCAAAGATCAAGCTCCATAGATGATCATCACCTTCCTCACGAAAATTCAAGTTCACTCCGAACACCGTCCGCCAAATCGTAATGCATAAAGGAACCGAATTTTGAACCAAACTCTTTGAGAATTTTATGAGAAAGTGGGAATTGAGCATCGACATCTATTGCACGTACACCGTAACAAAACGGAGTTGTTGAAAGACGAAACCGTGCGTTAGTGGAAGCTGCAAGAACAATGTTAATCAATGATATACTTCCAGATTACTTATGGGCGTAAGTCGATCAACTGCATGCTACACTCAAAACCGATCAATGATTACAAAACTCCACAACAAAACTCCTTTTGAGCTTATCCACAATAGAAAACCGAATCTTAAACACTTTCATGTATTTGGATCCCTTTGCTACCCAAATAATGATCGTGATGACTTTGGAAAGCTCACAGCCAAAGCTGACATTGGAGTCTTTATTGGATATTGTGAGAATTCTAAAGGTTACCGTATCTGGAATCGTCGTACAAAGTAGGTTATGGAAACGATTCATGCTAATTTTGATGAGCTTACTGAGATGGCTTCTAAGCATAATAGCTTGGAACCCGGTCACAACCATTTAAACTTCCCTCAAACCCCATCATCAGCTGAACCAAGCCCCCAACTTACTCGTCAACAAATGGAAAATCTATTTGTCCACTGCTCAATGGATTTATATTGAAGAATGTGCTCGGTGTATCCGATGTTTCCATTGCTCAACCCGATCTTATTCCAATACCGATACACCGGCTACAACAACTACGGTTGAAGAAGCACCACCATTGACTCTACAATAACAATCGAACAAACCGCATCCAACGACGCCGAACCAACTGATGATGTTCTTAAAGAAGTACCCCACCGAGATTTTGATCCAAATCGTTCTTTAACCCGTTTGCTAATGAAACTGCTGCACCTCATGTTGCGGAATCATCTACAAGCCATTTGAATCCTCAAAATCGCACAATGTATACCAACATCAACCCTCTACACATCGTTGGACAAAAGACCATCCTCTTGAAAACATAATTGGCAACCCGAATCAACCAACGTAATAAGACAACGTCTTCACACGCACGATGAACATTGCATTTATGCTCTCACCGCTCGCCAACTGAGCCTAAACAAATTAAAGACGCAATGAAAAAGACAACTGGATTGAATCCATGCAAGAAGAACTCAACCAATTCAAATGTCTTAAAGTCTGGAACTGGTTGAAAGACCAACAGGGTCTACGTCATTGGTCTCAAATGGATTTGGAAGAACAAATTGATGTCAAGGAACGTAATTAGAAACAAGTCACGTCGGTGGCTAAGGGTTATAGACGGGAAGAGGGTATTGACTTTGAAGAATCATTCGCTCCGGTTGCTCGCCTTGAGGTCGTTCGGATCTTTCTCGCGTCGTGGCTCATATGAATATAACGATCTTTTAGATGGACGCCAAACCGCTTTTTGAATGGTCAATCGAAAGAAACGGTTTATGTCGACAACCGAAGGATTCGTTGATCCCGCTTCGAACCATGTCTACAAACCGAACAAAGCTCAGACGGACTCAAACAAGCTCCTCGGGCGTGGAGCTTTACAATTTCTTGGTGATAAACCGTGTCATGGCAATCGAAGAAGCGGGATTATACATCGCCCTCCTCAACGAAGCGTAATATGTAGCCATGTCGGCGTGTTGTGCTCAAGTAATTTGGATGAGAACACAACTCAAAGACTATGGTTACGTGTTTGACAAAATCGATGTCTCGCGAAAATCGGAGTGCTATTACGATCTCATGCAACTCGGTTCAACATTTGAAATCAAAGCACATCGATCTTGATATCATTTCATCAAGGACCACATGGAGCAGTCTTGTTGAATTATACTTTGTGGGTATAGAATACCAATTGGCGATCTCCTCACCAAAGCCTTAGCTCTGCTAGGTTTAATGAGTTGGTCCACCGGATTGGTATGCGTGTTTGACTCAAGAGGAACTGGATGAACTCTTAAAACATTCTTAAAACCAACAAACACCAAAACCTCCTTTGTAAATATTTTTCAAAAACAAAATACAAAATTATAAAATCAGATAAAACAACAAAAATATTCTTCTATCTATATTTCTTTTAACGTGGCAAGTACAAATCTTCCGTCAACACTCAAATCTTTCAAAATTCAGTATTTTGTTCGATCAAGTGTTGAGGGGGAGAAAGAAAATATTTTTCAGTTTCATAAAACCTTGTACTTGCATGTTATTTTATCCCGGTTGTTTCTTTAAATAGTGGTCACTTTTTTGGTTTACTGACACTCCTCGGACTAAAATTTATAAAACTTCATTATTTCTTAAGTCGAGGGGAGTGTCACAAAATTCTTTCAAATATCCTTCGCTTGGTAACCAAAATGGAAGTTATGGACATTGGATGTAAATGGTAAAGGTGCGGGGACTAAATGTGTCAAATGATCAAAGTATTTTTATACAAAATACCTCACCAACTTTCAAAAACACATTAACTCCTCACATTTATTATACACCTAACAAAATCCTACGCCTAATAATCAATCCTCAAATCCGAGTTATTGATCATCAATTTGTAAGTGGTTTTATAATCTTAACGTATTTACAAACAATCGTTTTGATTCTTTCAAAAATCCAACGGTTAAAACGTGAGTTTGAGTGATTATTGTGTTCTACGCGTAAGCTATGAACACATAATCAAGTTTGAGTGTTAATGGTTAAAATGGTTGTGTCAAAACATGTGTTTTATCATATTAATACCATTTTTATCATTTAATCTCACCCAGAAATACGAATTGAGTGATTTTTGAAAACTAGGGTTCATGCGTGGAATTGGGTATTTTCATATGAGAACATTTCTGGCTAATTGGGCGCTTGCAAAATGTTGTTTACAAGTTTAATTGATCATTTCTAGGCTCAGAATCAACTCAGAAACATTAATTGCTAGTTTATTAAGAATTAGGGTTTATGTTCTTGAAATTTGGGTTTATTTGATTCACTTAGAATTTTATGTTAAAACTTGGATAGAACAACTCAATAGGCTTCCCAGACATCCCAGAATCATTTTGGTGCAATTTCTATGGCTAGATAACTTACACGTAAAAATTGAGCCTTAGGGTTTAGGTTTACGCATAAGTCTTCCTACGCATAACTGTTTGATTGAGTATTCATGGTTAAAACTGTTAGAAAATGAATGTAGATGTTAATGTTGATGTTATGATGAATTTATTTCAGGTTTTCTACGCTTGAAAATTCAGAATCAAGGTTACTTGCAATCTACGCATAAGGATCACCTTACGCGTAGCATGTTATGCGTAAGAAAAATCTTACGCGTAACGTTTACGCGTAAGGTTCTACATAAGGGACTACGGGTATCCTGTGAAGGATATGCGTAAACACTGAACTCTACGCATAAGGTTGACTCTTACGAGTAAGCCTTACGCGTAAGGTTCCATATACGCTTACGCGTAAGCTTTATGCATAAGGCACTCTTTTCCTACGCGTAATATTTCTTACGCGTAAGTCAAGAACCTACGCATAAGCTTATGCTTACGCGTATAACACTCCTGTTTACGCATAAGCTTGCCATTTCTACGCCTAAGCCTAGTTTTAACCTCAATTATGAATTGCTACGCGTGCAAACATGTAAATAAATAAATCATAACGCCACGAAACCAATAATGTCACTAATAAGCTTAAACGTTTAATATGTTGTGAAAAATAAGTGAAAACATGGACTTTAAAACTTAAAGTTAATCAACTCATGAAACTTATCACGACGTCATTGGACTATTAGACAAACAAGTGACATTGGACTCGTAACAATCATCGATATGTCACATTCAATAATTAGACAATAAAACCATCTGTTGACTAACATAATGTCTTTCGATATGTTGGTTCTTTTGGCTAAATATCTTTCAGATCACAACATGGATGCTCAAATGCAGAATGTGGAAGCACCAAATGTTCTCACCGTTGCTGATATCTTCCCTCATGGTTATCCAATAAAGATAGGAAAGAATAATCTTCTTGTTGATTTTGATACTCTCACCTGCTCCGAGTCTTCTTGTTTAATTGCTGTGGATATTCTAAAGAATCATCCTTATCAAAACATGCTCACCAATTCTGCTACAGTGCCTGAGATCTATGTTCACCAATTCTGGAATACAATGCGAAAGATCAAAGGATAAAATGCTGTGACGGTGACGCCAATGACAAAGAAGTCACCATCACACCGCAGACTTAAGGGCTATTCTTCTCATCCCCGCCATCGAACCAATCAATACAATGCCGCACCAACCAAGAGACTGCTCGCAATTCATGATCGACATTGGTTATGACGAAGCGTCAGGAGTAATCACAAAGCATTCATACGTGGATCTTAATAATATTTCTCAGCCATGGAGAACTCTCTACATCATCATCACCAAATCTGTTTCTGGACGTAACAGTGGCTATGAGCATCCCAAGCTCATGGAGCTGCAGATCTTTTGGGCTTTGGTCAACATGAAACACATTGAAGTTGAAGCTCTAATATGGGACGAAATGATGTCTTTCCTCAAAAATCTTGGCTCCAAAATCCCATATATCAGATATACCAAGCTGTTGATCCAAAGAGCTCTTGGCTATAATCCTGATATCCCCAAGAGACTCGATGACCCAAACCATCACTTCATGTTGTATGAGCCTACACTTACAGTCAGATTCAAAGAATCTACAACAAAGAAACAAGGTGCAGTACTGCCAGATCACCTTTTAACTGATGATATCAAACAACTGTACTCGTACAAATGATATCTGGTAGCAGTTGAAGAAGGCAAAGTAGGCTTTCTCGATGAAAAGTCCGCTAGTACACCTACAAGGAAAACCAGAAGAGGCACTGTAGGAAGTGTTGCAAGCACTGAGAGTCAAAGAAAGTTCCCTAAGAGGAAACCTCCACTCAAAAGGACAGTTCCCTCTAAGGAAGCTATTCCCATTCCCATTCCCAAGTCTGAACCGCAAAGAAAGCTTATGGATGAAAGCTCTGAGGAAACCGAAACAAACGAAGAGGTTACCTACTCTGAAACTGCAACCGATGTCACTCCAACAAGAGCTAAACCTCCCACCAAAAGTCGACCAAGGCAAAGGGAAAACTCGAAGATTGAACATGAAGAAGAAAGCTCGGATGAAGAGCCACCGGATACGACTACGGGAAGAAGCTCAAAATCATAAGACTCCAACATGCCGCAAAAGAGTTCGAACAACAACAAATGCGTGGCCCGGAGGGTCAAGTGGTGGTGTCAATCTACACCAACTCGATGCGGTTAATCAACCCGATAAGGGAGCTGGTGCCACCACTCTTGAGCAACAACAAAAGCGCTGGAGGATTCTATTGATTATGACTTTGAGGAACCGTAAAAGGAAAAGTCCGAGAAAGAAAAAGGCGATGAAGAGGTCGCAAGCCAAAGCGGATGAAGAAGCCCGGTTCAAGCGGAAGAAAAGGCAAAATCGGACAAGGCGACGAAGAGAATTATGATGATTTTCTTCTCAATAGTCCAATCGTTCCAAGGAGGAAACTTCTAAGCCTCTAAGGACCCTGAATCACCTCATGTTTCTTCATCATCGCTCGCGTTCTCACTCTTCACCTCCACCATCCAAAAGAACAACCGATCCACATCCAATCGTGAAGAAGCCAACGAAATCTTGGATATCTTGGGCAAAACAAGGATTGTTAAAGGCATCAAGCGGTCGGGAAGAAAGATGTGACCAATAAAAGTTAGATATACTCGTGACAACATCAAACATCTTCATGCCAAGATAGACAAAATGTCTAGTGAAAGTAGTACAAGCCAAAGCGTATGAAGAAGCCCGGATTCAGGCGGAAGAAAAGGCAAAATCTGGACAAGACGACGAAGTGAATTATGATGATTTTCTTCTCAACAGTCCAATTCGTTCCAAGGAGGAAACTTCTGAGCCTCCTAAGGACCCTGAATCACCTCATGTTTCTTCATCATCAGACTCGTCTTCTCACTCTTCACCTCCACCATCCAAAAGAACAACCAGATCCACATCCAAATCTGTGAAGAAGCCAACGGAATCTTGGATATCTTGGGCAAAAACAAGGATTGTTAAAGCTGTCAAGCAGGTCAGGAAGAAAGATGTGACCAATAAAAAGTTAGATATACTCGCTGACAACATCAAACATCTTCATGCCAAGATAGACAAAATGTCTAGTGAAAGGGAGTACGTCCAGAAGTTCATGTAACGTGATCTTCAAGGGGAAATGAACGAGATGATCAAAGGATATACTCACAAATCGATCTTGGGGATGGGTGATTCAATTAAAATAAGATCACATAAGGTGTATATTAATCTTGTAATAATCGAGCTAAAATGGTTTAGAATGGATACGTAATCATAATCTAAAACTAGGGTTTGTAATTACTTGATTTAATAAAGTTAAGGGTTGTTTTGTAAATTATGAAACTTGATGGATTAACTTGTTAATATAGTAACTAAATGGATTTAATGAGTAAAATAGGTAAACTTGCTATATTTACACTTTTAACCCTATACTTTGCAATATTGACATTTTAAACCCTAAACTTTTGTAACTTGTCATAAATGATCCTTAAATCATATTAATACTTATTTTCATTATTTAACTATAGATAAGGACTGAGTTGCAAAATATGGAAACCTGCTAAATATGGAAACCTGCTAATTATGGAAACCTGTTAAATATGGAAACTTGCTAATTATGGAAACCTGCTAATTATGGAAAGTTACTAAAAATAGAAAGTTGCCTTAAATAGAAAGTTACTTGAATTGGAAAGATTACTAAACCGGGAAACTTACTAAAAATGGAAAGCCGTCTTAAACGAGTGTTTCTGATTCTTATAGAACGTTATTCAATTCATATAGGTTCAAGGCACGGATTGATCTCTTTCTTGATTTTACTTTCATTGTGTTTTGCTTCAATAAGGTATGATATTCTATCCCTTTTCAAGTTTTCTCATGATTCGCTTACATCTTCGATATTGGTTTTGAACTCTGTATCCTTGCTCGAGCCTTTATTTAAGGTTTCTATAACTTTGCTATGCTCCCTTTGATTGAAGCTCATATGTGAACTGCTTAATGTGAACCACCGATGTGAACCTTCGATTATGAACCTTTGATATGAACCTTTGATACGAACCTTTGATATGAACCTTTGATACGAATCTTTGATATGGACCTTTGATATGAAACATTGATATGAAACTTTGATATGAAATATGATATGAACCCTTATGATATGTATATGCTTTAACCCTTCATCGATACCCGAGCCAAAATTTGTTTCCTAGTCGAAGGTAACTGACCGTGTCATTGATGCACCAATGGCATGACTCAGCAGCACAGTGATGTTGCACACCGTCCCCATTTTGATTTGATTATGAGCTCACTATATGTATATGATTTGGCCATTATTTGTTTTAGGGGCGATGGATGCATCCTAGATTTGATTTGTTTCGAGGATTTAACTGATTGGAGCTTTGTTTGGTGAATGATGTCGGTGCAATCCGCCTTCACAATTTTGGGAGTTAGCTACTCCATTTGTTACCGAGGTCTCCTCCTATTATGTATGGTATTCCGAGGTCACCCTCCGAATACAATGGCTACTTATGATATGATATGATATGATATGTTTCGGCTCGGTAGATTGTCGATAACCCTTACACTTTTGATATACCTATGTTGTACCTGCTACATTCCCCAACGCACCATATTATGTGTACCCTTATATGACTCACTCTACTACCAATATATATATATTCCATTTCTTTGATCTGTCACACTCTCATTCCGTTAATTCCGATTATCGTTCCATTCACGTACCGGGTTATTGTATGTTATTGGATTTGATTATGATATTCATGTTTATATGACTACTGATTTCTCTGTATGATATGTATGCATGCGATATAAGATTTACCTGTTGACATCTGATGATATGCTATCTTAATGTTATGTGATCCTTTGATGTGTCTGGTAACCGTGCTTGTGTGAAATCGATTGTTGATCTGTTTATCTTTTGTACCTCGTTCGATTAATCTCGTGGACTATGACTATCCGTGGTGTCCCTATCTCGCTTGTTGTTGACCGCCATGTTTGCATTTATATTTATGCTACGGTTTGATTGGGAAATGGTTCTACTTATGACGCCCTGTCTTGTTAACTTGTTTAATTGCTCTACTATGTCTTTAATTCATTTACTTATAATGTTCTTACTATATTCCTACTTGTTACATGTGATCGCCATGTTTTGATCCGCTATGATATCCGTTATGTTTTCAACTAAAGGTTTTGACCTGTGAATTGCCATGCTCACTTATTTAATTAATTGCTTCCGCTTTCAGTAGATGTCTGTTTGGCTTGTATGTCTTCGATTTCAATTGATTGTATGCGGTATATGTTGTGTGGATATGACGCCCGCTATGTTTGCTTATGTTTCAGTTCTTGTATGTCCGGTTTGTATGTGCTTGTTTATATGTTCCTTTGCTTTGCTTCGCTCTCCTTGTTATTTGTCTGCTTGGGTATCTGTAAAATTGTGTTCTGCAGGATCCTCATTGACTCATTGTTCTTATTTCGATGCGACTTTGTTATCCGCTTCCTTTGTTTCATTTCGCATTTCGATTTTATTTAGCTTTCGCTTTGTTATATCCGCTCACCGGCTTTTTAAGCTCACCAGATTTCTCTTCCCTGCGTGTGTTAGGTTTGAAGATGGGCTTTGATGGGTGAGAGTTGGATTATTTGAGTGGACCAACCCTAGATACCTTATTATTTGGATTTATTGTTGGGATATTGTTGGAGATTTCATTTTACTTTAGACATATTGGATTTTGTATTTTCCGGTAAGTCATTCGCCTATATGACTTGGTACTTTATTCTTAAGGCTTTCGCTTGTAAAATTTTATTTGTATGTTACGATATGACACCGTATGTGACACTTCTACCCTTGTCGGGTTGGGGTGTTACAATTATGGTATCGAGAGCCTGGTTTCGCCTTGTTGACCTTAGGATTGACCCGTGAGGATTAGGTAGACATTAGGCTTCCGTCTGCTCGTATATTCCGATTCCTTTGATTGTCGCCCGCTTTGACTTCGATAATCTTTTGTCTTCACTGCTTTGCTCTTCTTCTTCGCATTTTAATTTTATTATTTTGTCTTCGCACATCCGCTTGTCGATCGTTAGATGGAGACCACCGTGGAGCCAAGACGATGGTGCCGAACTGCGTTGGTCAAACAGCCCCTCGAGCCGGAGAGGTTCGTGAAGCAGGTTACCCCGATCGCCGTTTGTTGGAGACATCGAGGTCGGAGGAAGTCGGACGAATCAACCAAAGACGCAACGACGAAGACAAGATTCAACCGGTGGCTGAGAAGGTTCATCTACTTCATATGATTTGGGCACGATTTGTGTTACTCCGATTTGTTGTCATGCAATTGTGGCGGTTTGATATTTTGCTATGTGATTTTGATCGGCATTGCTCTTCCTTGATTTGTTCAGAATTCGGTTTGAATCGTGAAGCGTCATCTTTTGGCATTTTGGTAATATCTCAGCTTTTCCTTTGAATCTTCCGTAATGAGTCATGAGGAACCGCTTCTACGCAAGCTTGGTGGCGTTCTTCCTTTGTGGTATGGTAAGTTGTTTTGATGTGATATATGCTATATATTTGTGATCCGTGGCCTTGGTATCTCAGATATGATATGTTTTGTCGTGATATTGGTTATGTGAATTGTCATGACCCGGATGTAATATGATGACGATAAGGGCTTGTTATGTAATGCAAGTATTATGACGCCGATCAACGAGATAATACCGAGATCATATAATTTGAACTTATTGAAATCATACGACGTGTTGGGAAATGCCTGGGTTGGTACGTGAATGGAATAAGGCTTATATCCGTTATTTGACACTCCTCATATTCGCTTGGAATTTTGTACCTCTTTGTGAGACTCTCACCGATATCTCACATGTAAGATTTGTACGCTTTGAAACCGACACGATTATGACCATATGAAACTATGGATTGCTACGCCCGCTTTAAGCCGGTACGTCTCTCTGTACCTCTGCGACTTCAATTTTCGAGGACTAAAATTTTCTTTTTAGAGGAAGAGTTGTAAACCCTAAAATCTCAATCGCGTGAAATGACAATTTTGCCCTCCAACTAAAAAAATAATTATAAGACTCGGGAAACACTTCAACATCGTTTAAAAAGTATTATCTCATTAATAATATATGCACATTATGGAATAATAAACTTATGTTTTAAGTTAAATGAACATGGAAGAATTAATCCTAAGTAACTAATTAACATACCAAATGTCTACATATTAACTTGAACAACAAATGAGACTAGATACATGATTGGAGATAACTTTGGAAATCATAAATTGGTCCTCCCCTAAATGGCCGGCCTAATGAGGCTCCTCCCCATTAATTCCTCAATCAATTGTATCAATCCCATTTATCATTTCTATCTTCATTTCAAAATACCAAGAAAACCTAAAACTATTTTCCTCTCATCTCAAGTGGCGGCCATAAAATATTTCCACCATTTTGATCCGAATTTCTACCAAACAAAAAGTTCCTTGAAGGCTCGTGACAGTGTATGATCGCTTGGAGGACGTGGTAATTGTGGTTGGTTCGAAAAGGAGCTTGGTTTTGTGGTTTAGTTTGTAGCCGTGGGTTTGGATTTACCAAGGAGGCTTGGTTTTGATTTTTGGTGCTTTGATTCTTGTTCCTTGTCACGCACACGCCACGAGGGTAACGATAATCATCTCACATCTTTTCCTTTGTGTTTCTCTTCCACGTGGCCTTGGAGAGGTGTTCTAGGGCTTGTTTTGTCGAATATCACATGAAATCATGATTCCTTGTCACATAAAATGATAACACAAGAGTATACTTAAAACCTTGATATTTAATCTTTATAAATCATATGATGTATGATATAGTAATATGAATACAAAACTGAAAATGGGTTCTTCTTTATGTCGATTTATATGAATAACAATAAAGGGTTTAATGAGTTTGTGAACTATGCGTATATGTATGTGATAACGGATTCGATAACGGATGATTTATGAAATGGTTTTGGTCATGATCTTGGGGCGTACAAATCTGATCTTGGGGATGGGTGATTCGAATTAAAATAAGATCACATAAGGTGTATATTAATCTTGTAATAATCGAGCTAAAATGGTTTAGAATGGATACGTAATCATAATCTAAAACTAGGGTTTGTAATTACTTGATTTAATAAAGTTAAGGGTTGTTTTGTAAATTATGAAACTTGATGGATTAACTTGTTAATATAGTAACTAAATGGATTTAATGAGTAAAATAGGTAAACTTGCTATATTTACACTTTTAACCCTATACTTTGCAATATTGACATTTTAAACCCTAAACTTTTGTAACTTGTCATAAATGATCCTTAAATCATATTAATACTTATTTTCATTATTTAACTATAGATAAGGACTGAGTTGCAAAATATGGAAACTAAATATGGAAACTAATTATGGAAACCTCGTAAATATGGAAACTTGCTAATTATGGAAACCTAATTATGGAAAGTTACTAAAATAGAAAGTTGCCTTAAATAGAAAGTTACTTGAATTGGAAAGATTACTAAAATGGAAACTTACTAAAATGGAAAGTCGCCTTAAACATGTTTCGATTCTTATAGAACGTTATTCAATTCATATAGGTTCCAAGACGGATTGATCTCTTTCTTGATTTTACTTTCATTGTGTTTTGCTTCAATAAGGCATGATATTCTATCCCTTTTCAAGAGGGGTTTCTCATGATTCGCTTACATCTTTCGATATTGGTTTTGAACTCTATCCTTTGCTCGAGCCTTTATTTAAGGTTTCTATAACTTTGCTATGCTCCCTTTGATTGAAGCTCATATGTGAACTGCTTAATGTGAACCACCGATGTGAACCTTCCGATTATGAACCTTTGATATGAACCTTGATACGAACCTTTGATATGAACCTTTGATACTAATCTTTGATATGGACCTTTGATATGAAACATTGATATGAAACTTTGATATGAAATATGATATGAACCCTTATGATATGTATATGCTTTAACCCTTCACCGATACCCGAGCCAAAATTTGTTTCCTAGTCGAAGGTAACTGACCGTGTCATTGATGCACCAATGGCATGACTCAGTGTGATGTTGCACACCGTCCACATTTTGATTTGATTATGAGCTCACTATATGTATATGATTTGGCCATTATTTGTTTTGGGGGCGATGGATGCATCCTAGATTTGATTTGTTTCGAGGATTTAATCGATTGGAGCTTTGTTTGGTGAATGATGTCGGTGCAATCCGCCTTCACAATTTTGGGAGTTAGCTACTCCATTTGTTACCGAGGTCTCCTCCTATTATGTATGGTATTCCGAGGTCACCCTCCGAATACAATGGCTACTTATGATATGATATGATATGATATGTTTCGCCTCGGGTAGATTGTCGATAACCCTTACACTTTTGATATACCTATGTTGTACTGCTACATTCCCCAACGCACCATATTATGTGTACCCTTATATGACTCACTCTACTACCAATATATATATATATTCCATTTCTTTGATCCGCATGACTCTCATTCCGTTAATTCCGATTATCGCTCCATTCACGTTTATTATATGTTATTGGATTTGATTATGATATTCATTTTATATGACTACCGATTTCTCTGTATGATATGTATGCATGCGATATAAGATTTACCCGTTGACATCCGATGATATGCTATCTTAATGTTATGTGATCCTTTGATGTGTCTGTTGTTGATCTGCTTATCTTTTGTACCTCGCTCGATTAATCTCGTGGACTATGACTATCCGTGGTGTCCCTCTACGGTTTGATTGGGAAATGGTTCTACTTATGACGCTCTGTCTTGTTAACTTGTTTAATTGCTCTACTATGTCTTTAATTCATTTACTTATAATGTTCTTACTATATTCCTACTTGTTACATGTGACCGCCATGTTTTGATCTTTGCTATGATATCGGTTATGTTTTCAACTAAAGGTTTTGACCTTGAATTGCCATGCTCACTTATTTAATTAATTGCTTCGCTTCTGTAGATGTCTGCTTGGCTTGTATGTCTTCCGATTTCTGAATTGATTGTATGCGTATATGTTGTGGATATGACGCCCGCTATGTTTGCTTATGTTTCGCTTCTTGTATGTCCGGTTTGTATGTGCTTGTTTATATGTTATCGATGCTTTGCTTTGCTTCGCTCTCCTTGTTATCTGCTCGCTTGGGTATCTCGAAAATTGTGTTCGCAGATCCTCATTGACTCATTGTTCTTATTTCACGCGACTTTGTTATCCGCTTCCTTTGTTTCATTTCGCATTTCGATTTTATTTAGCTGCGCTTTGTTATATCCGTCCACTGGCTTTTTAAGCTCACCAAGATTTCTCTTCTCCGGCAGCGTTAGGTTTGAAGATGGGCTTTGATGGGGTGAGAGTTGGATTATTTGAGTGGACCAACCCTAGATACCTTATTATTTGGATTTATTTTGTTGGGATATTGTTGGAGATTTCATTTTACTTTAGACATATTGGATTTTGTATTTTCCTTGTAAGTCATTCGACTTGGTACTTTATTCTTAAGGCTTTCGCTTGTAAAATTTTATTTGTATGTTCCGATATGACACCGAATGTGACACTTCTACTCTTGTCGGGTTGGGGTGTTACAGATATACTCACAAGTTCCTTCTTGACATCGCCTCACAGTTACAAAGGAGATGTTCACCAGATAAATATATCTGAATCTCATGCAGATAGCCAAGCAAACTATAAGATCAACGCCCTTAACCGTCACAATCAATCCAACTGATCCTGTAGTACTCTCCGATGCTGAATTGGTTTCCAAGCTGGTAACACAAATGTCTAAACAATCTGCAACATTTACTTCTGACGAAGGTAAATTGTTTGAAGCATTGTTGGAATACCAACTCAATACAGCATGTAGATTCGAAGCTGAAAGGCCTAAACGTCCAAGAGATGATGAAGACAAGGATAAGGATAAGGATAACGAGCCTAAACGTCCAAAGAAGTCTGGAGAACCCTCTTCTATGCCACCACCCCAAAGGACTCCAACCGCAACTCGATCTCCTCCACGTTCTTCTGCTGATAAACCTCAGGACTCTGAGTCACCACCCCAAACATAGAAAACCGGTGATCATTTCGAATAAACTTGTGGTGACGATGAGGAAGTCCTTGAGCCCCGACAATAACCTACCTCTCTCGCTTCAACAAAGAAACCATCATCCTCATCAAGGCCAAAGAAAAAGAAGAAGACGCCTAAGGCTAATGTCGTCTCATGGCTAGACGAAGACGACACCGAGTATGATTAGTTCTCCACACTGGTTGATGCTACTTCCGCTCTAACTGATGATCCAGATATGGTAGAAGGTCGTACGTTGGAGCATGCTAAGTTACTGCAAGAAAAGTTTCGAGTGAAGAAGATGACGAAATCAGAGTTGAAACGAATCAAGAATGAAGCCTTTCAACTACTCAAAGATAGCTTGGAAAGTGCTATTGAAGTTGAATATCACCTTGAAAACATAGCACGAGCCATGTCTAACAACATTGATTGGCTCAACCCTGAAGCAAACATCGACTACACCAGAAGAGACAAGGCTCCATACTACACCGATTGGACAAGACCTCTACCAACGATTGGCCAACCAGAACAACCTAACATTCCATTCCGCTACTTCTTCAACAATGACCTAGAATTTCTTCTACACGGTAGCGATGGTTCAAGGAAATACGCTACATCACTTACACTTCCGTTCCCGGCAGCCATATACTCCAACTGCATAGCCATCGAGGAAAAGGCTACCCACATGTTTTCAAACAGCGTGGAACGGTATGACATTGATGCAATCTACGGGATTCACCATTGGCCGGAACACCAACGAATCTACTACAAAAGCTGCCATGTTCGAAAGTCTCAACATGAAGTGTACAGTACAAAAGGGATCGTTGCTATTAAGCATGTAGCTCTTTCGTCTAAATGGGATTACATCTTCCTCAAGAATATCGTGGTCAAAAGACACGACGAAAGTGACTATGCATTCAGTGAAGCGAACTTTCAGAATTTGTCTCTCAATGACATTGAAGATCTGTATCTTGCCAAGGTACAGGGAAGAATGAGACAATTCTCGACTGAAATCCAACATGAATACATCAAGTCCCTGCTCATCTTCATCAGAAGCATAGTGATCCAGGAACGTGTAGAAGACCTGCAACTTGCCGTTGAATCCTATCAGACACGTTTCAACTACACCAGACCTTAGCTAGAACTTCCTGACATCAACCATATTTCTCAATAAACTCTCATCAGCAAACCCTTTGGCGTAGTCTACCATAGTGAACTACACCGCAACTGCTTGATGGCATGCAGAGATCTTCAAAAGTTTGGAGATCACACACTGAAGACAGTCAGGGACGGCTTAGCTTATAGGTTGAAGGCGATACATGAAGGCATTGGGTCACCTAAGCGATGGAATTCTCAGGAGCGACGGGATGTTAAGAGGATCATCAAGTGTATTGATGAAAGGTTGTTTAGAAGGGATCAGTTCAGAACTCTGGAGAGCTTCTCACAGGCTATCAACACCCTGTTTGCATTCCTAGAAAGATTGATGGACTACCTGGTACCCCTTAAACTGTTTCAAATTCATATTAATTTGGATGTGTGTTTTTTATAATGACAATGGCTTGTGCACATATAACAGTGTACAACCCCGTACTTGTAATGAAAGGACCCTGTGGTACGCTTCAGTGCCACAATCCTTATAAAAGGAGCGAAAGCTTCTTACTTTTGAGTAAAAATTATCAAACCTTTCATTTTTTAAAGGTTTTACTCAAAAGAACAAGTACTTCCCCTTATGATTTTCAAAACCTCAACAGTTTATATCACTTGTTGAGGGGGAGTATTTGATCAAAAACTTTGTTCACAAATTGTTCTTCGTGTAATCTTCCCACAAAACTCAAAATGGACATATTTATTCTCAACATTTCTTCAAAAATAACATATTTATATGCCATTTTGAGGGGAGAAAATTATGTGATAAGAAATATGTTGTGTTTTGCTATAGAATCCTCGTGTGAAAGACTTCAACCCATGAATTGAAAGGAATTACATTGAAAATATTTGTCTTCCAAGACTTATCCAAGTAAATTGTACCCATTCGAGAAGCTCTTGATAGACATGAACTTTGACGGGTTTGACAACCTTTCGGGTTGTCCACATCTTCAAGGTAGTTATTAGAGCTAGTCGTCACCTAAAAGTCGACAATGTATCTCTTTAACTATGCAACGTAATCGTGTCTCGCAAGGAATTGTCTATCTTGAGTTGATCAATTCAAAAGTGTGCGCTCTTTCCTCACCGTGCGATTTCATCAAAATTCTTAAGCACATGTGGAGGGGGAGTATTTCTGAAAATCCAAAACTCTTGAAGTGTTCAAACATGGTTTTCATTTATAAACACTTCGAGAGAATTTCATGAAAATGGTTTTATGGCAATGGAGTTATAAGGTGATTAAGGTTAGGATTAACCTTCCTATGATCCACCAGAGCCGGAGGGATCTACCCAAGGACACTACCAATAGTTAGAATTAGAAGTCCTTAGGTATGATTATAAAAAGGAGAAAATGAGAATCGGAGAAAGAAGGAGTTGAAGAATTAAAAGAAAAGCAAAGAAAAGGGTGAAAAGAAATAGCCCTCCGTTATTCAACTTAGGGCGCACACCATGTTCAATTCATATGCTACCGGTTGTCACTAGATGACACCGGTATTGAAGATTAAAAGTCGTCATGGACCCAAGGGCGCGTGCACTAAACCTTCTTTGTCACTCAAGTTTCTCTCAATGTAATATTGTTTCATTCTCACAGGAACCCTACGTAAACTATCGGCTTTCTCTTAGAGATTGCTTTGGTATTGAAGAAGGACCCTCTCCCAGTCTCCGCCAAGAAAACCAAAGCGCACTATTGAGTCTAGAGCCACGAGATTCATCAAAAGATCTCTTAGGTACACTTGACATTTTATCGCTTGTCGCTCAACAATAAGAACGCAAGTGACACTTTATCGTGTCCTTCACAGATCTTAGCAACTGTCGAGAACATTTATGAGAGGTTCACAATTGTGATCCTCGGTGATTGAATGGAAACTCCTACCGACTTCAACATCAAACAAACCACGACAAGCAGTCACTTCGTAACTCCTCGTAGATTACGCTTAGTGTGTCCCAAACGGTCTACATTCGTGAGGTGATGCTTGATGTACCTCAATGACTCATCCGAATCAGAGGTGTACTTAGGTACATCGCGTTATCTCACTTGTGGGACTCAGCTTCAGAACGGCCTTTGTGAAAATTAGAGTTGTGTTTTCACACTATGTTGTTAACATTCTCAAGTTCAAACTTGTAAGTGCCGGAACCGCTTATTACTAACCTTTCTTATGTTTTCTTCTTATGGAAGCTCGGAGCGGACTAATCGTGCGATTCTTCACATGCTCATACCAACAACATCACTAATGGAAGTTCTCTCAAAAGGCAACACAAAGTCGAATGATTCTTCATCAAAGTCAAAGAATCTACAAAGTTTAAAGACTAAGAGAACTTCATCAAGATCGAAATCCAACGTCAAAGAGCGTGTGAGCATGTTGAAGAAAGACGTGAGACACAGAGAAGAACGAAGCGCACTGATGCGCATAACAACAACATACTATCACTACCATCATAAAGAACAAAGATCAACGAACAAAGAAAATGATGACGTCAAAGCAGAATTTTTCAAAGGAAACTATTTCTCTACATTGGGGAGATTGTTCGAATCAAGGAAATTCTTCTCACAAGAAAGAAGAATGTCAAAAGACGTCAAAGCTACTAATACATCAACACCTTCACCGTTCACATCATTCATCACCAACACTTAGGGGGAGATTTTTGGAATCACTCCTAAACTATGTTTCAAGTGTTAGTGATTCATATGTAATAGTTAGCTTAATATGGACTATATGTTTGTTATTAAGATAAGGCTTATGTAGAAGGCCCATAAGCCTTGGCCCAAGCCCATAAGAAGGGAAGGAGTCTAGAAGTGTTGCCCTAGCTCCTTGCCCTATAAATACTCTTGTAAACCTTCCTTAGAAGGTTGGTTGTTCATTTTATTCACTTCACCTTACGCATAACTATTCTTTATTCATACGTGTGTGTGTGTTTAATGTGTTTAACCGATCTCTTCTTCTCTATTTCTTATATTGATGCTTGTGTTACTAATATGGGAACCTAACAATACCGATCATGCCTCATTGATCGAGAAATTGGAAGCTCTCTCCACAAACATTGATGCCCAATTCATAAGCATACAGAGGGAGATGATGGAGCTGCGAAATAATAACCACGATGCATAGGATGACACGCCGATGTGTGATCCCATGGAAGCGAACCACGCCCAACATGAAGGATATCACCAAGGATATCACGGAAGATATTATGACCAAAATTCCAGAAATTCGTACTCCTTTCCATACCACAACCCAAACCATACATATCCTCGATGTCAGCCATGCAATACAATACCACATCCATCAAAACATTTCAATACACCTAAAACCTCATCGGAGGAGATGATGAGAGGGTGGATGGCCAGTCAATTGAAAACCAATAAGAATATAACGAACCTGTTGGTTGAATTGGAATGTAAAGTCGATCAAGGAAAAAGGAACCAACAAGCGATAATCCAAGACTTGGAGAGGAGGATAGAAAGATTAAGTGAGGAGCAGGAAGTCCATCATGTTGAATCTCTTCCTTACACCACATATACCAACTCGAGACATGAATTTGTCTACAAACCACCCTCAATTCGAAACGAGAACGATAAGGGTGAGGTTGAAATTATCGAAGAGGACGAGACCGAGAATATTCCAACCACGCCAAATCCGAACCAAATCATGTCTAACTCACCAACCGTGTCACCTTTTCTTGAGGATTGCACCATGCATATCCCAACCACTCCATTAAAAAGTTCGGAACACCATGTTGGTGAAAAGAATTTCAACGAAACTGGTGACAACTGGAATGTAGAATTGGAAAGAAAGATAGACAAATTTTCTGAGCCACAAAATCCAGTTTCTTTAAAACAAAGCGGTAGGACTAACCCACCTCCTACAACTCTCCTTGAGAATGTGGATGATGTATTCACTGGGATTGGAAAGTTCAATGACCCTTCGAAAAATCATAAAGATCCGCCACCTGTCCTCATTTCTAATGAAATCAATCAAGTGTTCGAAATAACGAAAAGGGACTATAACATGGTCAAATCAAAAGAATTAGACGTATCTCCATCATTTTTGGAGTACAAACCAAAGAACTCATACCCTCAACGTTTAAGAACTGAAACTCCCCATTTGAATCGTATTTTTAAAGTATCTTAACCCCGGGAAGAGTCTAGCTAATGACTCATAAATAAATTAAGCGCTTCTCGGGAGGCAACCCGTGCTTTTAATTGTTTGTTTGTTTTAAATGAACATGTACACCCTTTTTGCATAAATCTATTCTAAACATGGAAAATTTTAAGTGTGGGGGTGTTACATGATAATAGTGTTTATTATTACTTGCATTTTGTGTGTTTTGTTTGTTTTCTTTGTTTGAGTAAATTCAGCAGGTGATGGAGGAGGATGTTTGGATTCAGAATCGATTGTTCTCACAAGCTTATGCTAGCTTATGCGTAGCATTTTATCACATGGAGTTCGACCGGATTTCTTCGGCCTGGGAAGGTTTTGTTTCTCACAGCTTGTTTATTTTATTTCCCCTATTTTGCATGCTTTGAAGTTTTATTTTTCACATTGGGGACTTTGCTTAACTTAAATGTGGGGGGAAATATTATAGGAAAAATGAAACCAGTTTTTAAATTCCAAAATTTTTGGGTCAATTTTAAATTTTGTGAACTTGTTTGCCCTTATGATCTAGTTTTTTTCACGCGTATAGGATAATATATTAGAATAACTGGATCAACCCACTGGTGAAATCAGTAAATTTTGAAAAACTTGAGACGTGTCCCGATTAATATTGCAATCCATTATGGGATCGATGATATTTGCTAGCACATTTATAGCCCTTCCATTAAAATTGTGAGGATTTGAGCCTGTTTCATATTTAACATACATCTTTTATGCTTGGATCTTTTGCTATGAGTGTGCCGGTGATTTTATTTATTCTAGAACTTGTACTTGTAAATCATTACTGCATCATAATAAGATCACATTCGTGTGATATAAGTGTATTCGTGTGATAAAGAGGCACCCTAGGAATAAAACCAAATGGCCTTCCGTTTACATCTAATGATATATTAGCTAGCCACATCGGTTAGTTAACCACCCATATAGACCCATTTGTTAGCGCTCATCTTTAGCGCTAGATACCTTAGTACACCCTTTGAGCCATTCTTTTCTTCTTGTTAAATCCAGAAAAATACAAAAATATTTTACACTTTAAAACTTAGCCTTCCCATTGTCAATGTCTAAATGGTTGGTTGCTAGTTGCTTGGTATGATTGGATAGTTTTTGATGATTATGAGTTAGCCGCACTTTGCCATTCGTGTGAGCCATTCCGACAAAGATGAAGGTGGCCAACTTATTTTTGTGGTGATGCTTATACGAAGTGTGGGGGAGATGTGATGTATGTGGGAAAAAAATGTAAAAAAAAAAAAAAAAAAAAAAGAATAAGTCATCAAAAAAAAAAGAAAAAAATATATGTGATGACAATGTGCTATATTATTATTTAGATGAAGGAAGAGGAAGTATGTTTGAGATATCGATTAGCCAATGTCCTAAGACATGATATATATATTTGGTGATCGATATGTGAAGAAGAGAAGATTGTAACTATAATCATTTTCGGGTTTGCGGATTATTTGGTAACTAGCAACATGGGTATTAGACTTGACTTTATTTTTCTTTTAAAACCAATTTCATAAATATTACCATGCCTTATCCCTTTCCTTTTGGCTTTGAGAACATATGAAGTGCATGAATATTTTTAGTGACCATCCGGTTCTTGAAGGATCGAATGACTCGCCAACGATCTAGTGCATATTTTTGGTGACCATCCGTTATGCGAATAACGCGCCAGCGATCCGAAGTATAATCTAGTGACCATCCGTTGTTTGACTTAATCAAGAATTCGCGCCAGCGTTCTATTATATTCTTGTATGTAATGTTTGAACATAAGCCTAGATAAAACCCTTTTAGTCTAACCCGAATAAAAGCCCTCTTTAGATGTTTACACTTGCTGCTTACGCCACGTCGGTGTAGTTTTGTTTCTTGTACAAGCCTATGGTAATATTTAGATCATGACTGAGCAATATGAGTGTACTATTCCTTAATACTATCCATCACTAAATAAATTGAGTGTTGAGTGAATTATACTTCATTCCTTTTCGTGAGGTGCTTAGCCATGTTATCAAGCAAGAGAATCCATAGGGTATTGTCAAACATATCGGTTTTTCCCTATAAAAGCTTATAACGATTAATCTTATCTAGTACTTGTACTTGGTAGATTTGCATCATATTTTTCTAATCATATTTCATGCACCATGTGGGTTTTATTTTTCTTAATTTCTAGATTTGCTTGAGGGCCAGCAAACCTTTAAATGCGGGTGAGTTTACGCTCATTTTATCGCTTATTTATATATTTATATATATATATATATATATATATATATATATAAGATCAAATAAAAGACAAATATCCGTAAAAAGATAAAAGAATTTTTTTCAAAAAGTTCTCGAAAAATTCCCAAAACAATTCCACAAGATCGGGTATGATGATGAATGAAAAGTTGTGAAAACGTTTTTCTAAAAGTAGATATTTTTCCAAAAAATTATGAAAAATACGTTTGCGATTAAATCCTTTTTGTGCATCAAAATTGGTTTTGCACCCAACTTCTTTTGACTTTTTCATCAAAATAACATTGTGCATCTAACTAAAACAAGTTGAAAATTGTGCGCATCAAAATTTTTTGCACATCAAAATTGCTTTTGTGCATTAAAAAACGATCAAAACTCAAAATTATAAAAATGTTTTCACAAAAGTTTTATGCATCAACATACCCGATCTTGTGGAAGTTTTTGGAATTTTGGAGAATTTTTTAAAAATAAATCTTTTATTCTTTTACGGATATTTGTCTTTTTATTTTAACTCTACCATATATATATATATATATATATATATATATATATATATATATATATATATATATATTTAACAGGAGGCATTTTCTAGAAATGCCACCTCAGGATTTTATGTATTAATTTTCGAAATTCCTAAGCAATTATTTCTAAAATTCGAATTTAATAAAAAATGACCATGGTGAGATTCGAACTTGGGTCGTTTGTAGGATTAGTATAAATAACTTATGTGTTTACCACTTAGGCAACAAGTTATTTTGATAATTATGTTGCATATTATAATCTATAAATGCCTTATATTGGAATCATATACTAAATACAATTTATCTACAAAAATTATATTAAGTAATTATCTTTTGAAAACTTATTATAAATATCTTTTCCTTAAACATATATTTTTTCTTAATTCATTCATTATATATTTTTTTACAGAACCTAAATATCCTTTTTCCTCACACAAAACCCCTAATATCATTTATATCCGACCTTTTTCCTCAAAACCCTAATACAATACATTTTTTTATTAACAGACTTATCAAAGAGTATGATAGAGAAGTCAACGAATTGGAATATACAATAATGCAGACACAAAAAGCAATCAATGGTACACTCTCATCTCAAAATTTTATTCTACTGTATGCGTGATTGGAATGTTTATAATACATGTTAACATTGCATATTATAGTTATTGCTTTTTCCCTTTTTTTTGGTTGTCGTTTACTCTTATTTCTCGAGGCATGGGAACTAAAACCAAGGCTGCTCCTAAGAGTAATGATAACCAAAGTAAGATTTACTTATTGCTATACTTTTCTTTGGTGTTTTATATCTTATGGTTGTGTTTTGAATTATTTTGCTCATAAACTATCCATCTTTGTAGGTTAAGCTCATTGATTATGTTTTAGTATTTTCTTCTTTGACTACTATGTAGTTTCTAAACCGTATATGACCGTAAAATGTTGTCGATGTCTTTAAAGTTCCAATATTTATGTTACATATTGTGTTTTTAAGTTTGGTTATATAATATGTGTTAACTAAAAAGAAAGGTCCCTAAAACGATGCTACAAATATACAACACAAGCCTTACCAATACGTGAAAGTAGTAGTTCACCCATCAGAATCGGCATGGTCGTTCAACATGGGTCTAAGCGACCAAAAATAATGGTGCCGGGAATGCTAACCGATCAACAAATATGTTACAAATATACCAACACAAACCTTAGCAACAAGTGAAAAAGTAACGGTGCTGGGAATGTCAACCATATCGGCATGGGAGGAACAACACGTAAACGCAAATGGTATAAGCATCGTGAACTGATTCCGCCAACAGTGATCGGAGAAACAATTTTAGGTTATAATCGTTTGTCGACACGATAAGGGCAAGCGTAAGATAGATATGGTTAACTATGGAACACCTACTTTATGTACATACTCGGTGCCGTTACTCGACAGCTACGATATTGATACTTGCAATATACCGCTTTGTCGAGTACCTCATGAGATGGTACATTTTCAATTTTCAAACGAGCACCTCACCGATGCTCCTTATATGTCCGCCCATTGTTCGTCGTCAATCGGACCATTGGTCATTGATCACCGCCGGGTAACATATGTTTTGTGAGCTTACCATTATCTTTTATTAGCTATTTTATGAAACGATACATTTAAACACTACGCACAAATTTGTAGGGTTTTACACATGTATTTTGTGAGATTCGCCACGCAATGTATGCGATAGTATATGCAATGAATGATCCCGGAAGAAATGGTTATGTTGTCTATTATTATTTTTATCCAAGAATATATTTCTAATAATTGGTGGGATATGCGCCTCTGTAGGTTCTCGAATACGTGGTGTACGAAAGTATAGGCAACCAAGATGAACAATATAATCTTTATTCAGATCTAAGTCGCAATAGTCGACTTTAGATTAAGTTTACAATAGTATCCAAATGTTACAAGGTTAGATTAATGTCAATGAGACAATAATCATGTAGATGTAAAGACAAGACAAGATCGGTGAAAAATCGAAAGAAGAGAAGAGAGTGATACAAAAGACGCACACTCAAGTGTGTCTAACCCTAGATAAGGGACTTATTAAATAGGAGATTAAGTTTCACTAAGACCCTCTAACGGCTAGTAGGACTCATCGCAGAAATGAAGAAAGGCTTCAGTAAATGAGATTCTTGGAACTTTAAATCTTTAATCTTTTGTCCGTGTTAAACCCCAGTAATAATCCCGCAATAAGCCACAACTTGAAAGCCATTAGCAATTGATAGAATGATATGTTTGCCACAGATTACCAACCCAAAATTCAACATTCCCCTTAACGATGAGCAAACATATCAAACAATATCAATTTTTCACACAAAATTTATGCCGATAGGCAGGGAGGTTCTTTGTGAGTATGTCTGCAGCTTGGTTTGAAGAGCCAATCTTTTGCATTTATAACACCTCTAGCAATTTTTTCCCTAATGAAGTGAACATCAATTTCAAAGTGTTTTGATCTTTCATGGAAAACAGGGGTTGATGACAAGTTGTAAAGCGATTTGTTATCACAAAAAGATCAACAGAAGATTGATATCAACTTTTAGGTCTTTTAGGATTTTTGAATCCAAATGATTTCCACAGCAGCAGAGACATAGATCTATATTACGCTTATGTGGAAGATTTTGAAAGAGTGTTTTGTTTTTACTTTTCCATGAGATTAAACAATTATTAAAGAAAACACAATAACTGTGATGATTTTCGGTTTTCTTGCATTTGGCCCAATCAAGATCACTATATCCTTCAAGATGATTTTCGAGTTCTTTGAAATTGTACCTTAGACCTTTCCGGAGCTCCTTTTAGATATCTCGTAACATTGAGGGCACATTCGGATGAGACTTTAAAGGAGAATGCATATATTGTGCCGGACAATGAACCGAGTATGAGATGTCGTCTAGTATGGGTGAGATAGATAAGTTTCCCAAGTAACTTCGATAACCAATGATGTTGACAAGCAAGGGGTAATCAGCAGTGGGCATGTATGGAAGGACCGAGTTAGGTTCCATAGGAGTGGACACAGTTTGCACCAAGGAGACCAAATTCTTTGAGGAGTTCAAGACAATATTTTATTTGGGAGAGACAAATGTCATTCCAGCTTTTAGAACCTCAATGCCAAGAAAGTATTTTAGATTTCCCAAGTCTTTAATATGAAACTTTGTTTTAGGAACTCTTTGAATCGGTTTATCTCATCGGTTGCAATTTCCGGTGAGGACAATATCATCCACATAAACAAGCGAGCAATAAACTTGTTATTCTCTGCTTTGGTGAACAAAGAGTGATCATTAATGATTGAACAAAGTTATTTTCTTTTAAAACACCGACAAGTTTTTCATTCCATTTCACGGGAGCTTGTTTTAAGCCATATAGGGATTTGACAAGTTTACGACTTTATTCTTATTGTTCTCATTACGTAACCCTTGGGAATGGTCATATAGATATCCTCATCAAGATCTCCATACAAGAAAGCATTATTAACATCAAGGTGAAAAAGGGGCCATTTGTTTTTACGGCTAAGGCAATAAGACATCGACGGTGAGACATTTTTACAACAGAGAAAAAGTTTCATCATAGTCTATTCCTTCCCTTTGGTTATAGCCTTTAACAACTAGTCTAGCCTTGTATCTATCAACTTCACCATTGGCTTTATATTTGATTTTAAATATCCATTTGTAGCCAATAGGAATTCTATTAGAGGTAAATCGCTTATATCCCAAGCATGGTTTTCATTTAAGGCCTCAATTTCGAGTTCATAGCATCGACCCAATTACTATCATGGATAGCTTCTTCATAATGTAGGTTCAATACTTTTATTAAGACTAGATGCAAAGCAAGAATTATCTTTGTTAAGGTTGGAGTAATTAACAACCTTTTCAACACCATATTTGACTTTTCCTTCTATAATAAAGTCATTAAGATTACGGTAACTTGGAAACTCGGTTGACCTTCTAGCGAGAATGGTCGGCAAGCCTCTTTCTTGTTCAACAGAGTCGTGTTGTATCGCCAGGATCGAAACCGCATCGTGAATGTGAATCATGTGATATGTTGCCCTCGTGGTGTGTATTATCATCTATAGATGTTGCAACCGGTTCGTCAATCCTAGTAGGATGACTTGCCACCGTGCCATCATCATAGGATGTCACTCTCCTTCATCATTGGGACTTATTTGTGAGTCAAAGAAATTTTTGTGATTTAAATCTTTTGGTACAAATGTTTCAACAAAAGGTTTTGACACGTAATTTTCATTTTGAAGGAAAAACAGTTTCATAAAATTTGACATCTACGGAGTAAAAGATATTTTTGTTTCAAGGCTCAAGAGTTTATAACCTTTCTTCTCATTTGAGTAACCAATAAAGACACTTTTTCGGACCTACTACCAAATTTATCGAGATGTTGAGAATGGTGGCATAGCATAAAAGCCAAAGAATCTAAGGAGAGAGTGAAGGGTCATGCCCATACACAAGGAAGAACGGGACTTGCAGACAGGCCGAAGAGGCAACCTGCTTATGACATAGGCGCAGCTAGAACACATTCAGACCAAAGATTAAGAGGTAATTCCCCCTGAAACATGAGGGATCTAGCTACATTAAGGAGATGCCTATATTTCCTTTCTACAATACCATTTTATTGTGGTGTATAAACACAAGAGGTTTGATGTAAAATTCCTTTGTTTATTATTGACAAATTCTGTCCCATTATCACTTCTAAAGATCTTGATATTGTGTTCAAATTGATTTGATAGCATGTGAGTAAAGTTAACAATGGAAACATAAACATCATCCTTCCCTTTAAGCATATAAACCCACACTGCCCTAGAATAGTCATCAACAACAGTTAAAAATTATTTGTAACCATCTCTGCTAGTGACTTTATATGGTCCCCATACATCAAGATGGACAAGTTGACCAATTTTAGTTGATTTATGTTCACTTAGAGGAAATGGTTCATTGGTTTGTTTAGCTTTATTACAAGTATCACAGAGATGATCAGTTTCAGATGTACTATCAAATTGAAGAGTGGGTTTAAGTATGTGTAGGACTTGGTCGGAGGATGACCAAGTCTTTGATGCCAAAAATTTTTGAAACATGACAAACAGATATGCGCTTATTAGAAATAATCTTACATGAAGAATCAATATCAAACATATATAACCCATTGTGTTGTTTACCAATCCCCACAATCCTTTTTGATGTGAATCACAGATATAGCAATTAGATTCATTAAACCCGACAAACATCTTATTGTCTCTAGCAATTTTATGAGCAGACAAAGAAACTAACATTGTACTCGTGAACAACAAGTACATCAAAAGAGTTAGATCATTATTGATCTTTAAATCACCAATTTTTGTAATTATAGGCACGAGTACCGTTGGGATGTCCAACAGTTAAACCAAGATTTGAAATGTTAACAACATTGATTAAAATTTTTCGAACACGGTCATGTGCCGATTTGCACCGTAATCAATAATCCAACCAAGACGATGTTTCCAGATAATGTCTTAGTGTTGTTGTTAAAAACTTGTTGAAGTTTATATTAAACTTGACACGCCATTAAAGAAGGTTCTGAAAAATTTTACCCCTAAGTTGGCATTAGCGAGATGACACATTGTTGTCATTGAGAAGACTCATAAGTCTTGAGAGTCGCTCATTAGACAAGGAGACAGAGAGTTCTTGCACTATTATCGGTGACAAGATTGGTTTCAGCAGAAACATTGTTATCGCCGAAAGGTTTACCATTAAAGTTTCTCTTAGCATATCCAGCAGGGATAGCCAACAAGATCATAACATCTATCAATGGTGTGACCGTGTTTTTGCAATTGGTACATTTGAGGTTCATGTTTGGTCCTCTGCTATTAGAGTCATACCGAGATTAAGACCGAAACTTTGTTGTTAAAACTTCTTTTGTTATCAAAAATTTTCCACCATCGAAGTTTTTGCAAAGAAAAGTCGTAGCATTGGGTTTAGCGAGCTATTCCCGGATGATACATTTCGTGAGACTCTTATCCGAGACAACAGAGAAAGCGCTTTGATATTAGGTAAAGGGTCTCGGTTAAAATATTGCTTCGATAGGAACATAGGAGTCATCAAGACCCATAAGAAATTGCATTAACTTGATTAGTCGATTATGTTTTTCAAAATGTTTTGCGACCTCACAAGTGCAAGGAGGCAAGCTAATCATACAATCAAATTTTTTCCATAAAGAGTTAAGATTGTTGTAGTAATCAGCAAGAGAGGACCCACTTTGACTAAGAGAGTTTATATTTTTATGCAAATTAAAAATAGTCGAACCATCAACCTTATCATAAGTATCTTTAAGATCATTCCACATTTCATAAGCGGTTTGGCATAGATAGCCCCAAAAATAATTCGTATGAGAGAATTAAGAATCCAAGTAACCACAACAGAGTTACAAGTGTCCCATTGATTAGCAAGATTAGGGTTTGAATCGTTTCTTATGCAAGTACCATCAATAAACCCTAACTTATTATGGTTCCTTAAAGCAAAGGTCATGGCCATATTCCATATTTTATAATTTTCAGTTCCTGTGAGTTTGATAGAAATAATGGGAGTCCCATTAGTGTTATTAGGGTGTAAGTACAAAGCATCCCCAAAGGATAGGCTTTTCTCGGTGGAACCACCACCACCAAAGAAGATCACCAAAGAACCATAATAAAGATAGTAAGATGTACAAATAAAGCAGACGAGATAATAATAAGACCAAATAGAGATAAATAAGACTTTGAATTTAAGAAACAACAAGCACCTAGCCTGTGGACTAGGGTAAACCAGAGCACGTATTCGTACCACTCAAAGGTGGCAGATCAAGATGTTAGTCTACCCGTTTGCACCCACACAGACTTAAGTACTGTATGTTTGAAGAAGAGATAAGATAAGATATAGACTTACAGAAAAATATGCAGCAGAAGAACAAATCACAATTACCCTAGATTCACTTAGTCTAGGACTAATTGTAAGTAGAAGATAACCAGTGATTACGCCAATAGCAATAACCCCAAACCACCAATAGTTGCGAAGAGAATCAATGAGCACAGTAGCTCGATACCATGTACGAAAGTATAGGCAACCAAGATGAACAATATAATCTTTATTCGATCTAAGTCGCAATAGTCGACTTAGATTAAGTTTACAATAGTATCCAAATGTTACAAGGTTAGATTAATGTCAATGAGACAATAATCATGTAGATGTAAAGACAAGACAAGATCGGTGAAAAATCAAAGAAGAGAAGAGAGTGATACAAAAGACCGCACACTCAAGTGTGTCTAACCCTAGATAAGGGACATATTAAATAGGAGATTAAGTTTCACTAAGACCCTCTAACGGCTAGTAGGACTCATCGTGAGAAATGAAGAAAGGCTTCAAGAAATGAGATTCTTGGAACTTTAAATCTTTAATCTTTTGTCCAGGTTAAACCCCTGTAATAATCCTGCAATAAGCCACAACTTGAAAGCCATTAGCAATTGATAGAATGATATGTTTGCCACAGATTACCAACCCAAAATTCAACACGTGGCGTGCAAGTGAGGTATAGTGTTGCAAATTTAAGGGAGATGGAATATAGGTTAAAGGGATAGATTGCTATGTGAGTCCCTAATCCGTGATCATTACTTCAGATTCGATGCGACAAATAAAGGTAATGTGGCGGCTAAGTAATGTTGTTCTCGACCCTTTAAGATCGGTGAGGATATTGTAACTGATGCGACAAATAAAGGTAATGTGGCATGCTTAATCAACCATCTGGTAAGTCTCCCACTTATTATGATATTTGATACATGAGGTTGAGAAGTAATTCAAGATGATGAATGACTTTATTATAGAAACTCGTGATTGCAGGTAGTTTTTCAAGTAATTATGTATCAATATTTGCCATATGTGGATGGGCCTCTTCATAAATAACATTAACATTTTTGAAACAACATATTTCGTGATATGGAAATCATAGCGTAATCACAAGCCTACACTAATCATGGCACGCTTAATGACGTGGTCGTAACGTGAGCGACTTGGTGAATTTTTTCATTCACAATAGTTTATCGCTTTTGGTAGGTAAAACACAATAAAAGATGTGGTCACCTATATTCACTTTTAGGATTTCATATTGTTCATTAGAAAGTGTTTACAATGGCATATGAAACCTTAATGTAACATTAATAATATTTAAATCTTGGTCGCTATTCATTTGGAGAAGAATTATAGTGGCACAAATGGTATTATTCAATTTATGTGCTCAAGAATGTGTTATATTGCTATTATGTAAATACCGATTGTAGTAAAATACGATCGCATGGTGGCTACAAATTGAGTTAGAAAATGCTAAAGTGATGTGTCAAATGGAGAAAAACAGAGAATGATCAGTAGCTATGGAAACACTATCCCATCTATGGCATTGCTCTTGTGTGAGTTTATATACTCTTTTGTGCATCTTTGGATTTTTAAGCTTTGACCAATGAGTTTAAATGGTTCAGTTTAGGTAGGGTTTTGTTTAAAATGGGTCACTTGGTCACTTTTGTAGTACGGGTCACTTTAGTTTGGGTTGAGTTTAAATGGGTCGGGTTATAAACACCGCACCGCTTAAGTCTTCGAAACCTAACACCAATTGAGAAAATGTAACTTTTACTACACAAAGATTTTAGATTTTAACCACACTAAGAAAGAAACCTTTGAGAGAAATGGCAAGGCATCGAGAGTCGCTTTTGAGAACAATATTCATATATTTGGACACATTACTACTTCGTGAAAGTCTTTCGACCTTGAGTTGAAACAATATTCGAATCATTTGGACGGGTAAATCTAAATTCATAAATTGCAATATCCATTCTGTTGTAATAGTTGATGATGACGTATACTCTACATCCGGGTTCGAACCCGCCCCAAAGCCTAATATGGATAAAGCCCAACACGAGGTGGGCTACTGATAAGCGTTTAGGCCCGTGGAGGCCCAAATACTGAATCTATTTACTGGAATAGATATGGGATATCTTCTAATGAAGGAGATAATCATTCTCAACCGTTTAAGGCGGGATACGCGAAGGTTGAGGAACACGGAACCAACAAGGATTCCGTGCGTATATAGGGAATCACATCCTCGTTTAAGGTACGATCTATAAACCCTAACTCTCCTTAAACCCTAAACCGATTACTTACTCTCGCGGAGGATAATCGTGGAAACAATCCCACGGTAAGCCTAACGGTGTCTTTTGTCTTTAGTGCGCAGTTCCAAGCAACAATCCTCAATTGGTGTAAGATCCGGAGCTCCAAACAAGGAACGTCCAACTTTTGCATCAACAAGTGGCGCCATCCGTGGGACCATTCACTAAGAACCAAGAACTAGGATGACGAAGCGATCGCAAGCGATTTTCTTGGAAAGAAGGTGCAGTGGGCAACCCCAAGCGGATCTCGGAACAACCAACGCTAAGAATCGGGGATCGGGCCAGATTCGGCCTTCCTCCGTGGAACCACTCTCGGGACAACCCGGACAACAACGACTACCACCAAGCACGAGAGACCGCCACAGACTCCTTTACTCCACTCCAATCGGTGCTAGAAGCTAACTTCACAAAAGCACCCGACGCACCCGACAGAATGGGCGTGTTGATAGAAACAACACCCTGCTCTGAGGAGTCGTTCGAATTAGAGCCAAGTAATTTTGTCTCTCAAAATTACGAAGCCCTAGTCAGACTCATGCAAGAGGAAGCAAAGAAAGACCAAGTCGAGCACGCATGCTCGACTAGACTTTGGCCCGAGTTTGAGATATCTCCACCGCGTCGTCGGAAGGAGAAACGCGGGAAGGGCAATCGCCGACCCCAAAGTTCAATAGAATTGGGAGGAGAGTTGAGGAAGATAATACATCCGACTCACGACCTATGACCGAAAGTGAGGAAGATGGGAAGCGCACCAAGATCCATACTAGACTCGGTGGCGCGGTACAAGATAGATTGGGGGCGATATTCCCCAGTGAGAGCCCCTGCCACGATTCGAGGATAACCGCGAACGCCGAAGGGAGAGGAACTATCCTCTAGTAATTCCTCGAACAATGAGGACAATGAGACCGACATTGGAAATCCAAGAAAAACCGTGACCAAGAAGAGGAGGATATGTCTCTCCCGTGGCGCCGCCGAAGGTAGATCGTTCACTAGACGTATCAGTGATTTTTCGGAAAACAAAAAGAGGCGCATGCCTACTAATGTTAAAACCTATGATGGAGCAGGTGATCCTGATGATCACCTAAAAATTTTCGAATCAGCAGCAACCATTGAAAACTGGCCACAACCTGTATGGTGCCACATGTTCAATTCCACACTGGTGGGAAATGCGCGGAACTGGTTCAACAAGCTTCCACGCAGAAGCATCAATGGCTTTGAAGAGTTGAGGAAGGCATTCCGCCTAAATTTTACTCAACGAAAAAAGTGCGCTAAAAACCCCATTGAACTTGCTAGAGTCAAACAGCGCCAAGGGGAATCCACAAACGCTTTCATGGAGCGCTTCAAGGATGAATGCATGCAAGTCAAAGCATGTCCCGAAGTACTCAAAATCTCAGGGTTCATGAATGGAATCAACAACCCGGAACTTATTAAAAGGTTAAATGACAGGATCCCCAATCCTTCGATGAGGTTATAAGCGTACGGTCTTTCGTACAAGGAGAAGCCGCAATGATAGCAAGAAAGCTACTCCAACTACCGTCACGGGAACAACACGGGAGACAATCCACGAACCGGAATAATAACCGAACAGAACTATCGCAACCAAGGGAATGGAAGCGATAATGACAAATATACCCCGCTTACCAAATCACCAAAGGAAATACTCGCAATGAGGGCGCTTAACTTCCCAAGACCACCACAAATGCGCACTCGGAGGAGGCGTGTCGGCGATGGATACTTGTGATTACCACGCAGAAGGGCCACACTACTAACGAATGTGTCCAATTGCGTCAACTCATTGACAAGATGGTCAAAGAGGGTAGATTGGACCATCTGGTCAAGAATATCAAGGACGGGAAGGACAAGCAAAAGAGTAACAATAAGAAAGAAACGCCTAAAGACAAGCCCGACACCATTTACATGATACAATCATGGCAGCGGGTCACAAAGCAGAAGGTAAGTCAGGATTTTTCGCGGGGAAAAGAAATTTCATTCCCAACCTTAACCGCGAACAACGCGGTGGTAGAACCACTTACCATAGAGATAAGCGCGGGGGGTCACGATATCCACCGCATGTATGTTGATGGTGGAGCTTCCGCTGACATCATGTATGAGCACTGTTTTAAGCGACTGCGTCCCGAAATACGTAACCAGTTAACCCCAGTCGAAACAGCATTGACCGGTTTTACAGGGGAGAAGATATGGCCTATGGGACAAATAAGATTACCTGTCAGCATTGGAAACGAAGAACACTCCGCTACAGCATGGATGGAATTTATGGTAATCAAATCTCCCTCGCCATATAATGGCATTATTGGGAGACCAGAATTTCGACTATCTTGTGATCAAATCAACGGCATGGGATGCTTAAGTTCCGGTGGAGGGTGGTATTGTTACCCTTTACAATGCCACTATACCACATAGAGAATGCAACACGATTGCATGCGAGACCGCACCAACCCCAAAGACAATGGCTACCGAATTCCACATCCGAAAGTAGCAATCCACCCGTAATACCCGGCGGAAATTGCCATCGGAGGATCACTATCGACAACCAAGAATCACCAGATGTGCGCTCCTGCAAAAGAACTTAGACATTTTTGCATGGGAGCCAAAACACATGACTGGAGTGCCGCGCTCAATCACAGAACATAACCTGCGAATCCGACAAGGATACTCGCCTGTGCGCCAGAAGAAACGGGGCCAAGCCCCAGAACGTGCGCAAGCGATCCTGGCTGAAGTACACAAGTTGGTAGATGCGGGAATCATGCGTGAAGTCTATTACCACGACTGGCTATCGAATCCAAAGAATGGTCAAAAGAGCGACGGTGTCGCGAATGTGTGTTGACTTTACGGATCTTAACAAAGCGCGCCACGGATCGCTACCCATTACCGTAAATAGACCGAAAATAGAGTCTCGTGCGGGTATCCACCGTGTTTCCTAGATGCGTATAAGGGTACCATCAAATTCGGATGGCTAAAGAAGATGAAGAAAAGACGGCCTTCCACACGTGCCAAGGTGTTTATCGTTACACAAAATGCCCTTCGCTTAAAATGCAGGGCTACCTATCGGTGGTTGGTAGACAACGCTTTCAAAAAGCAATTGGGCATGAACATTGAAGTCTATGTCGATGATCTAGTCATCAAGATCCATACCAAGATGAGCTAATACGACATTGATGAGACGCTCAAAACTCGCGAGAGATAAACATGAAGTCAATCCAAAAAGTGCACATTCGGCGCATCGAGGGCATGTTCCTTGGATACCTGATTGAACCTAACGGCATAAAACCATGTCCAGAAAAGACAAAATCGGTCATCGACCTTCCTTCACCACGCACGTTGAAGGAAGTTCAATCTCTTAACGGAAAGTTGGCGGCTGAGCGAATGTGTTCCTATCCAAGTCGTGAGAAAATCGTTACCACTTTTCAAAACACTCAAGAAGTGCATGAAGAAGGGTGATTTTAAGTGGACTACGGAGGCAGAGGAAGCCTTCACCCAGCTTAAAAAGCATCTGGCATCACTCCCAACGCTCGTTGCACCCCGACCAGGGGAAGAACGATCATGTATTTATCCGCAACGGATGGGGCGGTCGGTCGCGGATTACTAACATATAGGGATTCAAGCAAACTCCTATCTACTTTATAAGCAAAGCGTCAAAGACAGAGGTGAACTATACGGCCATGGAAAAGTTGGTTCTTGCTTTGGTGTTTGTCGCTAACGGCCACGCAGTATTTCCAGCGCACCGATTGCAGTCATCACCGATCAACCAATCAAACAAGTCATCTCTAAACCAGATGCATCAGGCCGACTCCAGAAGTGGAGTGTATTGCTGGGCGAACACAATATCTCATACAGACCACGCACGGCAATTAAAGGACAAATTCTGGCAGATTTCATAATTGAGAAGCCAGACACCAATGAGACACCCATACCAACTAAGAAGGAACAACATGATCCATGGATCTTGTTTACAGATGGATCCTCTTGCATTGATGGTTCAGGAGCTGGCCTTATCCTTACTAATCCGGAAGGTGTGGAATTCACCTATGCACTGCGCTTTGAATTTACAGCGACAAACAACGAGGCAGAGTATGAAGCTCTACTTGTCGGACTACGATCGCAATCGAATGGGTGTCTGTAACCTAGAAGCAAATGTGGACTCCGTGCTCGTAGCTAACCACGTCTTTGGCGAATACGTAGCTAAGGAGGATAACATGATCCAATATCCGCCAAAACCAAGATGCTAATCAAAGGTTTTGACAGTTCACTATCAAACAGGTCCTCGAGGGAAAACCGCAAGGCGGATGCCCCGAGCAAGATTGCCTCGACAAGTTTTGCGACCTATCAAAGCAAGTTCGGTAGAAACTTTGAAAAGCAAGTCTATCTCGTAGATGGAAGTTTCCACAATCATAGAGGAATACGGCCCTACATGGATGACACCAATCATGGACTTCGAACAAGGGAATGCTACCCAGAATGTAAGGAAGCTCGCAGGATACGGCGCATGGCACAAATGATTCAAGTCCGAGACAACATCTTGTACCGACGCCCTTCTGCAACCATGGCTCCGTTCGTGGGCCCATTACAGCAAATTATGTGCTCGCGAAATCCATGAAGGTTCATGCAAGATGCATTCAGACCACGATCCGTTGTAGCACGCGCCATGCGATCGAGGATATTACCGGCCTACCATGCACCGAGACGCGGGATTTAATACGGAAGTGTTCGATTGCAAAGTGCATAGGCCCGCCCCACGCCAACCACAACACGAGCTAACGCCAATAACATCACCATGGCCATTCTACAAATGGGGTATTGACATCGCAGCCCTTTTCCGTCAGCGGGGGGATTAAAATTCCTCATAGTCGCTATAGACTACTTCACCAAGTGGATTGAAGCAAAGGCGGTGGTAACAATCACGGCAACCAGGTGAAGCGCTCAGATGGGATAATATCGTATGCCGCTTTGGCCTTCTTGGAGAAATCATCTCGGATAATGGTAAACACCGCAGGACAACCCTTTCGTGGACGGTGTGAAAAGCTACGATCACACAAAGACTTTGCGTCATTAAACATCCACAAACCAATGGCCTAGTGGGCGGGCAAATCAAGCTTAGGCGAAGGAATTAAGGCACGCTGGAAAAGCACAAAGGGAGATGGGTGGAAGAACTATCCCACGCTTTGTGGGCGCATCGCACCTCGATAAAAACCAAGACAGAGACACCCCTTCTCTCTAGTCTACGGACCGAAGCCATACCAGCCGAAATTGGTATGCCAACCATCCGCACTACCGAGATTAATGCGGCAACTAATGACGACGACCGCGCCTTGACCGGACCTACTTGAAGAAAGGCGTGAACGCGCAGCTATAATGTGAAGAAAAATCAAAGTCAAGAATGAAGGGATACTATGACGCTAAGGTACGAGGTGTCTCCTTCAGCGGTGACTTCGCTCACCGCGCTAATGATGCAAGCCACGCAGAAGACACGTAAGCTTGGACCAAAGTGGGAAGGACCCTATGAGGTTATTAAGCACTAGGAACCGGCGCGTACAAGCTAAGGGGCTTGGATGGTCGTGAATCCGCCACACATGGAACATCCGCAATCTCAAAAATGCTACCTATAGGATGGGCTATGGCCAAGCGCACGCACGCTAAGGCATTTCATTAAAGTACTGATAGATAACTATGTTTTTTTTACTTTTTTAGTATCATGTTTTTCCTTTTTCCATAAACACTTGCAAGTATTAATAAACGTTATGGTTTCTAGCTAACTCCGTAACACCATTTAATTTGTTACTTCCATATACTATATGTCTTAACAATTTTTCATATTTTTGCCTACATGGCGTGCATGCAATATATACACCCACGATGGTCAAAAGGATAAGTTAACCTAATAAACAACTTGTTGAGTAAGAGGTTGCAAACCCATCGACGACGGATTACGATCCTTGTTAAACACCTTGTTCACAAGACGTTGGAATAAGCTTTATGCGCACCCCACGACGGATGTGCAACTATGCACATGTGCACGTTTAACAAATCTGGAACCAAGACACTTGCTTCCTCAATTTGGTATTTACAGTACGCTGCATACCATTAATATACACGATCATACTTAACATTTTTTGGATTTTCATATATGATTATGAAGTCCTTATATTCTTCACACTTGGTTATACAGATAACAACGCATACTTCTTTTACGCAAAGATATACAATATAAGGGTGTACATTATAGATAAAACAACGTATCTTCCGCTCACGCAGAGGTGAATACGATAAAGGTGTACATTACAAAAGGAACAATATCCTTACATCATCCTTCACAAAAGGAAATCCATTTATGGCCTACGAGTTACTTCTTACAGATATTGCCAGCATTAAACTAAAAGCTATTACTACGTTTCAAGGAGGAACTACCCCCGCGGCCAGTATTACCCCCAATCCTATTTAGCTCTTGTAACAAGTCAGCATCTCGACGAGCTACGGTGGCCACACTCACAGGCACCCCATCAGACCGAGGGAGGTGCGCCGCGCCAATACCACACATTACGGCCTTGCCCTTAATACCTTTCCTTTCAGCAAGTCTCGCCGCATGTGCCTCCAACACTTGTTTCAGGGGGACTTCCCTGTCAATAACAAACGGATTCGGATATCTCTCGGGCGCAAAAGCAGGAACCCGTAGTTGGGATGCATCGGGCCTAAGGTAATAGTCTCGGCAAGAACGGCCTCTCCACCAAGATGCCGGGCTAAGGTCGACCGCAAATATTACGTTTATTGGATAGTCCCGATCACGTTCCACCAATGATCTTGGGAGTTCCAAGTCTTTCATTTTTCCATAGCCGCAACTAAATTGTCATAAGCCTTTGCATCATAATTCGGCACCGCTCAACGGGTACCTTTAGCACTCGACCTCTTCGACTTTTCAATAGCCTCGACTTTCCACGCCCAAAGGCACATTTCACCACATCTCCAAAAGAGTCACGAACTTCTTGAGACTCCAAGACACTTAATCTTTGCTAAGCGGAGCCCATGGCTTATGAGCCATCTGCGCTCGACTATGGTGGAGAGAAGTTGCGGATATAACTCCTCGTCGTATTCTATGCTGAGTTTACGCAACTTCTCCTCCTGTGTCTCTAATGCACTTTTTACCGTAGTACCAAAGTCTTCAAGCTGAGTGGTCAGCGCGTCTTTGCCATTTTCCAAGTATTTAATAGCCCATAGACAAGATGACTTATAGCTCGCAGCCTCTGCGCGCTCTTGATTGATTTGACACATCAGTGCCATCTTTTCCTCGGCTAGCTTGGTAGCATACGACCCAAGTATCTCTGCCTCATCCCTCGCATTCACCAGTTGAGCTTCAAGAGAGGCAATACGTTTGTCTTTCTCCGCACTTTGGCTAGTATCAGATGCGTGCTTCGCCTTTATCTGCGTCGCAAGTGAAACCAGGTCATCAATAAGTTGGTCCATGGGCACTTCCTCAGCGGTCTTAGGCTCCGCGCTTTGGCCCTTTCGCCCAGATGACTCAGTGCGCATTGGACTCGTTTGGGGGGGCGACTCTGCAGCTTGTTCAATCCTGCACACAAGATGAGATAATCACAGTTATTCAGAGCTACTTTGAAATATTTTGATATATTAACTCTCGCGGTTACTTACGCAGGACTGGTAGTGTCAGGTGATGGGGGGCGAGACGCTACATCACTGGAAGATGACTCCACACTAAAGATAACTGGGCGCTTCTTCCGAGATGTGGCAGCGCCATCGCCAAGCGCTTCCTTTTCGCTCCAATTCGTGGCTTTCTTACGCCTCCTCAGATCTTCCACGTGCTCCGCCGCTATGGGCGTTGGTTGCACGGGTGGTGTTTGTGCTATTACACTCGGCATGCTTTGTAAGGGAGTAGCTTGAGCGCTACGGATGAACTTTCACCCGCCTCCCTAGATCCATAGCTACAAGATCGCCCGACTACCGCTGCTAGCACGGGTTCTTCTCCTCCTTCGAGCTCGGGTCCCCACCTTTACCTCGATGGTTTTGCCAGTGCACCACGAATGTATCCATTTCGCACCACCAACAACACACACATAGTTTATAACGAATACGAAATACACCAAGTTCATAACTTACGAAATATAATTGAACGGAGGCGAAAGAATGAGCACCCACCCCGATCATCGGCCCAAGAAAATAGGAACTTCTTCCGGCCGCCAAAATAATTGTGGCTCGTGCCTATATGCACCAAGAATTCCTCGGGGAGGAGCTTATAGGGATGCGATTAGCGTTATTGTTTCGCATCCTCTACATTATATGATCCGTGAGGGCGCTCATCCTTTGGCAATGTTCCTTAGCATAAAATCGAATGGGGATGGAAAATGGTGTTGTCAATCCGAAAACGCTTCCCCGGTTTGGTCGTCTAACTTATCTGTAGCATTTGAGGGATCCGGGCGTTCGTGACGAAACCCACCCATTTGACCGTGGTGTGGTAAAACGCCTTAATAAATGGATGGTCGGTTATGGCCAATAAATGACGAGCTCACCTCGAAATTGATTAATTTCGCCGCACCTATCTGAAGGTGGGGACGGTGAATGCGGTAATAATTTAATACATCGCTTAAGAATAGTGATATGGGTATGCGCCGATTTTGAATTCGAAAAATCGCGTGTATACCAATTTTCCCATCGGGAAATCCAAGATTGATGCATTCGCAATGGAACTTCGGATGTATTCGCTACTGGAATATAGTAACTGACGAATTGTAGTTCTTCTTCCGTTATGTCGGATGTAAAATCAGATAATTCTTTCACCATGCTGTTATTCTAATCAAACACAAACGCGCAGGCGTGGTTACCTTGGGGGTATTTCAGTAAGAGAGCTTGGATAAGTTGATAGCTTTGTTAATGGCAGATTGTTTTTACTATGTGTGAAGACGGTGAAAATGAAGTGTAGGAGTTATATAACCTTCTTCCTCCTCCCGATGGCTGACACGTGGATTCCATTACTTATAACTGTGTGGTTGAGATTGTTTGATGGGACACACAGGCAGTAACTTTCCCCCGATTTACGAGGCGTTCATTTTCTATTATTTCGGCCGGATACAATGTATTCAAAGCGAATTTACTTTGGCTTCTTTGATACGTTTGGTATATTTTTCCGTACCTATGGTTATTAGTCTAGCATCCGCAGCTACGCACTGCGCATACTAGACTGGGGGGACATGATAACGTATACTCTACATCCGGGTTACGAACCCGCCCCAAAGCCTAATATGGATAAAGCCCAACACGAGGTGGGCTACGCTGATAAGCGTTTAGGCCCGTGGAGGCCCAAATACGAATCTATTTACGGAATAGATATGGGATATCTTCTAATGAAGGAGATAATCATTCTCAACCGTTTAAGGCGGGATACGCCGAAGGTTGAGGAACACGGAACCAACAAGGATTCCGTGCGTATATAAGGGGAATCACATCCCTCGTTTAAGGTACGATCTATAAACCCTAACTCTCCTTAAACCCTAAACCGATTACTTACTCTCACGCCGGAGGATAATCGTGGGAAACAATCCCACGGTAAGCCTAACGGTGTCTTTTGTCTTTTAGTGCGCAGGTTCCAAGCAACAATCCTCAATTGGTGTAAGATCCGGAGCTCCAAACAAGGAACGTCCAACTTTTGCATCAACAGTTGATATACTCATTGTACTACACATATTTATTAAAAACTGATGCTTTTTATGATGACATAGAGAAGTTGGTATCGAAAAGACTATCCTACAGTCAACTAATCCGAACAAATTTACCAAAATTTGTTTTTAACAGTTACAGTATAATCCATCAACATGGTTGTATTGCCTTGATGTAGTTGAGGAGATTAGCAAACAATGTGTTTAACGTTTACAGTTTAATCAGTGATGCTATGCTATGTGAATTGTAGTTTCACTTTTTGTTATTGTTGCATGTTAAGGTGTTTATTTCTGAAGTAAAGGGGTCTTAAGCTGGTTAGACTGAACAAAGGTTTACTCTTTTATTTATTTATTTATTTTAATATACAATAACTACTCTTGAAGTCAATCTCCTCATGCTTCGAGTTGAAGTGCAGAGCTTATAGCGAGCTAAGCTAATGTTACCGTCTTGTTGGAGATGTACCCTCAACCAAGTAAGCACTACATAATTATCTTCAAGGTGCTGATGATAAGTGTTTATATTCTTAGTACTCACATAAAATACACTATGTCACTCACTGTTTCCTTTCATTAGCATTTAGACTCATGTTCACCTCACTCCGTTGTTGATAATATTTGCACTTTCGGGTCAAGATATTGGTCTTGAATTCGTTTGAAGATACCGTAATTAGATGACCCTTCTGAAAAATTGCTAATTTTGCTTTGTCGGTGGTATTGGACTTCCTCAAAGAAGTACTGTTATATTTGAGCTATTACCCCATTTCAAAAGATGTTAGCTATTCTCTGTGCTTATGACTTGATGTATACATAGTCTGGAGTTCATTTCTCATTTCCAACTGCTATATATGGTTACACAAGAGTGGAAAGTAATATTTTCTTTGTCGATATCTGTATAAAGATTACCTTACTAGCCTATTAATTGCATAAGGCGTATATCTTTCTCCTTGTACATATTGTTTGTGGGAAAAAAATGGTTGGCTGATTTCCTTTTTTGATGCAGTTAAGCGACGGCAGAAGTCCCACAAAGCATGAAACTGTAGTGATGATGAAGTAGCCAAAGGATCATCAAGAAGTGTATTGAAATGTTAAGGGATGTAGCAAAGTTGTTCTTTTGATTATGAACATGAATTAAATTGTTGTATCTACTATGTATTTGAAGCAATAAAATTATTTGTTCTTTTATATTGTATACTACTGGTATATATTGTTATAGATATAGATGTAACAAGAGACATAACAGGAAATTTACTAAAAGATTTATAGTAGGCACCATAATTTTGAACCCTATGCTGACTAAAAAGCTTTAGTCCCTAATAGGGGTGAGCATCGAACGAATCCCGACCAGTCCCGACTAATCCCGATACCGACAATGGGGAAAAACCCAAACCGACTCCCGAACCGATAATGGTCCCGAATCCCGATAATCGTCCCGAATCTTGATTTTGGCTGCGTTTTCTCAGGACCGTCCCGACTCCCGACCCGTCCCGAATCCCGATTACCAGGGAAACGCAAACCGACTACCGACCCGATTACAGACGGATCGGTATCGGGAAGGGAGTTGGGTGTCGTGATCGGGACGGGAGTCGGGTGTCGGTCGGGATTGCTCACCCCTAGTACTCACTGTTTTTCTTTTAGTGGGAGTAGACTAGAACATATTTACAAACTGAATTTTTGGTTTAGATGACTGTTAGCTTTAGGCTAGCCCCAATGAGGGGATTCAATCCCCCTCTTTTTCCCTGCCACGTCAGCTTTCTCTCTCCGGCGACTTTCAGGCGATTAGGTGCCCCAGTAAGGGCGACCAAGTTCAATTTTTTTTTTTTTTTAAAAAAAAAACATTTTTAACACAAAATAAAATTTCATTAATAATTAAAACGTTACATAATAATTCAAATAAAATTAAACAATTACGAAACTTATTAAAACATTACAACACTTATTCAAGGTTGTGGCGTGCCTTGATCGCCTCTTTGAGTTTCTGCATTGTTTGGCGTTCTATTGCGGGCAAAGATGGGTCGATTGGCGTGCAATAGAACATGAGATCTGCATCATATTTCTTTTGAGCCTCTAATTCAACTTTTCGTTCGTCTAGTGCCAATTTTTTGTCTTCCCTTGCTTCTCTTTGTTGTTGTAGCTCCAACTCGATTTGCCGTTGTTCTAGCTCTTTCTTCTTCAAACCATAGTGCGGTCTTGACTCCTTCTTCGCCTCGAATGCCACGGACTTGATCTTGCCCCACTTCTCGCAACACCTTCCATAATCCTATCTTCAAGACTCAAGATTTCTTTTATTCTTCTTTATGCATCACGACCGGTTGGTCTATTAGGCACAAACGAAGGCACATCCGAGTGCACATCCGAGTCGGTTGAAGTCCTTGCTTTTTTGTGTCCCTCATCTTGGCTTAAAAAAGCCGGCATCTCATTATCCTTCCAAGCAGAATGGTCCCTCAAAATCTTCCAACAATGCTCCAAAACAAACGGATGACTACACACTACTTGGTATTCATCACACGCTCGTGTATAAACGGTGAGGTCATTCTCACCACTTCCGTAATTCCTGACAGCATTGTTGTAAATGGCACAAAAGTGACCAACTCTAGGACGAACCCTATTTTTCCACTTTGTAACGATAGAGTTGTACGTTCTTTCTGCACCAACCTCCTTCTCAAAGTAAGCAATGACTTTAAGCCAAAATCCTCTAGCATTTTGGTTGTTTCCGGTTACACTATTCTCGGATACATCACACCAAGCGTTGCACAAGGCGATCTCATCTTCTTTGGTCCAAGGCACCGAATCATTCTTGCCTTCTTTCTCGACAGCCTTCTTCTTCGCCTTAGTAGCTCGTTTCTTTGGTTTAACCGGCGACGTCTCTTCTCGACATTCTTCTTCTTCTACGTCATCAAGGTTGATCGAATCGTGATACGATCCATGAGCCGAACCGTGATACTCTTGAGCCGGATAACCCGATCCGGTTCCAAAGATAAAATTAGGATTGTTGTACAATTGGTCATCAAAATCAAAACCCTCAAGATTAATACGGTTAACCGGAGAATATTCTTGATAGTTTGAATATGAAGACGTTGATGAATCCATTGTTGGACGGTACACAGATTCGTGTGACCCATACATAGATTGGTTGCTTCGACGGGAGTAGCTTTGTTGTTGTTGTTGGTAGTGGATGTTTTGTTGCGGTGGAACAAATGGACGATTCATACTAAATGGATTGTTAGGGTGTTGTTGTGGAGCTTGTTGGGATGGATATTCGAAACCAGGGGGTTGGAAATTGATTATTGGTGAGACACCGGTTAACTGGAAATTCGGATCCGGTGTTAAAACATGCGGGACGTTTTGTGACAAACGGGATTTTCGGCCTTTGGTTGGTGGTGTTTTCTTAGACATTTTTGATAAAGAGGATTGTGAGATTTTTGATAGAGAGGATTGTGAGATTTTTGAGTTTTAGTTTGTAAAATGTTGTGAGATTTGTGATGAGATTTTAGTTGTATTTATAGGGTAAAATGTTTTTCTTTTTTTTTTGTTTTGGATTGCAACATAAACTAGGATCAAGAACTTGGATTTAAAGCCCCAGTGAACTCAATCTTCATGTCGATCACTTGATTTTTTGGAAAATGCCGATCGATTACCTTGATGTGGAACATGTCGATCACTTGATTTTTTGTTTAAGTCGATTGTGTGTACGATCGAAACAAACACACATAAAAATAACACACAACTTTCTTAATTAATTTTATTAAAGGTCGCCCTTACTGGGGCACCTAATCGCCTGAAGGTCGCCGGAGAGAGAAAGCTGACGTGGCAGGGAAAATGAGGGGGATTGAATCCCCTTACTGGGGGTAGCCTAAACGTTGGAAATGTCGATTGGGACAACGATCTAATTGGGTAAATAAGGAGGCGATCGACAAGGGTGGCAGTGGGGCGATCGACACCCACTCGATCTCCAAATGCCTCGATCGACAGCGATTGGGTTCATTGGGGCTAGCCTCAGTAAGCAAATGTCTTTTATCTTGTAGTGGGTATCTAAATGACTAAATTAGAACAAATCAACAATTTTATGACTATTTTACTCATATTCGGGTTGACCCGAACCGAGTGAAAACGCTCGCAAATTTGCAACGGAAGTACGTTACAAAAATTCGTTGCATGAGCCTGTTGATGTAGTAGTACTGTTATATGAGGTTTTGATTATGCTTAAACCAAAGAACATAAAGGTCAAAATGTTATTTCATTCAAAACTTCCAAGATATAATTCTTTCTCATAAAAATATGACAAGTCTAATATATGATTTGAGGTTGGAATAAAAAAAACTCTCACTTGCAAGATAAATTTGTTTTTATCAAAAATTTGACAAGTCAATATATGATAGATAAATTTGATAAGCTGTTCAAAGAAATACATGAAAAAATTGATGAGCTATATATATTATCATTTTTAAAAATTGATAAGCTGCAAAAAAATTTGACAAGTCAATATATGATAGATAAATTTGTTTTTATTATTACTTCAATGAGCAACGGCGTATGTGATAAAAGAAACCATATGATCTCTATCGTGTTATGATAACTAATCTTTTTAACACTGTCACGTATTTCAACTTTCATTTGCCTTTAGTAGAAACACTGTTTTTAAAAAGCCACAAACTAGGTTATTGGGATCCATACCAATACTGAGTTATAAAACTTAACCTAAAAAGTTTTATTAGAAATTTCTTTTCCGAAATAATAGGTGGGTGTGTTTGTTAAAAGTAGCAGTAAGCAGTAGTTGTTAGTAGTAAATATCTTCATGAAGAAAAAATTACACGTTTGGTCCATGTGATTTGCTCAGATTTCATGTTTAGTCCCTAAGTCGTTTTAATTACACCAGAGATACCTATTTTTAAAACTTATAGTCATTTAGTCCCTATTTTGGATCGGCCATTAGTTTCTTCGTTAAATGTTTGCATCGTTAGTCCCTCCGTTAATATTTATTGCATCGTTAGTCCCTCCGTTAATATTTTTTGCACCGTTAGTCCAATTTTTTCAAATAATAGTTTTCGCCCGTTTTTTACGTTTTTGTCCACTTGTATCCGTTTTCGTTCGTTTTTTATCCGTTTCCTCCTTTTTTTACGTTTTTGTCCGTTTTTACATTTTCGTTTGTTTTTATATGCTTTCGTCCCTTTTTTATGTTTTTGCCCGTTTTGACCATTCTTTTTTTACATTTTTGTCTGTTTTTATCCGTTTTCGTTCATTTTTTTATCCGTTTTGCCCATTTTTTTTTACGTTTTTGTCCCTTTTTATCTGTATTCATTCGTTTTTTATCCGTTTTTGCACCTTTTTACGTTTTTATATGTTTTCGTCCGGTTGTTTTTTGCGTTTTTATCTATTTTTGTCCGTTTTTATCCATTTTCGTCTGTTTTTATATGTTGTCGCCCCTTTTATTACGTTTTTGTCCGTTTTTGTCTGCTTTTATCAAATTTTGACCGTTTTTTATGTTTTTGTCCGTTTGATCCGTTTTCGTTCATTTTTTATCCGTTTTCGCCCATTTTTTAATGTTATTGTTTGTTTTCATTCGGTTTTTATCTGTTTTCGCGCGTTTTTATATGTTTTCATCAATTTTTAACGTTTTGTCCCTTTTATCCGTTTCGTCCGCTTTTAACGCTTACGTTTTATGTCATTTTATATGTTTTCGTTCATTTTTTCCGTTTCCGCTTTTTTTATGTTTTGACCGCTTTTATCGATTTCGCTCGTTTTAACCGTTTTCGCCCGTTTTTATCCGTTTTCACACATTATTTACGTTTTTATATGTTTACGTCCGTTTTTACGTTTTTCTCCGTTTTCATATGTTTTTATAGGTTTTCGTCCGTCTTTTTACGTTTTTGTACGTTCTCATTTGTTTTTGTCCGTTTTTATCTGTTTTCGTTCATTTTTTTATCTGTTTTCGCTCAATTTTTTATCTGTTTTCGACTGATTTTTTACGTTTTTTTTCGTTTTCATTCGTTTTTATCCGTTTTTGCACGTTTTTTATGTTTTAATATGTTTTCGTCCATATTATTACATTTTTGTCCATTTTTATCTGTTTTCGTCCATTTTTATCTGGTTTTGTCCATTTTTATTTGTTTTTATGCGGATAAAACGTAAAAAAAATGGGCCGAAAACTACCTAAAAATGGACGAAAACTACCCAAAAACGGACGAAAATGGAAAAAAATGGACAAAAACGTAAAAATCAGATGAAAACATATAAAAATGTGTTAAAACGGATAAAAACGAACAAAAACAGATAAAAATGGACAAAAACGTAAAAAATTGTAAAGAAATGGGCGAAAAAGGATAAAAACCAAAGAAAACGGATAAAAACAGGCAAAAATGTAAAAACGGACAAAAACGTAAAAAAACGAACGATAATGGATAAAAAAGGACAAACGTAAAAAGACCAACGAAAACTTATAAAAATGTAAAAAAACGTGCGAAACCGAATAAAAAACGAATGATAAGGAATAAAACGGACAAAAACGTAAAAAAACGGGCGTAAACTGATAAAAACGAACAAAAACAGATAACAACGAACGAAAACGTAAAAAATGGTCGAAACGGATAAAAACAGACAAAAATGGACAAAAACATAAAAAAAGGAATGAAAACATATAAAAACAGATGAAAACGGATAAAAACGTAAAAGCACAGACGAAAACATATAAAAACGTAAAAAACGTGTGAAAACGGATGAAAACGGACAAAAAGGTTAAAAAGTAGGGGAAAACAGATAAAAAAATGAACGAAAACGGATAAAAACGGACAAAAAGGTAAAAAAAAAAACCCCCGGTCAAAAACGTATAAAAAATGGATAAAAACGGAATAAAAGGACAAAAACATATAAAAAAGACGAAAACGGATAAGAACGTAAAAAATGGGTAAAAAACGTAAAAAACCGGGGGAAACGGATAAAAAGCGAACGAAAACGGATAAAAACGTTAAAAAACGGGCGAAAACTATTATTATCGGAGGGACTAACTGGCGAAAACTATTAATTGAAAAAATAGGACTAACGGTGCAAAAATTATTAACGGAGGGACTAACGGTGAAAACACTTAACGGAGAAACTAACGGCCCATCCAAAATAGGGACTAAATGAGTGCAATGTTTTAAAAATAGGTATCTCCGGTGTAATTAAAGAGGCAGTAACCATGTGAGTTTCTTCAGACATCTTGAACTTGTTGAATTAGAACAAATCTGAATCAATCACAACTTCTTCTTGTTCACAGCTTTTAGATCACAAGCTCTGATACCACTTGTTAGGTCTCAGTTGAGCCAACAATCTTATATAGAAGCTGACTTTGTGAATATAAACTATTAAACACTATGCAGAATCTAGTGCTTAACCTTAAGAAGAATAACAATGATTATCACTAAACACCTCAATATATTATCAATATACGAATACTCTGAATAGTATTAGGGTTTACAACCTTGAAGTGTATCGACTCTAGATATCACCAAAGACGTATATCTAACTCTAACCTAGGACCTTATTTTATAGGCTAAGGAGTCCTTTACAATATACATTACGTATTCTACAAGATAACTATACTTACCATACTTATCTAAATACAAAACGTCATACTTAAGACATTCTAGAATATTACATATTAAAATGACATAACATACTAGCAGTGGTTCATTACAATGGCAGTGGTATACAACTTCTACTAGTAGTGGTTCATCTTGAGCAGTGGTTCCAATCCTTTTAGCCGTGGTATCTGTTGTACTGGCAGTGGTTCCATACTTAGAATAATTCTTGTTAACAGAACCAAAAACCCAACATGGGTCATTCCAACATTCATTGTCGTATAGGGCAAGGTCCTCTATTGTACCCCACGACTCTTCCGTGGTAAGTTCACCAAGCTTACCACCGGCCGCTTGGTTGATGGTTTGCCTCGTGGAGAGATTGACATGATCGTAAAAGATTTGGACTTGAAGCCAAAGATCAATGCCGCTTGGTTGATGGTTTGCCTCCATGCTTCTGCTACGCTGCTGCAAAATATCATGATTTACTAAAAGCTTCCGCAACTCTGATGAGAAGAAATCATGATCCAGAATGTGAGCATGTCGGACTAAATGTCACAAAATCACATGGCGGCAACAACATAAAGGAGGAGCCAGAGATTTATGGCGGCAGATGATCTCAAAGATGGCTCAACAATTATCAACACGTGGATCAGATAAAGACCTCTACTTATGTATCAAACATGCGAAACATGAAGAATCAAAGACTACGGACTACAGAACAAAGAACATAATCAAGAAACCAAGAACAATCAAAATTTAATATCTGTTTGTTTTCAATGTAATCTGATGTGACCTCCCTTTGGGGGAGACTGTTAGGATTTAGAAAATCCATGAGTTAAAGGATCGGTCACCTCAAGTATTTGTATTCGTTAGAAAGCTCGTAGTCGTAGTTAAGTTATGCTAATAAGTAGTTTAATAAGTAACACCGTGAAGGACGGACGGGTCTTTACCCACTGTATGCCTGATCCACAACCCGTAGGAGGCGTATTTTGTAAGACACTATAAATACCCTCTTCCTACTAAGGAAGAGGGTTGGAGCTTCAACACCATTTTTTTTTTTGTTTCACATAGTTTCCATCTCATGTCCCTTTCTCTCTCTAAAACTTGTACACGCCTAGTATGCTTATGATATGATGTGTTTATGAAATCCTATATCTTTCATCAAGTCTAATAAACAACTCCACTCGTTATCGGCCCTAAACCTATGGCTCGATAACATATCAACAATCTCCAAACAACTCATATCAATCCCGACATCCAATCAAGTATCAAACATACCCGAAACCAATGTCGTGACCCAAATGGTCTCGACACGACCACGGTTAAGACCACGCGAACCAAATAGACCCTAGAGGTCTTTTGGCTCCTCGCGTCTCATCCAAATACCACACGACCGGACTGTCTTGGTCCCGGTCTCTCCTAACGCCAATAACAACTACCAAATTATTACCATGACGACTAGACCCAGACCATGTTGGTTCGTGTGGGTCTCGGCTACACCGAACGCCACAACAAACTGACCATTTGGTTCCTTGTAGTTCTCATTCACCTCCCCAACACAACACAACCATCATCCAACACCATCAATCCTCCATTTCCAACAATAAACCCATAAATAAAACATCAAATTAACAATAAAATGCACAAACACGAACCCGACACGACACACTCGATACCAACACACTTTATTACGTTTTTATAAGTTTTAAATCTAGTTTTCATATTTGTGTTCATCCAATCCCAACCAAACGCACGAATCGAGACATATATGTCTCGTACGAGGCAAACAAAACCTCAAACGAGTTCATATCTCGTTGCATTTACCTTTATCTTTCTCGATCTATATTTGTAACACAAAAACATGAACCAAAGATCTATACTGGTGTTAGGGAGCGTGGCCTATGTAAAATGAAAGAGGAGAGGAAAACAAAGCTAATGGTGGTAGTGTTGAGCACTCACGCTCGGCGGTGGTGGCGGTTGCTCGCCGGAAAGTGGGCGGCGGCTAGGGTTTGTAGAGAGAGAGAGAGATGAAAGTTACGGTTTGGTAGAGAGAGAAAGGTGTGTGTGTGTGTTGTGGTTTTTATATTTATGAGGGAGGGCGTAAATAATAAATATTTTGGGATAAGGGGGTCGCTGGTCACACAAAATAAGGGGGACCAAAACTGTAATTTTTGTAAACTTTCTTGAAACACTTATCACGTGCTCGTATATTTTAAAATTAATGTCTGACTATTTTTATTAGTAACGCTATTGTTTTTAATTAACTTTTTCCACGAGTTTTGATTATAACTTTTTCCACGAGTTTTGATTATTAACACGCCTTATTCTCACGTAATGAGTTTGTGGAAAACTAAAAAAGGGGGGGGGTTGAATAGTTTTACCGATTAAAACTTTGTTTTAAACTATTTAGATCAAATTATGTCAATCTATTTGGTATGTGTGTTAGATATTGATAGATAAGCATATAAGTAAGTAAGCACTACATAACACAAGCTCCTTAATGTGGCAGAGAAGCCTTTACAACGTCGCCTACTCTTTATCTGGTACAATGCTAGACACCGAGTTCTTCTACGAGGTAGAACAAAACCTATCACAACATCGCCTACACTTTATCTGGTACGAGGATAGATACCAAGTTCCATTACAAAGAAGGAGCTACTACCAAACACTACACAACAACACGACTACCCTAAAGGAGACACACTCTTTGTTACAACACTAGAAGGATATCAACATCCTTTAACCCAAACTATCTAACTTGAATATCGATTCACCATATCGAATGTACACCTTTGGAACCTTTCACTAATGCCTTCGACACGACCCTTCGGTATCTTTCACTAATTCCTTCAACACGACACTTCTATGGAGGGGGGAAAGAACTATCAACAAGATGCACTTCAGTGGTCTTGATGATGACGAAGCTTAGAAACTCATGACTTGAGCTAAAACGTCTTCAAGAGGTGGTGATCTCGCCTTTAAGAGGAACCTAGAGAATCACACAAACATAATACTACAAAGAATGATCCTTTGGATCAAAGGTTAGAGATGTTAGAATACTGGGAGAAAGTATATCTAAGAGTGGTGGCTAGCAAGAAAGAAATTGTAAAACCCGAAAATCAACAATACGTAAAAAGACTATTTTGCCCCTCTAAATTAAAACTTATAAAATACGTAAAATATGACAATGCTCATTAAATGAAATTCTAATCTAACTTGTAAATGATTGTCAAACCTAATGTGCAAAATAAATAAAATCGAAACCTTTCGTCTAAACATATTACACGTTTATATGAACCGAAATTTCATTAGTTACAAATCAAATACTACGCTAAAATATTAAAGCCCATCCAACATGGTTTGGGCCCTTGTTTTCTTTTTATGCTCGGCAACCAAATCCAACTTATATATACCATCTCTGTTATTTTGTAAACTCTACGTTTCATAAAATTGCTACACACACACAAACCCTGGTTCTCCAAAAGTGACGGCATAGATCTTTTCTTCCCTTCCCGTTCAACTTCAAGGCAACAAAGACGATCTATAAAGGTTCCAAGGAGGCTGCTGTCGTGGGTACTCTTTTGTTTCGGGTTCTATCCCATTCGACATATCAAGGGTTGGTATCACATCTCATCTTATTTGTTTCTTATTGTTTCTTTGATTTCTATCGTGAAGTACCAAGCAGAATGCATGTTCATGTTAAAACCATATATCACATATAATGATAAGCTTCTCATAAAACAATAACCTTCACCACATAAAATCCTAACCAAAACCACGTAAATATCAAATATGCAAGCATGCATGCGACTAAAACATCACCTAATGATAAGATTCATCACTTAATATTAACATGCATCACAAGAAATCATAACAGTAGCTAATGAAGTAACAAAGGTTGATGCTTGTAACTCATCCTATATAATTCGACCCACATGTATGAGTCATATAGCTCCGCCCCTGTGTATGACCTCTGTTTGAACTTTGTTTCGAGCCATGTATAAAAACTATGTGAATCTGTTTTAAAGGCTGTTAGACCCACTCTTGCTCGTCCCATGTACATGTGTTGCGAATCTGTTTCGACCCTCCGCATGCGTGCCATCTTACGTTTATTTATTTTCATATCAAGCTAGATTGGTCACATGAAATCATGCTAATCGACCCATGTATAAAAATCTGTTTAAATCCTATTCGACCCATATTCACTTCGCCCATCAATATAAAAATATGTAACTGCAAATAACCTAAAATACTTGTTATGTGGATGCTACAAATAGGATGCATGCATGTGTTTCGAAAGGTTTAGGGTGGTTTAATCATGGGTCTTGGGGCGTTAAAATTTACCTAATGTATCAAATGAAAGTGGTATAAGCATGGTCTCGTGGGAATATTGATGGTATGGGTCTTGAGTGTGTTCAATGCTGGGATTTCGTGTAGTGCATCTTGGGTTAATATTTTGCATATAATCTTCATACAAATATGTGTACTAATATGGATTAAAAAAGGGTATGTTAATGTGCAGTGAGTCTAACCACATGTAAATACTAGCTTGTTTGCAATATCAGTTAAAAGGGGATAAGGCGTGTGGTGGTGTCTCATTATATCATGTTGCCTCGTTAATTTTTGAGTCTTGCGTAGTATCGATTTAACCAAACTTTGTGAACTGGATTTGTCTCGTTAATGGTTGTTTTGGTCTAAGTGTGCATGCGTGTGATAATCGGTAAAACCGTAACAAGTCTTATATTGTTGAATGTCCATTGTTATAACAAGAAAAGTTGTGTTGGGTTGGATGATTTATGTTGGATGAGTTTGGTTTTTGATATTGGGTTTAATTTGATGATATATGTTACATGTTGATATGGCGGTGACGTGAAGATGGTCGTTCATTACGCCCAAGGTTATTATGTAAACTAATTTGGGTATACTATGATGCCGTGCAATTGAAGGCAAGTTCTGTAAAAGAAACTAATAATTTTACTTAATTATCTTCTTATATGTCAAGCATGCAAAATAAATTTGTAATCTTTCCAAACTAATTACACACATGCAATTACAATAAATTAGGCAATTATAATATTCTGATTTTATTCCAAAATATGACATTATATACATTATTATATTTGCTTCTTTTCTTTTTTTAACCATAGATTGATGGAGGAAGGAAAAGACCCAGATTAATCCACAAAGAAAAACTAGGTCATGTTCCCGAGCTGCTTCATCGTATACAATTGTTGTTGCATCCCAAACAAGCTGCTCGCACATGTGTATTGTCAAAGTCATGGCTACACGCTTGGTGTATTTATACCAAACCTTAGGTTTTGCGATTCTGGACTCTTTGCTAGCGAAGAACAAAGAAGAAAGATTGAACGCACTCTCCTAAGGTATATTCGGGACGACATACCATTTGAAAAGATTGATCTCTCCATCGACATTGAGAACCATGAGTTGGCTTCTTTTGCTGAAAAATGGATTCGTCTCATAGCGACTAAAAGTTGTCTCAAGGAGCTTTGCCTCTCGGTGGGCTATGGTATTATCGGCTCATTTACAATGCCAGATGAGATATTTTCTAGTAAAAAGTTACACAAGATGCCGATCTCTGGTTGCGAAAATTATACCAAACAACAGATGAAAGAATCTGAACCAAAGGGTGTACATTTTCTTTTAATCAACAGGAATCCTGTGATCAACTGTGTGGCCCTACGTGTATTGAAGTTATGGCATGTGAGTATAAGTGAAGAGGTGTTCGAAAAGTTATTGTCTACTTGTATTTTGCTTGAGAAGATTGTGCTTTCAGAATGCAAAGTCTTGAAGAACATCAAGGTTAGAAATCTTCGTTATCTTTGTGAACTGTGTATCAATGCATGCAAACAAGACCATATTTTGGAAATAAATGATGTCCCAAATATTCGTTCTTTCAGTTACAGCTCTTGTTTTCAAAGGAACCCTCTTACCTTGAACATTGATTCATTAGGATGTGTGACAGAATTATCGTTAGATGGTTTGGTCAAGGATGATTCATTTCTTGATATGCTTAAATCAAAGTTTCATTCTCTGGAGAGTTTGACACTTGGAATGCAATCTTGGTACTCCGAATGCTTGGATATCACATGTCATCCATTGAAAAGATTGTTGATCATTCGATCGAGTACATTCACGAAAATAAAAGTTTATGCTCCAAAGTTAAATTTTTTTCATTATGATGGCATAGCAATGCCCAGTCTTGTGTTTCCAGCCATTGCTCCCGCGCAAATCAAGCTTGAACTTGATTTTTTTAAGCCTATTGATTTGTTTTTTCTTAATATTGCTGAAGTACTCATGTTATCAAGTGAGTTTGACATCAAAATAAGTAGCGCGAGGTTTGATTTGGTAGACCCGTTGAAGATTGACATGGATGATCTCAGAACGAGGTTCACGATCCCTGCTACAAATGTGCAACATCTATATGTTAAAACATTTAAAGGCTCGTGGGAGCAAGAGCATTCATCATTTTTTGATGCATTCTTTTCGATATACATGTGTTGTTCTATACTTTTATGTGTGAGTGGCTAGCAGAATCTTAATATTTACATAGTCTGATTGCAGTATTAGTATAGGGACGAAATTGCAGTAAATATGCATTCACTTGTGTGAGAAAACAACACTTCACGGAAATATGATAATATTCGTTCTCCAATTCCTATGACTATCAATCTCTACACGTTCCTTAGACGAACACTATGTATATAAACAAGTGCAAGCCTGATACTAATTATAAGCCAAATTTTAATTATGTCAGAACCATCATATAATGAGTCGTTCCTTAGACAAACTCTATGTATATAAACAAGTTCTAGCCTGATACTAACAAGCTACCCACTCTCAGATTAATCTATATCCACCGAGTTTACATACAAAACCGTGTACCAAAGGTCCAAAAGAAAGTGCGTGCACTGGGAAATCAGCACAGCTGGACAAAAGAGCTGAGTCACAAACGTAACATGATTGGGTTCGGCTCCAGAAACTCTCATACGAGTGAACTCAGCAGCAGCTTGGTCTAAACGGCCCGCTCAGCAATAATGAGAAATGGAGCTGGACTCGTCAGTTGTTCTACAACGGGTGCATATAGAATCCGGTATTTTCGCGATACAAAAGTTGGCGTTATGGTCATGTGGTGAGGCCAATAGTTGTTTTGTAATGGCCGCAGATGTTAAGGTGAAGATGCTCATTTCTTTATGTTATCTGAACTGAATGCACTTTCAACTGCATAGCGCAAGGAAACGATTTTAATCAAAAACAGAATTATCATACATGCATCATAGAATGGGATATCAGACAAAGATACCTCATTTTGCAAATAAATGATTTTTTTATCCGCTCGGTTTTATTAGTTTGTAGGTTCTTTAACTACTGTAAAAGTCTGGGATCTAACGCATTGTGATTCCTAGAGGTGCTGATCATACTTTTCTAGTTTTAGTGTCTTGAAATTAATATTAGATGACATAAATAGTTAAAGCATGTGACTAGGTTTGTTATTGCCATTTGTGGTGAGAGGCATCCCTCAAGACGCAACCATGTTCAATGGAACTATACGAAGAAACATAAACCCGCTTGAAGATTATACATATGATCAGATTTGGGAGGAAAACATGATAAATATAACACCGTTTATGCCAAAGAGTAGTATATTATCATTTGTTCCTTGAGATATTTCATATTATATTTTTTCATTTCGATCACTCCAGGATTTTAACATATGTTATACATGCAACACTGCATCAGTAGAAAATACATGAATGGAACTTGCAGACACGTCACTCGATCATCTTTTAAACCATATGAGTACTTGAAATTGTGGTAAAATAGATGAACTAACATATCAAAGAGCAATTAAAGAGTTCTAAGCGCAGCTCAAAAACGATATGAAAGCAACATTCATATCACCTATGTTTGATAAGTTAGATACAAGAACAAGATAGAGATATGCCATTTGCATGACCGTCCATGTGCATCATCTACACAAAACATTGCAAACAACCTCCACATGCAAAAAAATAAAAAAAAAAAAAAAAAAAAAAATTCCTAACAGTTGATAAAGTAAATAATTAAAAACAAATCTAAGAAAATTGTTTCATAGAGGTTGGCTTAGCTGAAGTTTTGCTCTTGCTCTTGCGAATCGTCTAGCACACTTCATAGAAGTGGGCTTAGCTGAAATCTTGCTCTTGCGCTTCTTAATCTAACCGCATTACTTTGGGGCTGAATTAGCAAAAAGTAATTATATAATTATGTTTATTTATACTCGTAAACAACCACATATAATCTGCAATTTGCAAATTATAAGTAAATCGCAATGCCACCTTGAAAACAAAGAATGTCATATACAATGCAATTTACACATTATAAGAAATTGCAATGTCAACAAAGAATGTCATAACTCGCACACTAAAAGAAAACAGCAATGTCACGTTGAAAACAAAAAGGATGTCATAATGGCATGTAATAGCGACGTACTTTCTCATTTGTGATGATATCACGATGATAGTTACAAGACTTTTGCCGCTAAGCTACATACCCTGGCCCCTCCCGAAGATCCCAATTCAGTTCTTTTGCTGATGAGATCCACAAAACCCAATATTGTGTACTGTAGGCTCGGGATGGATTCATTCTTCAGAAAGAAGTTAAGATGGACCAAAACGACATACACAAAGCAAATGAAACAAAATGATAATGAAAAAAAATTGTGTATGATAATGAAAATATGAAAAACATTTGATAATGAACAAAATTTGAAAGTTGGATGGGTATGATGGTATTTTTTTTAAAGTTCGTATCTGATATTTGAACAAATAAGAAAGTACGTATCTGATAATGAAACAAAATTTGAAAGTTGGGTGATTATTGTGGTATTTTTTTAGGTTCGTATCTGATAATGGCACAAATAAAAAAATACGTTGCTATTACATGTCATTAACCCAAACAAAAACTACACAACAATATGACAAGCATGTAAAAAGTTTCAAAGGAATCCCACACACATACAAAAAATAAATAAATAAATGGGTTTTAACAAAGATAGTGTTATAGATGACCATTTCTGATTATGGATATGTATACCACTATATACTATTAGTATCATCATTTAGTTGTGATTACAACAAGAGACCTTAAAAACAAATTTCTTTTTAATAAATAGTATTTTTTTTTATATAACGTTAGTTTCTTAGAGATGATATCATTTTTTTTTCATCCATTCACTTTCGTCAACTGACTAAAGCTGATTAACCCGGCCCAATAACACCCCTTCGTGGTCGATATGACCACGATATATTATAAAGTGGAGCATGTTCAAGAGTCAACTCACACAAAAGAAAACCCAATAACATTAGAATTATAGGTACATATCTAGTTGCCAATGGTGGACTAAATTTGCGATCTTCATATTATTTTTGTATCATAATATCTTATATATTTTCAGCAAACTACAACAAAGCTATAAGAAACTAGAAATCATAGGTCCATTACCTTTGTTTTCTTACTTTAATATTTTAACTAAAAAAATTATTGGTACGGGTTTTTTATAGCGCCTTAGTTTTTTTATGATAAGAATATTTTATGTACCACATTGGTAGTGCTGCCAGCATGAAAACATCGAAAAAGAAAATTTCTAAAATTAATAGAGATAATCTGATATATACCACACGAGATTGGCGTTGGTCATGGCGTTCTGTGCGGCTTAATTTTTATAGGGTGATTGTCGTTAATAAATAATATAATATAATATATATATATATATATATATATATATATATATATATATATATATATATATATATATATATATATATATATATATTTTTCGGGCTATAATTTTTTAATTTAGGGTGATTGTGCACTAATAAATAGTAATATAATATATATATTTTTTTTTTGCGAATTTTTTAGCCGAGGTGATTGTGAACTAATAAATAGTAATATAATATATAATCTTTTTTTTTTTTTTCAATAATTTTTTAATTTCTTATAAATTTTTTATAAATTTTTTTATAAACTTTTTATAAATTTTTTTTAAAAACTTTTTATAAACCTTTTTTATAAATTTTTTATAAACTTTTTTTATAAATTTTTTATAAACCTTTTTCATAAATTTTTTATAAATATCTTATAAATTTTTTATAAACTTTTTATAAACTTTTTTTTATAAATTTTTTATAAACCTTTTTTATAAAAAATTTATAAATTTCTTATAAATTTTTTATAAACTTTTTATAATGATTTTATAAATTTTTTTTTTTTTTTTTCGCACCGTAGCATGGCGGTTTTTTTTTTTTTTTTTTTTTTTTTATCGGGTTTATAAAAATTTATAAATTTCTAATAAATTTTATAAACTTTTATAAAGATTTTATAAACCTTTTTTTTTTTTTTTTTGCCATCAGAGCGCTCTTTTTTATTGTAGCAATGTAGCAACCCGCCCAAGATCTTGTAGTATCAGAATGTCTTCAGTGTACACGGGCCAAAACGTCGACGTTTTGATCGTGATTTAATATATACTTATAAAGTGGATCTTCCGTCGTCACGACCAAGGGTCCTTGTGAACTCTGCATAAAATGAAAAATTAATAAGATAATTTTGTAAGTTTTCTTCAAAAAATAAATCATAGGTCCATGAACTAATCGGTTCAATTACCTTTCCTTTTTTGACTATAATATGTTAAGCATATGCTGTTTGGTACTCATAAAAAACCACAAATAATATGCAATTTGCAAATTATAAGAAAACCGCAATGCCACCTTGAAAACAAAGAATGTCAAATGCAATGCAATTTACACATTATAAGAAACTGCAATGCCAACAAAGAATGTCATATACTATGTAATTTAACATATACGAGACCGCGATGTCAATAGAGATCGTCATAAATCACATACCTAGAGAAAACCGCAACGCCACCGTGAAAACAAATACTACACAACAATATGCGGCATGTAAAAAATTTCAAGGAATCCAGAACACGCATACAAAAAAATAATAAAACAAAAATAAAACTGGTTTTAACAAAGATAATAGTGCTATATATGACCATTTCCGATTATGGATATGTATAGCACTATTAATGTTATAAAAAGCGTGAGGTGTGGTGTGGTGTGACGGTATGGTCAAGCCTCACGCCTTAGAAGCCATAGCAAAGCTACGTTGTTTTTTAAGGAACTACTTAAAGAGACGCAAAATATGAAAATATTTATAGATGCACATTTTTATATTATATTTCATCTATATCGAGTTTACAAAAAGTATTATATATAAGGAATAAAGTCAATAAACTATCATTGCATGTAATCTTGTTCATTTTTATTTTTATTTTTTTGATTTTTTTGATTTAAGTTGAATTCAAAAAATGGTGCCACGCCTCATGCCTTGGCATGCCTTATCGTGCCTTTTCATGCATCATCTCATGCCACGCTTAAAGCCAACGCCTTAGCCCTGCTTTGTTATGGTGTTGCTCACTATATTTTATTTTCTTATTATTAATTAGTTTATTTATTTCCTTATATTTTATTTCTTGGCTCGTATTGATGTATAAGCCCACGTATAGAACTCACTCAAAAAGCTAGCTTGTAAGACGAGGGGATACCTAGACTTTATAAACCATCAACCAATCCCATACTTGGCCGATGTGGGATCATAACATCTTATTAAAGCCCTCATTATCGTTAAACCACACCTTGAGGACAAGTTGTTTTTGGGGGCGGGAGTAATGATACGACCTTGATCTAGGATAATTTCTTATTATTATTATTATTTGGTATTTTCTTATTATTAATTAATTTATTTATATCCTTTTATCATATTTCTTGGTGAAAAATGGTAGGGTATTACGGTAAGTCAAGGATATCATCTATTAAAAATAGGGGATTAAGATTGTAATTCTTATTATGCTATTATGGTTTATTGATTACGTGTCAATTAGGAGAGCTAATTCGACCTCTCGAATGTCGATTATTATATCATTATTGTTCTTTATATCTCTTAATCGTATCCGGTTAGTCCACTACCTAATCGTTCGAAATAAAATCCAATTACCTTTCTATTTTTACTATCGTATGTTACCAAAAAATATTATTGATATTTTTTTTAAAGTGCCTTGGTTTCTAGGAGATAGGAACATTTTTTATACATCCATTCACTTTTATCAATTAAGTAGACAAAATAACACCCTAAGTGCTGCTATACACAAAAATAAAAGCAGGTTCAACATAAAAACATCGAAAAAGAAGCATTTAACAAAATTAGTAGAGATAATCAGATATATACCACTGCGGGATCTTCAATTGTCACGACCGAAGGTGCTTGTGAGCTCTGCATAAAATTTATGGTTCTTTTAGTTTACTTTTTGTCATATTACAAAAACATGGCACAAGAACTTAGAGTAAAAATGGGCGTAAATACAATATTAGGTCCAACTTCAATGGAATGCTCAAATCATAGACAATGAAAATTGGTGCAACTTTGATGCCATTCCAGGCTTTTAAAAGCAAGGATCGTGTGTAACAAGGGCCACAAAATTACATCGAGCACACCATGACTTTAAAACAAGTATATATCCAGAGCAAAGAAGAAACTGTCTCAGCCAAGACAACCCTGAGAGGGTATTTCAAGTACTTGAATCTTTATCAAAATAACACTCGAGTTAACTGCTACACATAGTAGGAAGGCCAAACAAGAAGCCCCATGATTCAATGTAGGTTCTTTCAAGTATTTAACTTTATCAGCGATAAAGATTCAAGAACAAGAACCATCCTAATGGCTAATTCGATGTTGTTTTCACACACCTTATGCTTGCAAGGGCCACATAACAAGTTGAAAACATTATGTGATTTCAAAAAATCAAAATCTAGTAAGCAGCTTTGACAAAACAATACAAAGAGTCTGTGTTTGGATATGCTTCAACATATTGACTAACTAACATCAACATAATAAATAATGGCTTCTGGAAACCCAATATTCAGAAACGCTTTTAAAACAAACACTAAAGATGACTTAAAACACCAATTATGAACTGCAGACATAAAAAGACGGTGACTAAAATCAGTAAAAAAGACAAATAGAGTATCAACACTTAAACGTGCATCGGATTTCTAATCAGCTTATTTTCACCAAATGATTTCAACCAAAAGCAAAAACAGCTATTGCATCATACATATGACCAAAATGAACATGTTCTACATACACCAAATAAAAGGATTACAGGTACGCAAAAAAATAACACTGCCAACATCGAAAAAGAGAGATATAATATATACCAGAGCTGCTGAGTCTGGAGTCAAAGGGGGCTGCATGAAATAAAAATTAATCAAATAATTTTGTAAAAAAAAAAAAAAAAAAAAGGATGATATGGATAGATAGATACCCCGTTTAAAAAGGTCTGGTAGAGCTGTTGCATAAACTCGAGAAGTTTAGAGACATTTTTAGAAAACACTATATCCTCATCTGTGGGGGGTTTTGAAAATTCCCACTCTATCACACGCCTTTTCATATTGTCTAACTTTTTGAACACGCGGTCACGCAACTCATTTTTATCAACCACGTAAGGTGCCATCTTCAAAAGTCCTTCTGCAATATCTTCATCAACAACAAAATATGATGAGACCATCTACAAAACTCCTTTAGCGAAATTTTCATCAAAAGCAATAGATGATGATGTCATCTTCAAAGTGGTGGCGTGTTTGTTGAAAGGTAGGTGTGTAATTAGGGTTTTTGTACGTGGTGACCTTTGGGCTTTGTTAAAAAATATGATTTGGGAAAAAAAAATTAAACTTTATTTGTTAGTATATGATCGACTAACAACCTGGTTACTAGAAAGCGGATTACCCGATCTCGAAGATGTGGTTGACAGAAAAGAAAGAATATGCACAAGTAAGTATCCTAATCGATTGTTTGATTAGTTATTGAAAGAATGCGTGTCGAGACCCTCCCCTCACCTCCTTTTATAGAGATGAGGGAAGTAAACCGACTTGTAGAAGTCGGTTGATAACCATTTGATAACCAACAGTATGTCTGACGTGTTGGGCAAACCGACCCAACGACCTTCTAGAACTAGTTGACTAATAGAAACTTAATGAATCCCTAGAATCCCTAGACTCGTAAGCTAAGATAAAGACTAAATACATAACAATTTCCACCTTAGGCTTTATATTAGCCAACACCAACATTCAAAGAACTCCAAGCGTCCGGTACCACCTTCGTCAAGGCATCCGCAGATTGTGTTCGACCCCACCTTCGTAACTTCAACCGCCTTTGCTTCTAAGACCTCTCGATAAAGTGATAACGCATTGATGTGCTTAGTCCTTTCATGAAAACATGATTCGCGATAAGTGAATCGCGCCCTGATTATCACAATTAACTGCCACATTGTTAAGCTCCACGCCCAACTCTTCCAAGAGTCCCCTTAGCCAAATAGCTTCCTTCACAGCCTCCGTAAGGGCCATATACTCCGCCTCTGTAGTTGAAAGAGCCACCACGTGTTGTAGCGTTGCCTTCCAGCTTACAACACATCCATGTACTAAAAACGCGTAACCAGTGATAGACCTACCTTTATCCGGATCCTTAGCATAGTCTGAATCAACAAAACATGTTACGTCCACATGGTTGCCACGATTTGTTCCATACACCAAACCCACGTTTGCAGTGCCCCGCAAATATTTCAAAATCCACTTTACTGCTTCCCAATGTTTTTTACCTGGATTGGCCAAATATCTGCTAACTATACTTACCGCATACGCTATGTCTGGCCTCGTGCACACCATCAAGTACATTAAGCTCCCAACCGCATTTGCATACGGCACCTTACTCATCCTTTCAACATCACAATCCCTAACCGGGCAATCCTTCAATGACAGCTTGAAGTGCCCACCCAATGGCATCTTAACCGATTTCCCATTGTCAACTCTAAAATTATTTAAAATCTTAGAAACATACCCGGATTGTGACACCCTCAGAATCTTGCGACTCCGATCCCTGATGATCTCCATACCAAGAATCTTCTTTGCTTCCCCGAGCTCTTTCATGTCGAACTCCTTTTTAAGCAAAGACTTGATAGACCCAATCTCAGTCTTGCTTTTACAAGCAATCAGCATATCATCTACATATAACAATAGATAGATATACTCACCTGGTGCATAACTCCTGTAATATACGCAGCTGTCGTAACTGCTACGCTTAAACCCATTGCTCAACATGTACTCATCGAACCTCCTATACCATTGCCTAGGTGGATCGCTCAAACCATAAAGGATTTCTTTAACAAACATACCTTGTTACCTTGTTCATATCCCGTGGTTGCCTCATGTAGATCACTTCTTCAAGATTTCCATGTAAAATTCCGTCTTTACATCAAGTCGCTCCACCATAATCTCTACACGCAATAATGCAAGTATAACCCGGATAGATGTATGTCGAACTACTGGAGAAAATACTTCATTGTAGTCAATACCGCCTTTGCTGTGAATCCACGAGCCACCAACCTCGCCTTTGTACCTAGGCTTCGAACACCTTCAATCCCTTCTTTATCTTGTAAAGCCATTTGCAACTCACCGACTTTTGCCCGGTTGGATGATCTACTAACTCATAGGTCTTATTCTTCCTCGTAGAATCCATCTCTTCATCCATAGCAGACTTTCCACTTAGAACTGCTCTTCACAAGCAACCGCCTCCCGGTATGTTAATGGTTCATGAGTATCTTCTTCCTCACCGCAAAGAAACGCGTAGCAACCATATTACTTTCATCCCGAAACCTCAAAGGTTTCGTTCTTGTCCTGGCTCTCTATCCCGAACCAACTGATAATTTGTGAGATCCGGTGTCCGATCATGATCCCGATCCTCGCATCTTCATCATCGCCATCTTCACGATCATCCGTCTGATCTTCCTCAAGCGAACGATTATTTAACCTCTGCAGCCCACCTCAACTGTAATTCCTCAACGACTTATCGCACCGCACTGAATCCTTCAACGTGTCTTTGTACATGACACTTTCATTGAAGACCACGCCCTCGCTAGTGACTATCTTAGGTGATTCATTATCAAGCTCAGATAGCCTGCACCTTCACACCTTCGTGATACCCCAAAGAACGCATTTTACCGCTCTTGGCTCGAGCTACCATGTTTAACGTGTAAATATGCGACACGGTAAAAATCCTCAACATCCCATAATCACTTGGATGTCCCACCACATCTCCATAGGAGTCTTTTTCTCAATCGTCCGATGGTGACCTATTTATAAGATATGCGGCCGTACATGTCGCTTCGCCCGAAGGTCTTGGGCAATCCAGATCAATTAATAAACAGTACCTTATCCATGAGAGTTCTGTTCATCTGCTCGCTAACCCATTCTGCTGCGGCGTCCCGACAACTATCAAATGTCTAGCAATCCCACTCTCAGTGCATAGCTGATCAAAATCCCATTCATGTAACTCAAGACCATTATCATCCTAAGCTTCTTAACCGTCCTCCCGATCGATTCTCTACTAACCGCTTCCACTCTTTGAATTTTCCAAATGCTTCATGTTTGAACACGAGAATATAAACCCATACCTCCTCGGAATAATCATCAACGATAGATAAGAAATACCTCTTACCTCCCAATGATTCCACCTGAGACGGACCCCATAAATCTGAATGAACATAGTCTATCACTCCCTGAGTAGTGTGCCTTCCTACACCGAACCTGACTCGGTGCGACTTTCCCAGAACACAATTCTCACAAAAATCGAGCTTACCTAGACTTTTCTTGCCAAACATCTTCTGCTTATCCAGCACCTGTAGTCCCGCCTCACTGATATGTCCCAGTCTTTTGTGCCAAACCTGTGCAAGACTGTCTTTTTCTTCAACACTAGCATTAACCTCACCTTCCACTGCATGGCCATCCAAAGAGTATACGCAATTATCCCTTCGGGTTCCAGATAAAATAACCACGGAACCATTAATCACCTTGACTTTGCCCGATTGCAATTTTATGGTATATCCTCTTTTCAAGAGTTCCAATGATATCAAGTTTCTTTTCAATTCGTGAATATACCGACATTGTGTAACACAAAACTTGACCCATCTTTTAGTTGTACCCTTACCTTGCCAATACCTCTGATTTTGCACTCCCTGTTATCACCCAACAGTACTCTGCCCCTATCGCATTCTAGAAAATCAAACAATAAATCTAACCTGGGTGTCATGTGGTATGAACCTCCTGAATCCATAATCCAATTCAGCAATGCATCTGCACTCATTACCATCATCACCTCAGAACCGTCATAAATCGAACCACTAGAGCTTGGCTGATCATCTTTCTTAACGAAACCATTTGACTTCTTGCGATTATTCTTCGGACAATTTCTCTTCAAGTGCTCCTCAGATTGGCAAATATAGCACTTGAGTCTTCCACCTCGAGACTTCGATCTTGACTTTCCCCTAGACTGATGCGAATTCCTGCGATCAGTTCTTCCCCTCACGTACAACCCTTCACCATCATCCCCCTTCGCTTTCGATCTTTCTTTGATTTCCTTTGAATTTAGTGTGGCCATCACATCCTCCAAAGTCAAAGCTTCCCGTCCATAAAGCAAGGTATCCACAAAGTGTTCGTATGATGCTGGTAAAGAAGTGAGTAATAATAAAGCAAGATCTTCATCCTCGAATTTTACCTCAATATTTGCTAAATCAAGAACGATTTTGTTGAACTCATCTATATGCTCGGAAATCGTACGTCCAGCCGGCATGTAGAATGTATACAATTTCTTCTTCAGGTACAACTTGTTGGCCAAGGACTTTGTCATGTACAAAGTCTCGAGCTTGGTCCAAACCCCCGCTGCAGTCGTCTCCCCGGTAACCTCTCTCAGTACCTTGTTACCTAAACACAAAATCACAGCACTATGAGCTTTCTTGTTTAGCTCACCTTTCGTTGCAGTATCCATGTCCGCGGGTAAAACCTCCAGAGCTGCTTCACATCTATGTTGGATTAATAAAGCACGCATCTTGACTCTCCATAATCCGAAATCACCAGTTCCATCGAATTTTTCGATGTCAAACTTGGCTCCCGTCATTCTTTATCCCTTTATTAATTTGCTAAACCTTGTGAAAAAATATCACAATCACAAAATAATAAAGTCCCTTGTGCAATACCCTTTTAATTAATAACCTTTTCTTTTTCTAAAATATAAAATATTTTACTAAAAGAAACCAAAAAGACACCACCAATTATTTAGTCCCTTTCTCTTTCTTCTTTGACAAAAACCAGAGAACCAATTATTAAATAACACCGGCTGTCTTCTTCTTCTTCGTCAAAAACACGAAAAACCAAAACGACGCCTGAAACTTCTTGTCGATCCTCTATAACCCGAGAATCAACAACCTTAAGTTTTCTTTAACCCGTTTCGAATCTCGTCAAATCAAAACTTAAGAACCCTTCTCGATCGCCTAGATAACCAGATAACTTCGCGAACCAAAGCTCTTGATACCACTTGTTAGTATATGATCGACTAACAACCTGGTTACTAGAAAGCGGATTACCCGATCTCGAAGATGTGGTTGACAGAAAAGAAAGAATATGCACAAGTAAGTATCCTAATCGATTGTTTGATTAGTTATTGAAAGAATGCGTGTCTGAGACCCCTCCCCCCTCACCTACTTTTATAGAGATGAGGGGGGAAGTAAACCGACTTGTAGAAGTCGGTTGATAACCATCATGTACTGATTAACCACCGTTGATAACCGGTATGTCTGACGTGTTGGGCAAACCGACCCAACGACCTTCTGGAACTAGTTGACTAATAGAAACTTAACGAATCCCCTAGAATCCCCTAGACTCTCGTAAGCTAAGATAAAGACTAAATACATAACATTATTCATATAGATTTTTCCCAAAAATAAAAATTATAAATAAATAAATAAATAAAATATATATATATTTCAAAGCTATACGATCATATTGCACGCAGCATAAGTGTCATTTTTTCATGACTTGAATAATGTCATGATTTTCCTACATCAACGCCGGCTCGAGGATTTTCATCTGCGCGTTGTCCCGAAGCATCTTCATACGATTATTTAACACACACCATGAGTGTTTTAACGTATGCCCGTCTGCCTTTCTTGACTTGCGTACTTGCTTTATGAACAATATAAAAAGTGGGCTTGTTAAGCAGACATTGTTGCAAAGGCATTGCTCTAAATGGAATCGTCTCTTGATATTTGAAGAGATATGAAGTAATAAAAAAAATGGAAGACTATATGGCACGTTGCAAAAATTACCCCATATTTTTAGCTAATTACGATTTTTTTATATACAAAAACTTTATTTATCAAATGTCTAACAAATATTTAGTAATTTCCTTATAAAAAGTACCGATTGAAAGGTCTTTAAATTGCGAATAAAATGAGCCAATTATTGGAATACTTTTGATTAATGTCTGATTTTATAAAAAATTGTTCAAGTTTAGTATATGTTGATGTTTAATTAAAAAAAATTAGGATAAAATGAGAAGAAAATTTTAAATGAGAAATGTGAGAAGAAATCACAATCACACATTTCAGATGCATCTTCACTTAAAATTCTCTCTTTTTATTTGCAATGTGTGGCTAAAAATCTTTCTTATTCTTCGCATTTTTGTTTTTCTTCTCACTGGATCTCTTCCATGTATATTTTTGGATTATCTATTTATCTTTACCTAAATGTACTGATTTCGTTGACCAAGTTAAGTCTTGAAACAAGACTGGTTTAGACCATGAAGAATATTGAGTGGAACATGCAAAGGATAATAATGATGGAAATAATTTGAGAAAATTATCCATCGTGTATGCTCAACATAACATCTCTATTGGCTACTGTCAGGTCCTGACATATATATTTTAGTTATGTTTTTCCGATCTTTGTGTGCACTTTGCAACCGATAAAACTTTCTGAAAGGTCTTTAAAACCGTTAGTCAGATGTACATTATCCTGTAGACCGACATTACACACAGGAATGATGCTCAATATTAAGATGAGAAATAAAGGTTTGGCATGATAGAGTGGCCAATAAGAGAAAAATGAACAATGATGACCATTCGAAATAGCACGTGCTCGGTAAATGCATATAACAATAACACACACACAGAAACATTTCTTTAGAGACTTTCTAAGCCCACGTACAGTGGAGGACATTGGCCATGGGATGTCTAGAGCCAAATTAAACATACCACAAGCATGATTTTTGCAGTTTAATCTTATTCTTATTTTACATTACATACAAGTATAGAAGTATGCTTGTAGCTACACAATAGTTCTCTAGGGACAGATGAGAAAGCACGAGAGGGGAGACCCTGCTTGCTTGATGTGGATGAACAGAATGCAAACGTAAATGCACCGGTGTTAATTGGAACTTTGCCACTGAAATGGAACAAAATCCTGAGAATACACACAATAATTAGCACTCTGGATAACTACTAATGAATGAATGTTGAAAGGGCATTCAATTCGGAATTACTATTTTTTCTTACTATAGCAGCTAGAAAAAGCTCTTCACACAAAACATACCACTAGATGACAATTTAATAAACGGGATGTTCATTTAATTTGTAATGTGTCTTCGTTTATTATGTCTATATCTCTTAGTTTAGTAGGATTTATGATTACTTTAGAATAATTATTGCTATCTCTTTATGTATGAAGATTTGATATTCTAGTAGTTCATTTGTATTTTTTAAGAATTTGCTAAACTTAAAACCGTTAAACATACTCAACCTACCAATGATAGCAAAAATAGTAACTTTGTGGTTCGATTTCTTAGTGTTGCAAAACCTTAGTTGTAAATACAAATAAAGAGTAATTAGTTCTCTTTTGTGATTACCTTTTGTATTAGGCCCATGAGACGATGATGCCGAGTTATCAGTTTCTTCGGTCTTGACATAGTTAATTCCTTAGAGATGGGCCTGATAGTCAACAACTTAGCGGGCTGCTCCTCCAGCTTAGAGACTTAAATCTATCTAACACCCCTGATACTTGGAACTACACAATCGATCCACCCCTTTTGTTCTCTGTCTCATCCTTCAGACGCCATGTTGAAAGTTCGTGTCTGTCATCATCTCTTGATCCAGTAAGGTGGAACAAACATCTTCCCATTAAGGTTAACATCCATGCTTGGAGACTATGTATGGATCGACTACCTACCATGGTTAATTTAGATAAAAATAAAAATGGAATCGATCTGAATTCTGTAAGATGTTCGGTATGTGATGGCGACATCGAAACATCATAGCATTTGTGCATCGAATGCCCGGTGGCTGTTGAGTTGTGGATATTGGTCTCGACTTGGTGGGATGTTGGAGATTATCCTAGAGATATTCAAGGCTTATCTTCGTGGTGTAATTTGGTGAACTTAAACAACTTTTCGAAAGGCTGTTCTGATGTTATCCAAACAACATTTTTGATCTTATCGAGATTTATGAATAGAGTTTGCTTTGATGCTAAACTCCCGTGGAAAGACACTCTAGCTGATGAGATCAAAGTGCTTTCCCACTCTTGGATCCTCCATAGGCATAAAAAAGTAAATCCTACTTGGTTTGAGTGGATTTATAATACTAATCATGCTTGTACAAACTAGTTGTAATCTTTCTTGTTGTATTATTTCGTTTCTAGTTTCTTAGTAGAAAAATAAAGTGCCGTTAAAAAAAAAGACATAGTTAATTCCTTGCCGGTGTTTCGCCACATAGAAAGATAAAGTCCCTCTAGTCCTCCAACGTGATCCACACACATTGCACATCACTGGCTTCGATGGTGGTCCGTTTCTCCACATTGGTGTGTCTGTACGACAACATGAAGATTGACTTTAGATCTTATATAAAGGTACACCACATATATCAAAAGTTATGCTTAAAATGTGTTTTAGTATGCTTTGAGAAATTCTTGTATCAAGTATCTTGAACTAGTAAGCTATTTTTGTTGTCATTTATTGTTTAAATTCATCATTAAATGCAAGTTTCACGATGTGTATAGGCAGAATTATATATGGAAACATGGACACATATAGCATTAAAAAGGTAATTCCTAAGAAATCATATGCAAACCAACTATGAAAGTATTCGTAAATTATATTGTTTATAAATTAACGGTTTTATCAAAACGATTGTGTTCATTATTGTTAAGTACTGATCATGTTTCATCTACTACTACTAGACATGAGATCAAGACATGGTCCTGGTATAGAAGTTCTTTAGGATCTTAAATGAGCACATAGAGAGATACATACATAATTACAAGATTATATATGCACATGAATAAGTTCCTGTAAGTGTAATTATACTACTGAATAACAAAACAAACCTTGCAGGTCACATAGGATAAATCTCCTGCTAGACGACCAACCATCATACATGATGCACTCAATATATGGTTTGATTTCACCACACCAAGTTTGACTTTTAGCAAATGAAATCCTGATGATAAACCAAGTTTTAATCGCAATGTATAAGATAAATATAAAAAGATATATATGCGAAAAGTTTGAAATAACCAAGGAGAATGTTTCTTCACACCTATTTCTTTAGAGACTTTCGAGCCAATAGTGGATGGAAATTTTTTACTGCAACGTTCCTCCATCCAATTACATCTGTAGCAGCCTTATGATGGTCATAAGGACATAAAAACATAATGAATTACAAAGTGATGCACATTAGTTGGGAGGTAGGCACGCCGGAAGAATGAAAAATGTGAGGGCAGGATTTGTAGATATATATATATATATATATATATATATATATATATATATATATATATATATATATATATATATATATATATATATATATATATATATATATATATATATATATATATATATATATATAGGCTAAAGAATGTGTGTAATCGTGTGTGAGAATTATTTTCAATTTATAGAAAGATAATGGTTTATATGACCGTTGGGTAACGGTCATCAAATGGTATAATGAAAACTCAATTCAGGGAGTGCCTACACGTATAGGTGAACAAGGAATATTAGTTTATAGAGAGGTATATGACATTTACCCAACCGTTAACATTTATTAAATTCAAACAGAGCGGCTATTTGTTTTGAAATTAGAAGAAAATTGACCGTTATCCAACGGTCTAAAGCCCAACAACAAAATCAAACTCGTATGGACACAAAAGTTTTAGATGTACCAAGATTTAATATATACAGGGCGTCCCATGAATTTATGAAATTTTGAGGGCCTCGACGAAATTAAATAATGAGGTCTTCGATAAGAATCATATATATAATGTGTCACCGTTTATAAGAGATAATGCAAAATATCTAAATGTTCTAACATGTTACTCATTTAAGATATTTTATCATCTAAATACTTTTTCTTCGTGAAAATATGTGTACACATGCATATAATTATTAACGGATTTAATTTTGGGGCCTTTAAAAATTTTGGAGCCACGACGGTGTCGCTCACATTGCACACCCTCAAAGACGGCGCCGAAATATATACTACCCAAAATGTAGTGGTACTTTCTTTTTGGCATGTGTTAATGATCGAAAGAAAAAGATGTTAATTTTAAAGAGTAAATTGCAAAAACCGTGCGCGTATCTTGTCCAAATGACAGTCCCAATAACTTCAAATATGCTCCCCCTATCAACATTCAGTAAATGACTAAAATACATCTAGGTCAAAGGTTGAATATGGATATTTCAGTCATTTCACTTTGGCCAGGGACGAAAACTGAACCAAAAGTCCCCTGCACGGACTTGCGCCTGCATTTTCAAAGTTATAGGGATTGCATGCGATATGGACAAACCACAAGAATGTGTTTTGCAATTTCCTCGTTTATAAAACACCAAGGACTTGTTGGACATGTTCTTGTATTATGGCAAGCCATGAAGCACATGCCTTTAGCTAAAGTCTACAATTCTTATGTACCTTTATCTAGCTTACTGAGCCAAAGAGCATAAAAAGTCAAAACCGGCTATTAATTATATGCAACAATTTAAAGAGGTGAGAATAATCACAAATTCACCCGCTTCATTAGGATTCAAGGTATAAAAATCAAGCCCAAGTTGACAAATGCCTTTGTGTTCACGGGATCATGACTTGAAGAACACATTCATAACTTAAAATGATGATGTAAGTCCAATCAACGTCGGCCTTAAATGATGTACTTATTAACCGGTCTAGACTTACGTAATGGTGATTTTAGCAACTTTTGTAAACAATATTTTTTACTGAGTTATTCCAGTTACAAGGTGATTCTAGTTTTGCAAGTCTTTATTATTCCTAACCGCTTATCGCTATGTTTCTTCCTCCTAGTTGTGGCACCTTAACTTTAGTTGTGTCCTATATTGTTATTCTAAGATGTTGGGTTGATATACCCTAATTGTTGAGTTCGATATTTAGGGAATGGTTTTACGTTGTTGGCCCTTGTTAATTGCATTTGAGTCAAGTATACTTAGTAGTATTATTATGTTTAGTATTTGTGTTTTATGGACATATTTGTGATCATGTACTTGGACGAATTAGGCCTGCACAAAATGGGTCACTGCAGCCCATATTGTGGCAGTTATTGTGGCAGTTACCAATGACAGTTATCTCCAAAAGACACAACGTTTGGAGGGAAACCATAACTGCCATTTGGTGCCTTTTAGGAACATATAAATATGTAGATTTCTGTAAACAGAAATCATTCAACTTTATCAACTTTATCAACTATATTTATGCAATACCTGTTCTTATTATTTACCTTGTATCCATTGTTATTCCACTGCACTTATCTGTTTTACAATTCCATTATCAATACTATGAAGAACCTTTTGAAACCAAGAACTTTTGGCAACAAACCTGTACACAAATGGCATCAGAGCTTAGGCTCTTATTCTTGGGATAAGCCAAACTCTGGTTTCATGACAGGAAGGTATCTCCTACGAGAAACTCCAAATAGGGTAAACCTATGGGGTGCCAGAAGGAAGAAAACAACAATATCACCAAAGGGGAAGAACATTCTGGCACAAACAGTTATTGTTGGAATCACTCCTAAACAGTATTTCAAGTATTTATATTTCATATGTAATAGGTAGCTTTGTTATGGCCTTTATGTTTGTTTAAGGTCAAGCTTATGTAGAAGGCCCATAAGCTTGATCCAAGCCCAATAAGGAATAGGGAAGGAGAGGGAGTGTTGCCCTAGCTCCTTGCCTATAAATACATTGTAATAACCTTCATTTGAAGGTTGGTTGTTCAAGTTATTCTCTTTCACTCACTCCTTTGCATAACCGGTCATACTATTACGTGTGTGTGTGTGTTTAGCTTGTTCATCCGCCTTCATCTCTTTCTCTATAAGCTTGTGTTGTAAAACTAGTGACCTAACAGTGGTATCAATCGCCAAATAGTTGGGTGTACTCGTTTGTTTTTGAAGTATTTGGTTTTGGGTCTTACGCGTAAAGATAACACAATCTTTGGTACGCTTAAAAACTAATTTTTTACACTTTTGAATCCAAGATTCTTGTACTTTCAACGTTATAAGGTGTTAAACTATTGGTTTTTGGCAAAAAGTTTGGAACTTTACGTGTTTTTCCTTGTTTTTAAGCTTGTTTTTGCACGAGGGTGTTATCCTACGCATAACTGTTTTAGAAGCTTTGGATCATCAAGTTTCACACTTTTGTGTTATTTTGGTGATATTGAAGCTACTTCATCACAAAAAACTGGTTTAGAAACAAATTTGGATTGAATCAAAGTTACGAGTAATCTTACGCGTAACAAAACCCTAAAATTACGCGTAAGAATTTCCTTGGTTTGATCTTCATTTTCGTGGTTTACTCCGTGTTTTCTTACTTGGATAAGTCTGAAAATACGTCGACTTTGGATATCTTTTGCCTTTGTGAAGTGTAAAGATCACTTGGGATAAAACCCTAATCTTACGCTTAAGCATAAAGCTTACGCGTGAAACTCTTACGCTTAAGATTCATCTTACGCGTGGACTTAGTCCCACGCATAAGGTAATCCCACGCCTAACTTTCTCGCCTAACTTCATCGCTTACGCGTAACTTTAGTCTTTTTCACCTTCACGCGTAAGCTAAATCCTACACGCCAAACTATTCTTGTTACGCGTAACTTTTGGTGTTTTTACGCATAAGTGCTACTTGGTTCTTGTCATTTCTACGCCTAAGGATACTTCATCAACAAAGGTTCATTCGACTACAAAGATCCATTCTTACTTCACAAGTTTATCATCATGTCTCAACCACCATACTCTAACTATTTCCTCACACTTATAATCAACAACAACAACAATTAACTCCACAACATCAACAATGGAATCAACAACAAGCAATTTATCAACAACAATTTAATCAAGAACATACTCCACAACTTGGTGCAATTCCACAACCTCAAATGGTTCAACCACAACCAAGCATTCAAGTTCAACCCTACACAACCGATTTCAATCAACATCCATCACGGACAACTATGAAGGAACCCACTTGGTTTGCTAAGATGTGTGAAGCTTTAAGCGACCAACAATCAATTCATGAAGTGGATCACTTGATAGACCTCCAATGCTCACTCCGGAAACTACGATCAATGGGTGATAAGGTTCTTTAGGTTCTGTGATCTAAAGAAGCCACACGGAAAGTTCTTAAAGAAGGTTATCTTAGAAGGTCCATTTGAGATGCCTATTGTCACTATACCCGGAGATCCAACTACTTGCTCCACCAAGAGATGAACAAACCAACATTGCTACATTGCAGACTTAAATCCTACGAACTTCTACACTATGAAGTCGATGAACTTGCAATGGAATACATCCTCTTAGGATTACCAAACCCAATTCTTCGTAGTGTTGATGCTCAAAAGACGCACAAAAATGTGGGATCATATTCGTCTTCTTATGGAAGGATCATACTCAATCGGGAGGATTTGGAATCCAAAATTTACTTGGCTTATGAACACTTCATGATTGAACCGGAGAGACACTTGAGTCATATCATCACCGATTTTCGAGACATCATCAATGATTTGGATAAACACAACATCATCATGCCAAGAATTGCGAGTGAATACTAAGTTCTGAGTAGTCTTGGTCCGAATGGGAGAAGTATGTCATTTTTCTCCGTCTGCGAAGAACATGCATCATTCTACTTATGGATTGTTGTACGATTACTTGAAGCCTCATGAAAAGGAAGTTGATCGGAAAGGATTCTCCGTGCTCAAATTGCTACGAAATCACAACCGGACAATCAACAACTTGCCTTGTATGCTCAATGGACTTATCCTCTCAACCAAAGAACTCAACCACCGCTTCCAACACACCTTCACAAAGAACAACCTCAACCTCAACAAAATCAATTGGTCCCATACAAGAACAATGCTCAAGCATATGTCGGTGAAGCTCTTGAAATCGATCCATTCAAGCATTGCAACAAGGATTTGTGATGATTGCTAATGCGTTTGGCGTTACACCAACAAATCCAACAATCGTATTCGTTCCTCATCTAACACACGGACTCAAGTGTTGTGAACAATGGACGTGTTGAAGTTCGAATCGTGATTATGGTCGCCGGATGGGAGGTGGTCAAGGGTTTAATGTTGTGGTAGGAATAACAACGAGCTCAAGTGGTGGAGCAGGGAAATGCTCGAAATCGGTTAAATGGTCTTAGATGCTACAACCGCAATGAAAAGGACACTGGCTAATGCATGCCCAAAGCCAAGGACTAGGGCGGTGCTTATTTCAAAGAGGCCTTACTTTTGGCTCTTAAGGATGAAGTCGGTGGTTCTCTTACAAACAAAGAACGAGCTTTATGGCGGTCTGCGACTCGAGATGATGATATGGAGGACTTGCGAGCTAATGCAAATTATTATGTTGATGGCTAATATGCATGAGTGCACATGAGTGATTCGTGCCCGAGTATGACACCGATGGCTTGTCTCAGTACCGAACAAACCATCATCATATCTCGAACTAATATCTCCGCCAATATCCGAATCCGCACGGATCGGTGCTCAAAATGAGTCTTCTACATCTTCCTCGATGATTTTCAAGTTAACCTCAGAAGTTACATTTGACGATCAAGATGACCTTATGGTCCCCTTGACAATCAAATTGACTCGTGGTCGTGCTTGAGGAACTAAAGAATGATCATGTTGAGACTCACGTTGAACAAGATGATCTGTTGCCTCATCCGATTTTGCTCGGTTAATTCAAGACCATAAAATCAAAATGGAGGAATGTTATGCATTAAATCGGGTCCTTAAAAGCGTAAAATGCATCGTTAACCAAGGATTTTGAATGTTTACAAATGCAACTCAACTTTTCAAAACTCAAGAAAACCGTGAAAAGGTTTTGAAGCCGCTTTTGCAAATTCTCATCAAACGAAAAATATTTAGAGACGGATCGTGATCTAGCCGCCTCGAAGAATGCTTTGTTGTCCGAATTAGAACAACTCAAACATGAACATAAAAAGCAAATTAACGCTCTCACCTTGGAAAATCAAAATGCTAAGGTGAGTTGTTAAATTGTCAAAACAGTTCTCCGCATACAAAAGCATTCAACAAATCGGGTAGATGACCTTCTTGAAGAAATCATCGACTTGCAAAACAAACTTAAAGAGTTTAAAATGTTGTTTACAAACATGGTGAATCCGTAATGACTATTGAAAAGTTTACCTTGAAACCCAATCCAAAAGGATTTGGAAAAATCTAGTGATTACAAACCTAAGCTTTCACTAAAACATTCAAACCAACTCACGAGTTTCGGTCTGTAATACAAAATTGATAATCTTGTCATGAGTGTTGTTGAATACCATCGTCAAGAGGAATTAGATGCGAAGACGAGAGTCGATCAAAATTAAAAAATGTTGTTTACAACAAACCTTTTAATTATAAAACGCGGTCACTTCGTCACACCAACGGAATCAACTAACACACCAAGGGTTATCATCAAAACTCCCGAGTCTTCTCTGTTAATCCCAAAACAGACTTTGCACAAACTTATGGTCCTTTACCTTCCATTAGTGAAGTCAACTCAAAACACGAAAATCGAAAAATCCTTCGATATTTTGACATTTTCATGGTGACCTCAAAATTTTACAACATGAGATAGAATATCGATCCGAAATCAAAATTGAACATTTTCAATCGCCTCGGCGAGAGAACAAAGAGACATTTTTCGAAAAATCTTTTACCTAATGTTAAAACTTGAAAAGTTGTGCAATTGCTCGGAAAAGGATTTTCATAAGGAACTTGGGTAATGAAAACGTTTTCGAAAATGAAACATCTATTACTAACACAAAACGCAAAAAAAAGCGTTGAGAAAAGATGTTGATCGACTCTTGGAAGATGTTATCTCTTGATATCCATAATGTTGTCTTTGTTCTATTCGTTGCCATATGCATCGATCATATCTCTGCGATATTGTTGAAACTGTTGTAATCATGAGAACACCGATAATGTGCTTCGATCGAGTCTTTAAAAGCGAAAATAAACGATTACACACGGAAATTAACAATGCAAAACGTCGTCTTCATTGGTGTGAAAAGATATTCACAACCATCAACTTAGTTTTCAAAAGAAAATCGCTCAATTGAGTGCAAAATCTTCGATACTACTATTGAGCATCCGGATGATCAAAACGTGTCTTTGAAATGTCAAATCTCAAAATATGAACAAGAACTTTTAAAATCAAACAGAATATGGTGTCATATTTGATTTACTCAAAAGACTCGAGATGAAGCATCTAATGAACTTGATCACTATCTTGCTCACACTAGAGAAGTCATGAATTTTCTTTGGAATATTCGCTCGAAAATCAAAATCGATTCACACCATCTCTAAGTTACGGAAATGTTAGGAAAATATGAACAACTCCGCCATCGTGATTAAGAGACTAGCACCAACACACTTAGTAATCGTGAACCTAGAATTCCCAACGCCAAATCACAAGTTGCTAATGTGTTTCCCTCATTGAACAGAGAATAGTTGCATCTTTTCCAAACGTCCGCACTTCACAGCCTAGGAGCACTCAAACGAAGAATAGGAGGTTGCGACCTAAGAAAAGATCAATAAGGAATGCTAAAGTAGAAGAACACCCTAGGAATCAATAAAACTCAAGTTACTTCCACTATAGATGTTGCGTCGGCAAATGTAATAGAAATAGTGATGTAACGAATGATAAACCGTTGAGTACCTTTGATATTCGATCGATGCACCTTGTGATATTTGTCAAAAGAGTATGAATTCGATTGTCATGACAAATGTGTTGCTAAAGCTATAATCTCTAGATTACGGAATCCTAAGAATCGGAATACCTCTAGGCCCACTAATCATTCTCGATGCGTGCTTGGTAAACCACCTTCTTTAGATTCTAAGGCAACCATTGCTATCACAAGAGCTACCACCTCACCTCCTAAGAATGTAGTACCACCTAGTGATTTCACTAAGACTAAAGCAAAGAGTAGTTATAGATGGCGAAATGGATATATAACACACTTGGATTTAAATGGATGCCTAAAATTGTGAATGTGTGTATGTCTAATGTACACCTTGAACCCTCTAACATTTCGGGTTCCACATCTACTTCTATTCCATCCGTGTCGCATGTGTAATGCAGTGATACAGATCATTCTCTTCGATTGTTGATAGCGGATGTTCCCGACACATGACAGCAATCTTAAACTGTTATCAAACTTTATTGCAAAGTTTATTGGCACCGTCGATTCGGGACGATCACTCAGCCCATCATGGGCTACTGAGATTATGTTAATGGGAACATCGAAATAAGCGGGGTTTACTATGTGGAAGGCCTCGGTCACAACTGCTCTCGATGAGGTCAATTTTGTGATGGAGATTTGGAGGTCGCTTTCGGGAGAAAACTTGTTTCATTCGTGATCTACAAGGAAACGACCTTATGTCCGGCTCGCGTAATTCTAGTCTCTACACTATCTCTATGCAAGACATGGTTGCTTCATCTCCCATCCGCTTACTTTCAAAGGCAACATCTACAAAATCACGGCTATGGCACCGTCGTCTCTCACATCTAAACTTTCAAACCATCACCAATCTTGCTCGACACAAACTAGTTGAAGGACTCCCACGATTCCGGTATTCAAAAGATCACCTTTGCTCAGCCTGTGAACAAGGGAAAAGCACTCGTGCTCATTTTCCTTCAAAGGTGGAACACAGCTCTCAGCATGTGCTTCATCTTCTTCACATGGATTTGTGTGGCCCAATGCGCGTGCAAACGATAAATGGCAAACGTTACATCTTAGTAATCGTTGATGACTACTCTCGATGGACTTGGGTCTACTTTCTTCGTAGCAAAGACCAAGCTCCACAAATGATCATCACCTTTCTCACAAAGATACAGGTTCAGCTCCGCAACACCGTCAGAATCATCGAACAGACAAAGGAACCGAATTTGTTAACAAAACCCTTCGTGAATTTTATGAGAAAGTGGGAATTGAAAGATCAAACATCTATTGCACGGACACCGAACAAAACGGAGTTGTTGAAAGACGAAACCGAGCGTTAGTGGGCTGCAAGAACAATGTTAATCAATGCTAAACTTCCAGATTACTTATGGGCGGAAGTCGATCATCGCATGCTATACTCAAACCGCTCCATAATCACAAAACGCCACAACAAAACACCTTTTGAGCTTGTCCACAACTATAAACCGAACCTCAAATACTTTCATGTATTTGGATCCTTTGCTATCCAAATAATGATCGTGATGATTTTGGAAAGCTAAAAGCCAAAGTCGATATTGAGTCTTTATTGGATCTTGTGATAATTCTAAAGGTTTCGAACTGGAATCGTCGAACTAAGGAGGTTATGGAAACGATTCATGCTCATTTCGATGAACTCACGGAAATGGCTTCGAGTATAACAACTTAGAACCCGGTCACAACCGTTTAAACTTCCTCAACCCCATCATCACCAAGAAAGCCCTCATTAACTCGTCAACAAATGGAAAGGTTATTTGCTCCTCCGCTCGTGACGATATTGATGAATGTGCTCTGGTGTATCCATTGCTTCATTGCACAACCCGATCATATTCCTATACCGATACACTGCTACAACAACTATCGTTGAAGATGCACCTACACCGATTGACTCCAACACAACATTGAACACACCGCTTCCAACAATGATGAACCAAATGATGATATTCGAATGAAGTACCCCACCGCAGATTTTGACCCAAATCGTTCTTCAACCCGTTTGCTAATGAGATCTGCACGGATGTCGCGGAATCTTCAACAAACCATTTGAATCCTCGGAATCGCACAATGTATACCAACATCAACCTCTACACATAGATGGACAAAGACCATCCTCGCTAACATTATTGGCAACCCGAATCAACCAACGTTACAAGACAACGTCTTCACACAGACGGTGAACATTGCATTTATGCACTCACCGTCCGCCAATCAACCTAAAAACATTAAGGATGCAATGACAAAAGACAACTGGATTGAATCCATGCGGAAGAACTCAACCAATTCAAACGTCTTGAAGTATGGGAATCGGTTGAAAGACCAACAGGGTCTACGTCATTGGTCTAAAATGGATTTGGAAAAACAAATTGGATCTTTGAGGAAATGTAATCCGAAACAAGTCACGGCTAGTTGCTAAGGGTTATCGTCGGAAGAAGGATAGACTTTGAAGAATCTTTTGCTCGGTTGCTCGTCTTGAGGTCGCTCGGATATTTCTCGCGTTCGCGACTCATATGAACATGACGGTCTATCAAATGGATGTCAAAACGGCGTTTCTTAATGGACAACTTAAAGAAACGGTCTATGTCGACCAACCAGATGGATTCGTTGATCCCGAGTTCCCGAACCATGTCTACAAACCGAACAAAGCTCTTTATGGTCTCAAACAAGCCCCGGGCATGGTACGATAAGCTATCATCTTTCCTAATTGCCAATAACTTCACCAAAGGCTCGGTTGACCCAACTCTTTTATACAATATCACGGGCACACATCTTAATTGTTCAAATTTACGTGGATGACATCATTTTGGGTCAACACATAAAAGTTTTCAATCGCTTTTGCAAAACTCATGAAGAAAAATTTTGAAATGTCCATGATGGGTGAACTTACGTTCTTTCTAGGACCGCAAGTTCATCAATCACCCCGTGGTATTTTCTTGAGTCACCCAAATATGCCCTTGAATTGTTAAACAAATTTGGAATGAATACCGTGATACCTATGCCACACCAATGGCTCATACCAAGAAATTAGATGTTTGATTTACATGGGAAATTGGTTGACCCTACCAAATACCAAGTATTATTGGGTCTCTCATGTATCTAACGACTAGCGAGACTGATATTGTCTTTGCCGTTTATCTATGCTCCGTTATCGATCGCGACCAATCGAAACACACCTCTCTCGAGGCTAAAAGAATCCTCCGATACATCAAGGGAACCATTAATTTGGGGATCCGTATCCGAAGGATTCGGTTTTGAACTAATAGCCTTTTCAGACGCCGATCACGCAGGATGCTTAGACTCAAGGAAAAGTACTTGAGAGCTCTACAATTTCTTGGTGATAAACCGGTGTCTTGGCAATCAAAGAAGCGGGATCGTACATCATTGTCATCTATCGGCGTAATATGTAGCCATGTCCGCATGTTGTGCTCAAGTCATCCGGATGCGAACACAACTCAAAGACTATGGTTACGTATTTGATGAATCCCGATGTATCGCGACAATCGGAGTGCCATTGCAATCTCGTGCAACCCGATTCAAAGACTCAAATCAAAGCACATCGATCTACGCTATCATTTCATCAAGGACCACGTGGAGCAGGTGCCGTTGAAATATACTTTGTGGTACCGAATACCAATTGGCGGATCTTCTCACAAAAGCCTTGCCTCCCGCTAGGTTTAATGAGTTGGTCCACCGGATTGGTATGAGGTGTTTGACTCAAGAGGAATTGGATGACCTCTTAACACATCTTAAAACCCATCAAACACCAAAACATCTTTTGTATATAAATAAAATCTTTTCAAAACAAAATACAAAAATATAAAATCCTATAAAACAACAAAAATATTCTCCTAATCTATCTTTCTATCAACATTGCAAGTACATTTCTTCCGTCAACACTTTAATCTGTCAAAATTCAGTACTTTTCCGATCAAGTGTTGAGGGGGAGAAAATAATCCATTAACTGTTTCAAAACATCTATGTACTTGCATGTTATCACATCTCGGTTGATTCTTTACAAATGGTGGTAAATTTACGGTTCAAAGACACTCCTCGGACTTTAATTAAAAACCTTTCACTATTTTCTCAAGTCGAGGGGAGTGTCGTCATGATTCTTTCTCAAAATCTTTGCTTGGTAACCTAAATGGAAGTTAAAAGGCTTGGTTTGAAAAAGGCAAAGGTGGAGGGACTAAAACTGCCAAAAGATTAAAGTTAACTTTAATAAAACACCTCTCCACCTAATTCTTTCACTCACATTTATTACTAAACCTAATCTCATCTACGCCTAAGATTCATTCAAGAAATCCGTTGTTCTGATCATCTAATTGTAAGTGTTTTAATGATCCAAACATTGTTTTAAGCTAAGGGTTTTAATATCACGAAAATCCTACGGCTAAAATGGGTGTTACGCGTGATTTTGTGATCTACGCATAAGCGTATGATCACATAATCATTGTGTGTGTGTTTTTGGTTAAAAAGATTGTTTCAAAACGTGCCTTTAGCATCAATGATGATATCTTTATCCTCAAATCTTACCCAGAAACATAAATTGATTGAATTTGAAACTTAGGGTTTATGCGTGAATTTGGGTTCTTCTAAATGAGAAGTGTTTTTGGTCTAAATATTGCTGGGTTATGTTCATATAATGTTGAATTAATCATATCTTTGCTCTATAACCACCCAGAAACACTGATTAATTCAGATTTTGAAATTAGGGTTTAAGGTTCATAAGATTGGGTATTTTTGATTCACCATGAGTTAGATGTTATAACTTGGTATATATGCTCATACAACACCTTAGAGCTACCAGAAAAAGTTTGGTGCATAATCCATGGCTAGATTCCATACGCGTAGATCTAGGGTTTAGTCTACGCGTATGCAATTCTACGCATAACTGTTTAACATATGTTGATGCCATGTTCTATTGATAAACTGAATGTATGTGTCAATATTGATGATTTGATGGATTTATTTCAGGATTGCTACACTTATAATTCAGAATCAAGGTCATTTGATTATCTACGCATAAGGATTACCTTACGCGTAGATTGTTATGCGTAAGACTTGTCTTACGCGTAGCTTCTACGCTTAAGGTTCTACAGTGGGACTACGCGTATCCTGTGAAGGATATGCGTAAACAGTGACCTCTACGCATAAGGTCTACTCTTACGAGTAAGCCTTACGCGTAAGGTTCTTATACGCCTACGCGTAAGCTCTACGCATAAGGTCCCCTATTTCCTACGCGTAACATTTCTTACGCGTAAGATAGGATCCTACGCATAAGCTTTCGCCTACGCTTATGTCACGACTGTTTACGCGTAACTTTGTCAATACTACGCTTAAGCCATTTTGACCTTCATTATGAATTGTTACGTGTACAAAACTTGTTAATAAACTTATCATAACGTCACGAATCCAATAATGTCACTAATAAACCAAAACGTTTGATATGTTGTGAACAATAAGTGATAACATAAACTTTAAAACTTAAAGTTAACTAACTCACGATACATTTCACGACGTCATTAGACTATTGGACATACAAGTGACTTAGGACTCGTAACAATCATTGACGTTGTACATTAAATATCTAGACAATAAGACCTTCTGTTGACTAACATTATGTCTTCGATATGTTGGTTCTTTTGGCTAATACTATTTCGAGATCACGACATGGTCGCTCAACCAAACATGGATGCACCAAATGTTCTCTCCATTGCCGATATCTATCCTCATGGCTATCCAATGAAGATTGGAAAGAATAATCTCGAGTTGACTTCAAGACTCTCACTTGCTCGAGTCTTCATGCTTAATCGCTATTGACATTCCGAGGTCTCATCCATATCGAACATGCTCACACATTCGCAGCAGCCTCCGAGATCTATATCCAACAGCCTGAACACCATGGAAAGGGTCAAAGGAAGGATGCGCGTGACGGTGACTCGAACCACAAACAAGTCACCATCACACTTGACTTAAGGGTCGTTCTCTTAATTCTCAAGTCGAACCTGACAAACTTTATGCCACACCTACTGAAGAGCTCACTCTCCAATTCTTAATCGATATCGGTTATGATGAGGCTACAGGAGTAATCACTAAGCACTCTCACGTAGAGCTCAAGAGTATTCCTCAACCTTGGAGAACACTCTACATGATCATCACCAAGTCCGTTTCTGGTCGTGATAGCGGCTATGAGCATCCTAAGCTCATAGAACTGCAAATATTTTGGGCATTCGTCAACATGAAGCACATCGCTATTGAAGCTCTGATTTGGGATGATATGATGTCTTTTCTCAACAAACTAGGCTCAAAGATTCCATACATCAGATACACTAAACTGTTGATCCAAAGAGCACTTGGACTACATTCTGACGTTCCCAAGAGGCTCAATAACCCTGACAATCACGACATGCTGACTGAACCTATTCTGTCCATCAGAATGAAGGAATCGTCCACAAAGAAACAGTAGCGGTGTTACAGATTACCGCTAATCGAAGATGTCGAAAGCTCAAACGCATAACGTGTATCCGGAAGCAAGACGACAAGGCAAGGTTGGTCACCTCGATGAAAATCTTCGGAACTCCTACTCGGAGAACTAGAAGAGGAAGTGCCGGAAGTGTTACAAGTTCGAGTCACAAAGGAAGTTTCCCAAACGAAACCCTCCGAGAAAAGGTTTGTTCCGTGCAGAAGCTACTCCCATTCCTAAACCCAAACACGAATCAAACAACACCTTGAAGACGTAAGTTCAAGGTGCAGACATCGATGAGGAGGTTCTCCACTCTGAAACCGCTAAGGATGTGTCTGACACTCCAATAGTACAGAAACCTCCAAGTCCTCAAGATGATAAGGGTAAAGGAAAGACTCCGGTACTTGTACCTTATGATGCTGAAAGCTCAGAAAGTGAAGAAGAACCACTGGAGACAACTTACAGAAAGAAATTGCATCAACTTAGACATGAACACAAAGCTGATGAATTTGCTAAAGAGCAAATGGGTGGACCCGGAGGAACTAGTGGTGCTGCTCCCTCCGAACCATCTCCTGATGCGGTTAATCAACCCGATAAGGGAGCTGGTACCACCACTCTTTTGCAACAACAACAGTTTGTGGAAGACACTATGGAGTTTAATTTTGAGAATCCAGAAACGAATGAGGAAAAGAAGGATAAAGAGTCTGATTATGACGATTTTCTTCTGGACAATCCAACTGAAACTCAGAAGGAAACTTCTGAACCACCGAAGGACCCAGAGTCTCCTCACATCTCCTCTTCATCCGACTCTTCTTCACATTCATCTCCACCACCATCAACGAAATCAACAAAATCCTCATCCAAATCCGTGAAGAAACCAAAATCTTGGGTTTCTCAAGCTCATGAACGGATTCAAAAGCGATCAAAGAAGTCGAAAGAAAACGCCTTAACAAGAAGTCAATTTCTTCACGATCACATACAAACATATATATAGAGATAACGAAAAGAGGAACAAGGAAAGGAAGTTTGTGCAGAATTCATGAAGAGTCATCGCCGTGAGCAACTAAACGAAATGATTGAAGATTACACAAACAGTACCTTCATGACAACGTTCCTAGACTTACACAGAGATGTTTACCGACAACTCTATCCAAACACTGTTGCACCGGCCAAACAGCGATGAAGTCAACACCGATGTATGTCAAGATCAATCCTGTTGATCCCAAAATCTTCTCGACGCTGAATTAGTTGATCGATTGGTCGCTGGCTGCCTAAACGTTCCGCAATGCTTGCCTCTCATGAAAGCAAACTGTTAGAAGCTTTGTTGGCATTCCAACTTAATTCGCATGCCGAGAAGAAGTCGAGAGGCCTAAACGTCATAGAGACGATGATGATCGGGATCGGGATAAGACCGACGAGGCTAAACGTCAAAAGATGTCCGTGAATCCTCCTCGATGCCACCTCCTCCAAAACCAATTCTCGCACAACAAAAGTCTTCTCCACCACGGTCTTCAATCGATAAACCTCGGGACGATTCCGAGTTATCACCGTGACTCGTAAAACGGTGATCACTTTGAGTATACGGGTGGTGACGATGAAGAGGTCCCCGAGCCCCAACAACAACCCTCCTCTCCCAAACAAGTGAAGAAACCCGAATCATCATCAAGGCCTTCTAAGAAAAGAAGACGACTCAACTCGATGTCGTCTCATGGCTTGATGACGATACAACCGCAGAATTTGAATGGTTCTCCACTCTTGTTAACAACACCCCTACCCAAGAAGGTCAAGAATTGGTAGACGGTAGTACATTGGAGCATGCAAAATCTTGCAAGAACGATTCCGTGTGAAGAAGATGACGAACCGAGTTGAAGCGCATCAAGAATGACGCATTCCTTCATTGAAAAATAGCTCGGAAAGTGCGATCGAGGTTGAATATCACCTTGAAAACATTGCTCGAGCCATGTCTAACAACATGGATTGGCTCAACCCGAAGCAAACATCGACTTCACTAAACGAAACAATCCTCCATACTACACCGATGGACCAAACCTCTACCAACAATCGGCCAACCGGAAGAACCAAGGATTCCTTTCGACATTTCTTCAACAAAGACCGGATTTTCTTCTCCATGGTGGCGATGGTTCACGAAAATACGCTACATCTTTGACTCTTCCATTCCAGTGACTTGTTACTCAAACCGCATAGCTATCGAGGAACGTGCAACTCACTTGTTTTCGACAACGCAAGCATACGACCAAGATGCATTGTATGGGATTCATCATTGGCCCGAACGCCGACGAATCTACTACGCTCGCTCGGTTCAAGTCTCAACATGCGATTATAGCTCTAAGGACATCGTGGCCATCAAACACATTGATCTCAAGTCTAAGTGGGACTACACATTCTTGAAGAATATCATAGTCAAACGACAAGATGAACAGACTATGAATTCTCGAAGTCGACTTTGAGAACTTGTCACTCAACGACATCGAAGACATGTACCTTGCCAAAGTATGTGGTCGTATGAGACAGCTCTCGATCGAAGTTCAACGTGAATTTATCAAGTCACTTCTCATCTTCATTAGACGATTGTGATCAAAGAACGTGTCGAAGATATCCGATGGTCGTTGAATCTTATCGAACGTAAACTTCACTCCACCACGCCTAGATCTTCCCGACATCAACCACTCACACAACTCACGCCATCGGCCAAACCTTTCGGCATTGTTTACCGCAGATGAACTTCGCAGAAATCGCTTAATGGCGTGTAGTGAGCTCCACAAATTCGGGATCATACCTTGAAGATGGTTAGAGATGGATTGGCATACGATTGAAGGATATACGATCAAGGTTGGGAATCCTAAGCTGGAACTCTCGTGACAGAGGAATGTGAGGCGGATCATCACTATGATTGATGAACGGTTGTTCGTGGGGATCGCCTGACGCCTGAGAGCTATGTTGGTGGTAGACCCAGGATAAACATCACCGGCTTTCAACGCCTGCGCGCACTCTCGGGAACATCACCGCACTTCCGGTACCCCTTGAATTGCTTCCTTCATATGATTTTGGATGAATGATTATATATGTGAATGGCTTGTGCACACATAACAGTGTACAACCCGCAATTGTCAAGAAAGGACCCTGTGGTACGCCTCAGTGCCACAATCCTTTTATAAAAGGAGCGAAAGCTTCTTATTTTTGAGTAAAACCTATCAAACCTTTCATTTTTTCAAGGTTTTGCTCAAAAAGACAAGTACTTCCCCATATGATTTCAAAACCTCAACCGTTTATATCACTAGTTGAGGGGGAGTACTTGATGAAAACTTTGTTCACAAATTGTTCACAAGTGGTCACTCTTCCCGCAACACTCAAAATGGTCATATTTATTCTCAAAATGTTTCAAAAATAACATCTTATATGCCATTTTTGAGGGGAGAAAATTGTGTGATAAGAAATATGTTTTGTAAAGCAACATGTGCAAGCCCTTGGCTTTCTCGTGTGCAAAGACTTAACCAATGAATTGACGATCCTTAACTGCTCGCAACTCGAAAAGACTTGTCCTCGACGGGTAATAATTTCAAGCTAGTTCGCTAGTGATGTAAACGTGTCTCGCAAAGGACTTGTCCGAGTAGAAAGTACCATTCGAGAAACTTTTGGTAGACATGAACTCGACGGGTTTGACAACCTCCCAAGGTTTGTCTACACCATCAAGGTAGTTATTAGAGCTAGTTGTCACCTAAAAGTCGACAATGTAACTCTTTAACTATTCAACGTAACCGTGTCTCGCGGAGATTGTCTATCTTTAGTGGATCAATTCAAAAGTGCGCTCTTTCCTCACCGTGCGCTTAACCATTAAAACTATTAAGCACATGTGGAGGGGAGTATTTATGCAAAACTTATCTCTCACTGTGGTTCAAACATGTTTTCATTTACAAACCCTTTGAGAGATATTGTTTACTTACAATGGTTATAATGGCAAACATAGGTTAGTCATGGAGTTATAAGGTGACTAAGGTTAGGAATAACTGTCCTATGATCCGCCAGAGTCGGAGGATCTACCCAAGGACACTACCATTAGTTAGTGTTAGAAGTCCTTAGGAATGATTGTAAAAGGAGAAAATGAGAATCGGAGAAAGAAGGAGTTGAAGAATCAAAAGAAATGCAAAGTAAAGGGTGAAAAGAAATAGCCCTCCGTTATTCAACTTAGGGCGACACCGGGTTCAATTCATATACTCTTGGTTGTCACCAAATGACACCGGTATTGAAGATTAAAGTCGTCATGGACCCGGTGGCGCATGCACTAAACCTTCTTAGCCACTCAAGTTTCTCTCCACGAAGCTTGTTTCATTCTCAGGAACCCTACATAAACTATTGGCTTTCTCTTGAGATCGCCGGTATTGAAGAAGGAGACCCTCCCTAGTCTCCGCCAGAAAACCAAAACGCACTATTGAGTCTAGAGCCATGAGATTCATCAAAAGATCTCTTAGGAACACTTGACATTTAATCACTTGTTGATCAACATTAAGGTCTTGATGATTCGGTGGTTCATATCGAGTCCTTCACGGATCTTAGCAACTGTCGAGAACATTTATGAGAGGTTCACATCCGTGATCCTCGGTGATTGAATGGAAACTCCGCCGGTCTACATCAAATGACCCGACAGCAGTCGCTTCGGTAACTCCCGTGGATTACGCGGAGTGTGTCTCAAACGGTCTACATCAGAGGTGATGCTTCGTATACCTCGACTCATCTCGAAATGTAGATGTACTTTGGTACATCGCGTTATCTCACTTGTGGGACTCCAGTTCAGAACGGCCTTTGTAAGAATTAGAGTTGTGTTTTCACACTATGTCATTAACACTCTCAAAGTTCAAACTTGTAAGTGCTTGAAACCGCTTATTTCTAACCGTTTGCAATGTTTTCTTCTTATGGAAGCTCGAGCGGAATGATCGTCTTGATTCTTCTCATGCTCACGCCAACATCATCACTAATGGAAGTTCTATTCAAAAGCAACACAACCGTCGAATGATTCTTCATCAACCAAAGAATCTACATAGTTAAAGACTTAAAGAACTTCATCAAGATTGATTTCCACCGTCAAAGAGCGTGTGAGCATGTTGAAGAATGACGTGGAGACACCGGAGCAATGAAGGCACTGAGACAGATCGATGCTAACAACATACTATCACCTTCACCACAAAGAACTAATGATCAAAGAACAAAGTTAAAGATGACGTCAAAGCATAATCGTTCTAAGAAAACGATCTCTACACCGGGAGAGATTGTTCGAATCAAGACAATTCCTCTCACAAGAAAGAAGAATGTCGAAGACGCCACACTACTATTACATCAACGCCTTCACCGCTTACATTCATATATACTTGAGGGGAGATTGTTGGAATCACTCCTAAACAAGATTTCAAGTATTTATATTTCATATGTAATAGGTAGCTTTGTTATGGCCTTTATGTTTGTTTAAGGTCAAGCTTATGTAGAAGGCCCATAAGCGAGATCCAAGCCCAATAAGGAATAGGGAAGGAGAGGAGTGTTGCCCTAGCTCCTTGCCTATAAATACATTGTAATAACCTTCATTTGAAGGTTGGTTGTTCAAGTTATTCTCTTTCACTCACCCTTTGCATAACCGGTCATACTATTACGTGTGTGTGTGTGTTTAGCTTGTTCATCCGCTTTCATCTCTTTCTATAAGCTTGTGTTGTAAAACTAGTGACCCTAACGTTATGGAGAATGAAGTTTTTAACTCGTGAGAATCTGTTATGATTAAAAGAAAGGTCATGAAGATGAAGAAAGATAAGAAAGCCAAGTGCCATATTTGCAGGGAAAAAGGGCATGCATTCTGGGAATACAAAGACATAAAAACAGCACTGGAACTTGAACAAGAAAGAGAGATAAGTGAGATGGTTATAGCAGAAGAGGCCGAATACAAAGAAAAGGTCTATCTTACTGGAAACTATGTGGTGAAAGGTACTGATTTACATAATTGGAACAATATTTGGTATGCTAGTGACTCCTATCAGTTTCATATGTGCCCCACAAGAGCCTTATTTAATGATATAGAATATAAGTTCAAGATGATAGGCAAAGAAGAGCATGAGAGAAAATTTATTTTCTCATATGGAGTGGGAGATGTCATAATTAGAACTGATGTAGGGGAAGTAGTGGTGAAGTCTGTACAATATACTCCTGAGGTATCTTCAAACATGATTAGTTTAGATCTACTTAAGACTCAAGGGTATAGGACAGAAATTGATGATGGTGTATGTAGCATATTTTACATGTACCATGATGAGAACAATGTTCAGACACCACTGTTAGGAAAAGGAAAAGAAAAGGTTGATATGAAGGAAGTTATCAATGTTTTTGGAGGATCAATTCAAACAAATGGATCCCACTGATGAATGCTCTCTCATTAAGGGCATAGAAGATCTAGATTGGAACAAGAATGATACACAGGATTATATTAATGAAGATTACATCAGTTATAATGGTACTCTTTATGCACTCAAAGTTAATTCTTTTTCAAGGTACATATCATTGATGAAACTGTTGGAAAAAGATGATCTTATGTATAGAAACTGGGAAATCTTCAATAAGAGATTCATTGATTTGGTCAGGTGGTTTTATTTGGTGCATCTCAACTATGATACACTGGATACTATACCACCAAGGGTTAAGGATGTTGAAATAAACTTGCTTTGTTCACACAAGGCTGTTGAGAGTATGGGGGGTTATTTCACTGTCACCATGGGTGACAAGTGGGGTACAATTGCACAATTGCAAGGCTTGGACAAAGAAGATGGTAACACAGTTAGAGTTTGCTACAGAAATTTCATTGATCTCTTAGTTATTTACTATGAAACTGCAAGTAGTACTTGGGGTGAAATGCACAAAGAAATAGGTGAAACCAACAAAAGAAGATGGCCAAGGACCTATCTTGCGGAGGAAGATGCAGTGATGGATAGTACAAGTGGAGATGGAGCAACCAGGTTTGGAGTCAAGCTAAGCAATGCAGAACAAGAAGGATATGAAAGCAGCAAGGATAGCAATGATTTTCAGATCATTGCCTGAAGAAAAAGCAAGGAAGATTCAACAGTGAAGGACTTGACCCTAAATCAATTAAGGGGGAGATTGTTGGCCCTTGTTAATTGCATTTGAGTCAAGTATACTTAGTAGTATTATTATGTTTAGTATTTTTGTTTTATGGACATATTTGTGATCATGTACTTGGACGAATTAGGCCTGCACAAAATGGGTCACTGCAGCCCATATTATGGCAGTTATTGTGGCAGTTACCAATGACAGTTATCCCCAAAAGACACAACGTTTGGCGGGAAACCATAACTGCCATTTGGTGCCTTTTAGGAACATATAAATATGTAGATTTCTGTAGAAATCATTCAACTTTATCAACTTTATTTATGCAATACATGTTCTTATTATTTACCTTGTATCCGTTGTTATTTCACTGAACTTATCTGTTTTACAATTCCATTATCAATACTATGAAGAACCTTTTGAAACCAAGAACTTTTGGCAACAAACATGTACACATACGTTATCAAACAAGGACGGTCCAGAAATTGATGATATCTTCCAAGAAGATTCCGCATCACCATCATTATCGTTACATGTAAAGCCCAAATATATACCCCTATTTCGAAGTTAGAGGGAATGGTTTCACGTGAGATTGATCGGCAGCCACAAACTGATATACAATTCCATCGATTTCAATTGAACTGACACCTGGACTCTTTTCTATACCCCTATTTCTCATTCTTCTCACATTGCTCGCCTTGTGCCAATCTCCGCCTGCAGCATATATATTCGAAAGAAGAACAAAATTTGAATCAGTGCCAGGGTTCAATTTACTAATAAACCTCATCATTTTTCCAGCTAATCTTATATTACCAGCCGTTCTGCATGCTCCTAAAACGAATCCCAATACAACTTCATTTGGTTTCATCGGCATACTCTCTATTCTTGGAGATATTCTATAATGTTTAATCATCAAGATAAAGAGTTTCAAATCTTCATCGACCAACCCTGCATGACTACACGCAGTAAGAGCACCTGTAAAAGTCACTCCATCCGGCTTCAACCCGTCATTTTATGTCCAATAGAAATACTTGAGACTCTCTTGCGGTTTATTTAAAGCAAAGCCGACAATAATTGAATTCAAGAAACCAGATTGCAGGCTTTATTTTCCTTTTGGCCTCTAAGACATTAAAATGGGTCCAACAATTATAACAGGCCTAACAGAAGTAACCAAGTTTCAGTAACGACCTTTCTTCTACACACTATACATGGTCTTCAAATAATCAGTTAAGGTAAGGTAAATTGGTGATTGGTAGTGATGTTGTTTTGAGACAAGACTTGTTACATCACTTCCACAACACTATACATGGTCTACAAACAGGCTACAACCAAGAGACTGTGTGAACAAGTTTACTGGAAGAAAATGAGAAAAGAGGTCAAGGAGTATGTGAGGAATTATGTGGTTTGTTAAAGGTTTAAACCTGAGTTGGTGAACCCAAGATTGCTACAACCACTACCCATCCCTGAGCTAATTTGGACTGAGATTTCCACGGATTTTATTGATGGCTTGCCTATGTCTAAAGGTAAGGTCATTATGGTGATTGTTGGATAGGGTGAGCAAGTATGCTCACTTCATTCATTACACTCAATCATCCCTACACTGCTCTAACTGTGGCTGAGTCATTCTTGGAAAACATTTACAAGCTGCATGGATTGCCTAAGATCATTGTCAGTGACAGAGATATAGTTTTCTTAAGTAAGTTTTCGAAGGAACCGTTTTGACTCCTACATGTCAGTCTGCACATGAGTACCGCATACCACCCTCAAAGTGATGGGCAAACTGAAGTGGTCAATAGGTGCTTAGAATGTTATCTGAGATGTATGAGTCGGGATAAGCCTAAAGAGTGGGTTCATTGGATACCATTAGCTGGGTATTGGTATGATACCCCACTTATGACACTGCTATTAACGCCACTCCCTGTCAAGTAGTCTATGGTCAACCACCCCCAAACCACATTGCATACACTCACGGTGAAAGGAGAGTCGAGGCTGTTTAAAAATTTGGTAGGGAAGAAGCAATCCAGTTACTGCGATTTCATTCAAAAAGGGCACATAAAAGGATGAAGTCAGTGGCTGATAGACAAAGGCTTGATAGTAGTTTTGCAATTGATTCATGGGTCTATTTGAAGTTACAGCCCTATAGGCAGTCTACTATGCGAAAGGATAAGTATCACAAGCTGTCTCCTAGGTACTTTGGTCCATTCAGAGTCATCCAACAAGTGGGAAAGGTAGCTTACAAGTTGGAGTTGCAAAATGCCCAAATCCACCCAGTTTTTCATGTGTCCCAATTAAAGATCCACAAGGGCATTCCACCTACTTTCAACAAAGATGGTGTCATTACAGTGGAGCCCTTAGCTGTGTTGGATTGAAGGATGGCAAAAAGAGGTAATGCATCAACAATGTATCTCTTAGTACAGTGGGTCAATGGCAGTGTAGCTAATGCCATGGGAGCTATATGGAGACATTGCAGACCGATTTCCTTCCTTTCATTTGAATGCTTGATTACGAATTACTTGAGGACAAGTAATGTTTGAAGGTGAGGGCATTGATATGCGACAAAAGTGATGGTCAACGAAAGTCAAACACCAAGAACAAGTCATAACAGATTTTCCCGCCACAATTTATTTTCCATTCATTTTACAAGAGTGGTATAAATACATTGTGTTAGCTAGTTACATATCAATCTATCAATTTGTAATCAATTTCCTCTCTCCGTAACAAACTCATATTCCTAATAACAAATCCCATTCTTTCCTCGTTTCATTTGATTTCAGTCAAGGATTTATCATTCTTCAACGCCTTTGGTTTTCTCTTCCTCTTCTTATTTTGAACTTTCTGATGGTTATCCACCACCAGAACCATATCTCTGCATGGATTTGCAAGAAAATATGTTTAGCAAGCCGAAAGGGTTTTTTTACATGGGAAAGTTACCAGGTCCAAATATCAAAACAAAAATTAATAATAATTTACTTACTAAATCAAACTCCACTGGGCTGTCACCCTCTGCAAGCGTCATGGCCCCTTCATCCGAGAATTAGCGCCATTAGTTTCGAGATGTGACTTTAAAGATAATGCAACATCTTTGCAAGAATTAAAGTGCACTTTTGAAGGACTGGTGATATGAAAGAGAATGCTTTTAGCATCGGCAATACAAATATATCTATGAGAAATGTACAAACATGTCAGTTGAAGTTTTTCTACAGGTAGTTGTTAAAATTTTCAAAAACAACGGGAAAGTCGATCTTAACCAAAGCCTCTTCTATGGCATTGCCACCTAAATCAAGTTCAAAAACAGGTTTTCTGCAAGCCGGCATTACGAAAACAAGGGGAAAGACGATATAGTACTTTGATTTCATATCAGATAAGCATTTAAAAATTAGGTTTCAACATGCTTATGGAAAAGTGTTTTATCTGCTTGAGGATAAGAAACATAAATAAGCAATCCCAAATACCCTGTATATATGTCAACCATCATCAATAATAAGTTGCATGGCATGTTCAAGTAATTTACTTGCAACATTCAAACCTTGCACATTTCACGGAGCGACTCCTACAGCAAAAATATTACTATAAAATTACAATATTATACTACTAAATAACAAAACAAACCTTGCGGGTCACATAGGATAAATCTCTTGCTAGACCACCGACCATCATACATGATGCACTCGGTATATGGTTTGATTTCCCCACACCATGTTTGACTTTTGAAGGATGGAATCCTGATGATAAACCAATTTTACTCACAATATATAAGATGATATAGAAAGATATATATGTGAAAAGTTTGAAATAAACAAAGGGAGAATGTTTCTTCGCACCTATTTCTTTAGAGACTTTCTGAGCCAATAGTGGATGGACATTTTTCGCTGCAACGTTCCTCCATCCAATTACATCTGTCGCAGCCTTATGATGGTCATAAGGACATAAAAACATAATGAATTACAAAAGTGATGCACATTAGTTGGGAGGTAGGCACGCCAGAAGAATGAAAAATGTGACACGAAGTAGAATTGGAAGATATATACAGGGATAAAGAATGTGTGTAACTGTGTGTCAGAATTCTTTTCAATTTATAGAAAGATAATGGTTTAAATGACCGTTGGGTAACGGTCATCAATGGTATAAGGTAAACTGTCTATAGGTGAACAAGGAATATTACTTTATAGAGAAGTATATGACCGTTACCCAACGGTTACCTCTGTAACATGTATTAAATTCAAACTGAACTCCTACATTTGTTTTGAAATTTACATGTATTAAATTCAAACTGAACTCCTATATTTGTTTTGAAATTAGAAGAAAATTGACCGTTATCCAACGGCCTAAAGCCAAACAACAAAATCAAACTCGTATGGACACAAAAGTTTAGATGTACCAAAATTTAAAATATACTACCCGTAGCTGATACTTTCTTTTTGGCATGTGTTAATGATAGAAAGAAAAACATACTTAATTTTTAAAGAAAAACATAGAAGAAAATTGACGGTTATCAAATTAGTTTGGACAAAAAAGTTTAAAGTAGTTGGTACTTTCTTTTTGACATGTATTAATAATTAAATAAAAAAAATAGTATAAATATTGTCAATTTTTTAATATGAAGGACTTGTGGACATGCTAAATGTGTCCAATTCTAGCATAGGAGCTAAGGAGCTTAAACAAGTCACATATGCTACATCTAAGCGTTGTGTGTCTGATGACGTATTATAAATTGCTACAGCGAATTTCCTTGAAAGAACTGGGGTTAGTTAATTAGGTAAATATTCCGTGTATAACTGTATATGTGTGAGGTAAGAATCATGTCTACAAAGGCTTCCATCTTTAACTTTCCTCTATTTTCTGTGAGATGAATTTCCTTACAAAGCTAAGTTGGGTTTTCTTGTCAATTTCGACAGCACCCATTGGAGAAAGAGGCAGCTCAAAGAATGGAATGAGAACAAAAACATTTTCTCGAAAGGGAATCATGCTACATAAATAAAATGATATTAAAGACGTTGTTATTGATGCCATCTGATGCGAATATAATCAGCAAAAACTATGGAGAAACATATGAAAGATTTGTTGTAATGGGATCCATGTTAAAAAAATATGTACCCGGCCGCAACATTGAACACTAGACATCCCATGGCCAATGTCATCCACTGTGGGCATTAAGTCTCTAAAGTAATGTTTTTGTGCGTTATCCTTGTATGCATCATTGAACACTCTTCTCTTAGTGGACACTCTATCATGCCAATCCTTAATATCTCATCTTAATATTGAGTGTATTATACCTTTGTGTATTTGTTGGTCTGCAGGATAATAACATATGACTAACGGTTAAACAGTTTAACGATCTTTCATAAAGTTTTATTTAGTTGCAAAGTTCAAAGAAATATATGAAAAATATAAGCATCTCCAAAAATATATGTACAGTATCCAATAGAAAGATGATGTGACGCTAAGGTGGAAATTAAAGTGGTGTGACTGCTGTGAGTAGTCTAATTTCTAACCAAACATTAAAATGTTGAAGAAAAGAGGCAAATAAAGCTACCAACTAGTGCAACAAATTACATCTTTAAATTACTCGCCTGACACTAACCCTAAAAATGCAATCACTTGTACAACGTTGCATCCTTTCCACTTCTACCACTCTCAAACGAGAGAAAAACAACCTCCCTTTTATGTCAAGGCATCGCCATGTTGATTTTTGTTGTTACAAGTTTAGTTTTATGTTATATCTTTACAAATAAGTGTTACAAACTCTTTGGATCTGTTTTCAGTTTTGAAATTTAAAACATACTTGTTTCATTGTACAGCGAAACGTATCTACTTCTATACATATATGACCACTTCAGTGAAGTGTCCTCCACCAGATCCAGATCCAGATCCAGACCCATCAAGGGTGGATCCATCAAGGACTTTTCATCATGATTTATTGTTGCCATAGGTGTTTTCAAAATGGATTAAGCTTGTTGAACACATTTTATATATGCAGATTTCACAAGGACCCTTGGTCGTGACGACTAGAGAGCCCGAGTCCCCAGTGGTATATATCTCTTTATTAATTAGGGGAAATTTTGTTAAATGCTTCTTTCTCCATGTTGTTATGTTGGCAGCACCAGGAGTGTTATTTTGTCCCATAAATTGATGAAAGTGAATACATGTACAGAAAATGTTCTTATCTCTTAACTAGTTGACTAGTAGCACTAGCAACTCGATGTATACCTATAATTCTAACGTTATCGGGTTTGTTTTCGTGTATAACATGCTCATTTTGTCCGTTAAACCACTTTATAATTGAAAGGTTTATGGATATAATTTAATATGCGTATGACCGGATTCAAACTCGAGACTTCGGGATTGCACACATTACGTATGAGAGTTGATGTTAAAATAATTAATATATATAAACGTTATTATTATTAATTATTTGTCACGAAATAAAACATAACGATAGTTAATATTTAACGAAGTTAGGCTAACGGTCGTTAAATGTAAACTCAAAGGACTAGAGATGAAATTAGTAGATGGGAAGGATCTAGAATCCCTCTTGGGACTCTTGGCCGATCGGTTTGGGTTTCCAAACCCATTCCCACACAAACTTGGTCATCAAGTTAAGTTACCTATAAATACAATCTCTTGTATTCATTCATAACTTAACCTTGAATCACCAAGAACCCTAATTTCTCTTATCCTCTCCTCCCTCTTGTGTTGGCCGATCGGATACCAACCCTCCCCAAGGGTTTTGATTTTTCCAACTTCAAGATACAAGTGTTTGGTTTTATTTGTGATTCAAGAACCTAGCTTTTCACTTCAATTCGATATTAGTACGTGTGTACAAGAACGAAGAACAAATACAATTGTGTTTGTGGAGATTTGTGGGTGTCGACTTTTTGTGGGTCGAATAGTATTAAACCCTAAGTTAGGGTTTGGGATTTTGTTCCTTGTTCACGTTATCGTGTGTGTTTCTTGAATTGCTAAAAGGTACGCATATTCTTTATTCGGTTAATTCAATTACAAGTATTATTCCTATTACTTCCGCTGCATGCTTTGATGATGTTTACTTATTTTTAATAATTGTTATGATTAGTAAAACCCAACAATAATATCTACCATGGTCATATCTAGCACGAAGGGGTGTTATACTCGGTCAGGTTAATCAGCTTTAGTCAACTGATGAAAGTAAATTGATGAACAAAAAATGTAAATTATCTGTTAAGGAAGTAACGTTATAAATACCATACCATCGATTAATAAGAAATTTGTTTTTTAAGGTATCCTGTTGTAGTTAGTCACTAACTTATGATACCAATAGTATATAGTGATATACATATACATAATAAGAAGGGCAAATCACTTGGAAAATGTATTTAACTTGTCATCATTACTTCTTCTATGCATCAATTTTTTTTTTTTTTTTTTTTTTTTTTTTTAATATGGGTCATTCTACGCAAATTCGGCCTTTTTTGGGTATTATTGATGTAGTGATTACCATTACCCTTCATGTTACATAAAAAGTCCATGTGGTTTTGCCAAGATTGCATCCACCGTCCCTAGGTTAAATTACATAAATTGTCCCTATGGTTTGGCGAAAATTGCATCCGCCGTTCCTAAACTTATTTTTTTTTCGGATCCTTCATTTTGACCCATTTCGTTTATATACGTTTTTTTACATGTTTTTATATGCGTTTGTATATATGTTTTTATCTACTTTTTTATATACGTTTTTATATACATTTTTATCTATGTTTTTATATACCTTTTTATATACGTTTTTATCTACGTTTTTATCTATGTTTTTATATACGTTTTTTTATGCGTTTTTATATAGATTTTTATAAATGTTTTATCTACGTTATTATATACATTTTTATATACGTTTTTATCTACTTTTTTATATATTTTTTTATATACTTTTTTTTGTCTACGTTGATTTCTACTATGATTAGTCTTAGTTGTAGGAGCTGATGCCACATGGGAGCTGTACTTGGGAACTCCTGGATTTTGCATTTATGGATTATTTAACCTTCTCCCATCTTCTATAGTAAACTACATGAGTCATTCGAAGCACAACAATATTTCTTTGGAAAGAAATACAAGTTTCATGTTACATTATTCAGCTCGAACCAATTTTTAAAACGAAGGCCTTTACTCATTGGGGTTGTTAAGTAAAAAGGAATAAGCCATAAGTTCTGTTTTTTCTACATGAATCACACCAATTTTTCTCTCCGAATGTTGAGTAAATATTGGTTTAATGATATGAGATATTACATATTGATCCAACTAACCATAACATATTAATTTTCACAATTTATTTTCAATTATTTCTTAAATTTGTGTTGCTCATTTCAACTTTAATTTCCCTATCTCCAAATTAAGTTAATCCAAAGGTCCCCCAAAACCAATTCTCATCATGAAGGAATCCAAAAAATTTAAGGTAGATTGGCCTCCCTTATGAATCGTCAAGAAAGCGAAGGGAAATTATTTTTATTTGAATTTACCTTACCTACCTGGGTAATATCGGTTTCCCTTTGGTTTGATACAAAGGGAATAATTAAGTAAAAGAATGAATTAACCATTCAAAAAAAATAATCCAACAATTTTCCCTTATTTACCCAAAGATGGTTCGAGCCATATTGAGGAAAATAATGATAAAAGTTCCATCCAATTTGGAGGTGTAATGGAATACATCGGACAATAAAATTTCATGAATTTCATTAATTACCTAAGTTGAAGGTACTAATGGAAATAATGGAACGGATGATTGAGACAAAGAAATTGATTAAATTATCTTTAAAATAATAAATTCAATTGAATTAATTTATTTTTACCAAATTATAATGTATTCAATGATTATTATTTATTCAATTTTTTTCAGTTAATGTATTTTCATTTTTTTCAAAGATTTCTCATATTCTTCCTTTACTAAGGTTTAATAACATATGTGAAAAATTTTTTTGTTAAGTACAAAACAATATATCCAAATTTTTCAGAAAAGGTTTCCTTAAATATGGACATTAAAGAATTACAACTATTTAAAAGTACTTTAAAATCCAACTTCAATGTCCCTTTAAGGGCCTTATAAAAGAATGTTTAGCATAAAAATTGATTTTCAAAATTAAATTTTAACAAATAAAGGTAAAATTTTTATAAATTGATTAACCACCAATGTTAATATTATATATATTACACATATAATAATAAATATATGTATGTTAATAATTATTAAATTAATATAATAAGATAAATTAAATAAAAAAATTAATAAAATTTAATTAATAAATATTATAATAATATAATAAACAAATTTACAAATCAAATTGGATATCATAACTAACGATTTGATAACTAAAGCTAAAGTGATCCCAAACACTTTTTTTATTTCAATAATCAACTTATTCAATAATAAAATATTTAACCAAACTTTTCTAGCCATTTTAAGTTTACCCATAATAAGGAAATTTTTTTAAATCACTTAATTAATATAAAGATTTATTTGTCATAAACATAAACAATTAAAAAATTAACATTAAATTAGTTGATAAGACCAAAATAAAAATAAAACCAAAGTAAACATATAAAAGCTTCAATAATTTCAATTAAATTCAAAAATGTTGGAACCTATACTAAAATGATATATGTAAAAAACTATTAACCGCTAAAGATATATATACATAATTTCAATATAAAGGTTAACAATTTTTAACAAATGTAATCTTTTATAATAAGAACTACCATAGGATAAAATTTAAAACACCCATAACTTATTGACCTAATTAAAGCCATAACATTATACAAAGTTTCATTAGTTTTGATAAGGAATAGAAAATTAAAAATTAATTAGGAAAAATGGTTAAGGTAAAAAATATATTAAAAATATTAAATATCTTTTATTAATTAATAAAATATAAATAATTTATTATTATATAATAAATATATTAGATAATAAAAATACATTTATAAATATATTAAACATAAATACAAATTTAATAAGGGTTTTTTAAATTAGAAAAATGCCTTAAACCCTAAGCACAAAAATCAAACCATATTCAACAAAAAGTAGCTTCCAACTTTAAAGTCACGAGCTTAGATTAAAACCTAAATTGACTTATTTGATAAAAATTAAACCTTAGTTTCAATTGTTTATCAAATTTTAACATTATTTAAACATAATTAAATTTTATATTATATATTAACTTAATTAATATATTTATAATTAAATATATATTTATAATAAATATATATATAATTATTAAATAATAATTTTACAATTTCTTATTATAAATTATAATTTATTAATTTTTTCAACAAATTTAATCAACAAAAATACATCTTAGTCTATTAAAAACACTTATGAATTAAAACAATTATAAAAGTATATTATTAACATTCAAAAAGCTTATTCAAAAAAGATTTTAACATTGTTATATTTATTACAAACCTAAGTATAAAGTTAGCAATAAACCAATTTTACTAATTATATTATACATAAACCAATAATTCAATTTTTAAAAAAAATTTTTAGTATAAATTCCAAACCTAAAAATATTACTTTCTTAATTAAGGACTTTCAAACAAAGTACCTTTTATAAAACTATTAAATATAAACCATTATTTAAACACTAAAGGTCCATAGCCACTCTTAAATAACCAATTTCCTTAAAAAATTTACTATTAAATGACAATAAACCCAATTAAAATTTAACAATATACTTTACTACTAAACAAACAACTAACAACCTAATTCAGCTAAAACCAATTTCCTTTGACCTCTAACAAACCATTATAAACTCAATCCCTAAAACCCCCAATTTTGTTCCTTAAAATCCAACACCTACCAATTGATTAAGATATCTAGCCATTAAAGCCAAGGGGAATTAAATCTAGGGAATCAAACCTTGGTCTTAAAGCATTGAAAAAATCAACAGTAAACTTCAAATCCACATCCTTCACAAAAGTATCTCCAAAATATTCTAAATTCAACATTAAAAACCCTTTTCTTCTTCTCATAATTTCAAAACATAACACTCCTATAATTTTAAATTTTATAGGTTTTAAGCAATAATAAATGGAATAAATACTTAGTCTATATTAAAAGTTTTTTTACTAAAAGTAGTAACCAAAACCCTTTTAAGCTTTAACTTTATAAATTTAAAAATTTAAGTAAATTTTATATGACATTCAAATTCCCAAAAAAGAATTTGAGTTATAGAATTTTGTTAAACAAAGCTTATTTATAATAAATAATAATAATAATAAAGTTCAAAGAAGAAACTTTAGGCAAGACAGCTAAAAATTTTAACTTTAAATCACTTAAGCAAATATTTAAATGCCCAGAATTCAATTTATTCTTATTTTAGGCATTTCCTTTTATACACCTTTAAACCCAAGTTTATTTTTTTAGTTATAAAGTAAAGAACTAAATTTTAAAACTTAAAGATCGTTAATTTCCAAAAAATATTTTCTAAAAAATTGTTTTCTTTTTTATTTTCGCAAAAAAAATTTTTAAGGAATAGTGTTAGTTTTTGATTAAATAAGTTTATTGCTTATAAATATAAAAAGTTTCATGTTGTCCCAGGAAGGAGGAAAATTTAAAAGACTTATATTCAAAGAGAATGGAGTAAAAGAAAGTTAAATTTTAGCTAATTCCAATTGGGAAAGACGTAAGAATAGAACCCGGTTAAGTTTCATTATAAGCTAAACAATTGAACCCTTGCCCCCTGCCCATAGCTAAATTCACAACTCATTATTAATGTCCAAATGGAGGCCCAAAGTCTATCCCTTTGGAAAACCAAATTCCAACCATTGGCCTGAATATTTTTATTCAACCAAATTTGGTAAATTTTTTCATTTATCTAACCCAAGCTTGTCCAAATTTCCCTTCTCATATTTAAATTTCCAAGTCCATTTTGAGGCATTCATAAATTCCATTAGGTTATAAAATGAACTCAAATTTCTCAAATAAATTCTATTAATCAATTTAGCATTTCAAAGTTATAGGGATTGCTCATGATATGGACAAACCACATGACTGTGTTTTTCAATTTCCTCATTTATAAAATGCCAAGGACTTGTTGGACATGTTCTTGTATTATGGCAAGCCATGAAGCACATGCCTTTAGCTAAAGTCTACAATTCTTATGTACCTTTATCTAGCTTATCGAGTCAAAGAACATAAAAGTTAAACCGCTATTAATTATATGCAACAATTTAAAGAGGTGAGAAATAATCGGCAAATTCAGCCCGCTTCATTAGGATTCAAGGTATAAAAATCAAGCCCAAGTTGACAAATACCTTTGTGTTCACGGGATCATGACTTGAAGAACACATTAATAACTTAAAATGATGATGTAAGTCCAATCAATGTCGGCCTTAAATGATGTATTTATTAACGGGTCTAGACTTCAGAATGGGATTTTAGCAACTTTTGTAAACAATATTGTTTTGCAGTTATTCTATGTTGCATGTGTTTTGTGGGGTTTCCAGGATCGAATGATCCAAACAACAACATGTATAATTATCATTGAAAGGAATAATAAAAGAACCACGAATATGGGTTGAACCCTTTATAACCGATATATAAAACTGGAAGGGTTACTTATTGACTTACGTGATCCTATCTATATATACTTATAGGAGCGGCGCAATTGAACATCCAAACGTTGTGTTGTTTGGGATGTAACCGCTTCCTACTAACTACCCTAACGCCTACGAATGGGCTGTATGGGTTAACATATTTGGACCCATGTTGCAGACTTAATTCGATCCAATTTACAATTCATAAAACATAATACATACTCAACTATAAGTCTTAACATAAACAATAAACATACTTTGATCTAAATATATTAGAGGCTAACATTCTACTTACAGCTACAAGGTGATTCGGTTTTGCAAGTCTTTGTTATTCCTAACTGGATTATCTCGCTATGTTTCTTCCTCCTAGTTGTGGTACCTTAACTTTAGTTCTGTCTGTATTGCTATTCTAAGATGTTGGGTTTGATATACCCCTAATTGTTGAGTTCGGATATTAAGCGTATGGTTTTACTTTATCAAACAAGGACGGTCCAGAAATTGATGATATCTTCCAAGAAGATTTCGCATCACCATCATTATCGTTACATGTAAAGCCCAAATATATGACAAAATAAGGTTATCTTAGTACACTAGTACAACATGTAAAATAATATGTACTGATCACTATGATTGCATACAAGTCTTGTTGTTTACTCGCATTGTTCACCACATTAACTCGAAGATACCCGAGATCATTAGTTCATGAGATAGGTTGTCTAACATTTTGTAAATATGGTCCGACTTCACATGAGATTGATCACCACCACAAACCGATAAATTCCATCGATTTCAATTGAACCGACATCCGGATTCTTTTCTATACTCCTGCTTTTCATTCTTCTTCTCACATTGCTCGCCTTGTGCCAATCTCCGCTGCGGCATATATATTCGAAAGAAGAAAAATTTGAATCACCGCTGTGGTTCAATTTACTAATAAACCTCATCGCTTTTCCTGCTAATCTTATACTACCACCGCTCGCATGCTCCTAAAACGAATCCCAATACAACTTCATTTGGTTTCATCGGCATACTCTCTATTCTTGGAGATATTCTATAATGTTTAATCATCAAGATAAAGAGTTTGAAACCTTCATCGACCAACCCCGCATGACTACACACAGAAGAGCTCTGTAAAAGTCACTCCATCCGCTTCAACACGCATTTTGCGTCCAATAGAAATACTTGAGACTCTCTTGCGATTTCCATTTAAAGCAAAGCCGACAATAATTGAATTCCAAGAAACCGATTATGCTTAGACATGCCGTGAAAGACTTGAACCGTGAATTCAGTGGAAACGCATCTACAATACATGTCAATCAATGAATTATTTATCCGGACATTATCCATCAACATATTTCCCTCCTAAACAATTCGATGAAGCCATAAGCCTAATCCAAGTGCTCCTAAATTTGCACACGCAGAGAGTGCATAAACAATGGTAACAAAATCAGTGAACCCCAGAGGCTTGCATTTCTTGAAACCACTCCAACGCATGTTTTTAATCATGAGATAAACTCAAATAAGTATTAAAGTGGCAGGTGAAACATGAAGAAAAGGCACCTATATGCTTGAATTTGAACTAGCAGTTTATTATAGTTTTTTATGTGGTAGTTTAATGTTTAAATTGTGGGTCAGTTATGGATTTTGTTTCTTCTAGAACTCTAGTATCTAGTATAAATATGTTGTGTTTTGTAGTTTATGATCAGGGAAAATAATAATAAATAAAGTGTTGTGTGTCTGTGATCTTTCTCTTCCTTCCTCAGGAGACAACCCCATTCAAAATAGGGTGAAGGCTGAGAATACGTAACAAACTTTCTCAAATATACCGAAGTACGTAACATACAAATTTTATTATTTTTGTACGTAAATAACTTTCAAATTATGTTCAATGTACGTAATATTGACAGGTTACCAAGTTTTAAAGTTACAACATTGGTCCCTGTCGTTTGCATTCACTTTCACCGTTAGTCATTCGACATTTTTTCACTTAAAAAAATTACAGTAACGGTCCTTGTAGTTTGCTTTGACTTTCACCATTAGTCCTTTGTCTTTCATCTTTTTTATATACATTTTTTACGCGTTTTTATACACATTTTTTACATATTTTTATACACGTTTTTTACACACGTTTTTATATACATTTTTTACACATTTTTATACACGTTGTTTACATGTTTTATACATGTTTCTATACGCTTTGTAAAAACGCTTTATATCGCTTTTACATGTTTTTATACTTGTTTTTTTACACACGTTTTTATATACGTTTTTTTGCATGTTTTTATACACGTTTTGTAAAAAACGTTTTTATATACGTTTTTTACATGTTTTTATACACGTTTTTTACACACGTTTTTATATACGATTTTTACATGTTTTTATACACGATTTTACGCACGGTTTTATATACGTTTTTTACATGTTTTTATACACTTTTTGTAAAAAACATTTTTATATATGCTTTTTACATGTTTTTATACACGTTTTTTACACACGGTTTTATATACACATAAAAAAGGTATATAAAACGTGTAAAAATGTTTTACACACGCTTTTATATACGATTTTACATGTTTTATACACGCTTTTTACACATGTTTTTATATCGTTTTACACATGTTTTTATACACGTTTTTACATACGTTTTATACACGTAAAAACGATATAAAACGTAGTAAACGCTTTTATATACGTTTTTACGTGTATATAAACCGCATGTAAAATCGTGTATAAAACATAAAACGATATAAAACGTGTAAAAAACGTATAAAACATGTAAAAACGATATAAAACGATATAAAACGTATATAAAACGTGTATAAAACATGTAAAACGATAAAAACGGTACATAAAACCGTGTATAAAAGTGTATAAAAACGTACATAAAACCGTGTATAAAACATGTAAAAATGTGTATAATAACGTAAAAATGTGTATAAAAAGTGTATAAAACGTATATAAAAGCGTGTATAAAACATATATAAAACATGTAAACAACGTGTATAAAATGTGTAAAAATGTATATAAAACGTGTAAAAAACGTGTATAAAATATGTAAACAAATGTGTATAAAACGCGTAAAAATGTATATAAAAAGATGAAAGACAAGGGACTAATGGTGAAAGTCAAAGCAAACTACAAGGACCGTTACTGTAATTTTTTTAAGTGAAAAAATGTCAAATGACTAACGGTGAAAGTGAATGCAAACGACAGGGACCAATGTTGTAACTTTAAAACTTAGTAACCTGTTAATATTACGTACATTGAACAAAATTTGAAAGTTATTTACGTACAAAAATAATAAAATTTGTATGTTACGTACTTCGGTATATTTGAGAAAGTTTGTTACGTATTCTCAGCCTTCACCCTTCAAAATACATTCACAGTTGTATTATAACAGGCCTAACAGAAGTAACCAAGTTTCAGTAACGACTTTTCTTTAGAAACCCATCAATTAACTATGTATTTTTGGTGTTTCACAAGTGGAATATCTTGGGCATATCATATCAGACAAAGGAGTAGCAAAACATAATTTGAAACAGTTTAGAGGATCAGTCAACCTTTTGCTGCTCTTTTGAATAAAAATGCTTTTGTTTGGACTAAGACAGCTAAAAAGGCATTTGAAGAATTGAAAAAGGCAATGATGTTTGTCCCAGTCCTCAAGATGCCAAACTTTGAAGAACCCTTTATTGTGGAGACTGACGCTTCAGGGTATGGGATTGGAACAATGTTACAACAAGGGGGCATCATATAGCATTTCTGAGCAAAACATAGGCACCAAAACACCATACCTTATCTAATTATGAAAAGGAGTTCTGAGCAAAACATAGGCACCAAAACACCTCCTGCTCAAAGGAAATGCTTGCCTAAACTCATGGGATATGACTATGATAATAATGCAATTGATGGCCACTACCTTATCTAGTGATTTTTATCAGTGTATGGTGGAAATTTAGACCACATATGATACCTTACAAGCCCTAATTACTAAGTTGCAGGCACCCGAATCCTCTTCTACACACTATACATGGTCTTCTAACAAGCTGTTAAGGTAAGGTAAATTGGTGATTGGTAGTGATGTTGTTTTGAGACAAGACTTGTTACATCACTTCCACAACACTATACCTGGTCTACAAACAGGCTACAACCAAGAGACTTGGTGAACATGTTTACTGGAAGAAAATGAGAAAAGAGGTCAACGAGTATGTGAGGAATTGTGTGGTTTGTTAAAGGTTTAAACCTGAGTTGGTGAACCCAAGATTGCTACAACCACTACCCATCCCTAAGCTAATTTGGACTGAGATTTCCACGGATTTTATTGATGGCTTGCCTATGTCTAAAGGTAAGGTCATTATGGTGATTGTTGGATAGGGTGAGCAAGTATGCTCACTTCATTCATTACACTTAATCATCTCTACATCGCTCTAACTGTGGTGAGTCATTCTTGGAAAACATTTAAAAGTCGCATGGATTGCCTAAGATCATTGTCGTGATGAGATATAGTTTTCTTAAGTAAGTTTTGAAGGAACTGTTTTGACTCCTACATGTCGGTCGCACATGAGTACCGCATACCACCCTCAAAGCGATGGGCAAACCAAGTGGTCAATAGGTGCTTAGAATGTTATCTCGAGATGTATTAACACCACTCTCTCGTCAAGTAGTCTATGGTCCATTAGAAACTCAAGGCCTTTTAGGCTTATATTAGATGAAGAGATTGTAAGTGAAATTTAGGAAGAGAGGAATATTATTGATTGCTTAAGCTTTGCTTGATTTGCTTCATTCTTACATATGCATCACCACAACACCTATTTATACTACTCCATGGAATGTTCTAGAGATGAGATATTTCCATGGATATTCTAATACGATCTAGATACTTCCGACATCATCTTGATCATTCCTAATACATCATCATCCTTATCCTAATTCTAGATATTTCTATTACATTTAGCTACAATATTCTAGACATATCTATGGATATTTTCTAGGATTATTCTTTGTCGTTCTAGAAGCTTCCATACCATTCTACGACTTTCTAGAAGCTTCTACTATATGGGCTCGGACTAAATCAAGTTTACGATCCAACACCCCCTTTAAACTTGATTTACCGACTCAAGCATCATTCGTTGTCTTGAAAAATCTTTCTCGTTGATCGGCTTGGTGAGGATATCTCGCAACTTGGTTTCGGACCTCGTATGTATCACTTGGACATCTTTCCTTGCAATGCACTCTCGAATAAAGTGATAATGAGTGTTGATATGCTTACTCGATCATGGTATAATGGATTTTAGCTAAGTCAATGGCCGACTTGTTATCCACATAGATCTCGATCGCATCTTCTTGTTCCATGTGTAGCTCCTTTAGCATACGTCTAAGCCAAATTGCGTGACATACACATGATGTTGCAACACGTGCTCCGCTTCACAACTAGACAAAGTAATAATAGGTTGCTTCTTTGAAGACCATGTAAAAGCATTGTTACCTAGGAAGAATATGAACTCGTTGTACTTCTTCCATTGTCTTTGTCTCCACCCAACATCGCCGCTATATCCAACCAAACTTGAAGTCTTCACTTGTTGAATAAAACATTCCGTAGTCTACGGTACCTTTGATATTACGGAGGATCCTCTTTGCAATCTCTAAATGCTTTGTCGTAGGCTCTTCCATGAAATGACTAATTAAACCAACCGCAAAGAGTATGTCAGGTCTTGTACATGTCAAATAGCGCAAACTTCCAACGAGACTCTTGAATTGAGTTGAGTCTACCGCTTCTCCTCCGTCATGCTTAGAAGGCTTTGCCTTATGTTCTATGGGGGTGCCAACGGGATTGCACTTATCCATGCCAAACTTCTTTAATATCTCCTTGGCATATCCGTCTTGACTTATGAAAATTCCATCATCCTTCGCTTCACCTCAATGCCAAGATAATAAGACATAAGTCCTATGTCCGCATCTCGAACTCTTTCGTCATTGACTTCTTGAGCTCATCAATCATACTCGAGAGTTTCCTGTAAAGATCAAATCATCCACGCATAAGCATTTGAGCAAGATACTTCCATTTGCAAATTTCACGTAAAGTGCATATTCACTTAGGCATTTAGTAAAACCATGTTCTTGGAAATACTTGTCAATTCTAGTATTCCAAGCATGTGGTGCCCGCTTTAGACCATATAAGGCCTTCTTCAACCTTAGCACTTTACCTTCTTGCCCTTTGGCAACATATCCCTCTGGTTGCTCCACATAAACTTCTTCTTCAAGAAGTCCATTTAGAAATGCGACTTTACATCCATTTGGTGGATTTTCCACCTATATTGAGCAAAGAATAGCAATAATCATTCTAATAGTTTCTAAGCAAGCAACAGAGCAAATACCTCTTCGTAGTCGATACCATGCTTCGCTTGTAACCTTTTGCCACAAGTATTGCCTTGTACTTTTCCACTTCGCTTTGGCGTTTTCTTGGTCTTGTATACCCACTTGACTCAATAGCCTTTTGGCCTTTCTAAGGGTCGTCAACTCCCACGTATCATTCTTCACTATTGACTTTATCTCCTCGTCCATGGCTTGTCTCCATTTCTTTCTTTTCATAGCCTCCTCAAAACTAAAGGCTCACAATCAACGATAAACAAGTAAGGGATATTTCGCCGGTTACCTCGTGAGAGCTCCCGCAAACTTCTTGTCTTCGGTTCTCCTTCACTTGAACTTGAAGGTGATTCTTGGGTTGGGGTTGGACTTTGAGGTTGTTGGACTTCTTCACTTGATTCACCCGTCTCTTCTTCATTAGTCATAGGAAGAAAGTCATACCTTTCATTTTCCTTGATGCTCCAATCCCATGTCTCTTCTTCATCGAAATCCACGTCTCTACTCACTACCACCTTCCTTGTGATTGGATTATAGAGCTTATAACCTTTCGACTGCTTATCGTAGCCAACAAACACATGCTTCTCACTTCTATCATCAAGCTTTAATCACCTTTGGCTAGGAACGTGGACATATGCTATGCTTCCGAATACCCTTAGGTGAGAGACGGTAGGCTTCATCCCATTCCATGCTTCTTGTGGAGTCTTGTTATCTAAACTCTTTGACGGACACCGGTTCAATAGATATACTGCACAATCAACCGCCTCGGCCCAAAACTCCTTTGGCATCTTCTTACTTTTCAACATGCTTCGGACCATATTGAGAATGGTTCTATTCTTTCTCTCAACCACTCCATTTTGTTGTGGGAGTAAGGAGTCGTTAGAAATCTCCGGATCCTATTATCCTCACAAAATTTGTTAAATTCTTTTGATAAAAATTCTCCACCTCTATCGGATCTCATTGATTTAATTTTTAAACCTTTCTTTTTCAACCATAGTTTTAAAAGTTTCAAAAGCTTGGGATTTTCTTTAGAAAATATACCCAAGTTTTTCTTGAAAAGTCATCAATAAAGAGCATAAAGTAAAGATTCTTACTATAAGAGGGTGGAGTAATGGGACCACACAAACTGTGTGAATTAGATGTAAAGGCTCCTTAGCTCTTGATGTCGCTTCTTTCGGGAACGAACTCCTAGCATGCTTCCCAAGAAGGCATCCTTCACACGGTTGATTGGGATGATCAATTTGATCTAACCCTTTCACCATTCCCTTTGAGGATAATAACTTTAAGTCACCAAAGTTTAAGTGCCCGTATCTCATGTGCCAAAGCCACGAATGATCCTTCAAACAACTCTTTAAGCACTTAGCTTCATCATGTTGAATGTTTAGAAGGAACATTCGGTTTTTGGTCATAGGCACTTTTGCTATGAGCTTTCCTTCGGGATTCCTTATTGTAGCACTACGATCCTTGAAATGAATATCCTAATTTTTCTCTAAAAGTTGTCCCACGCTTAAAATATTACTTTTAAGATTGGGCGCATTGTATACGTCCGAAATATATTGGTGACTTCCATGTTTAGCTCGGATAAGTATCTTACCTTTTCCTTTCACCGGTGCCTTTGATTCGTCTCCAAAGGTGACGTTACCTTTACTTTTCTCCATCTCCACGAACAAGTCTTCTTCACCCGTATTATGGTTACTTGCAGCGGAATCTATATGCCATGGCTCTATCCTCTCTTCTTGTTCATCATGTCTTGCCATTAGCAAGGTAAGCTCATCTCCGCCTTCTACCTCCACAAGATTAGCTTTTTCTTCCACTTGTCTTGAGCTAGTAGACTCATTGGCATAATGACCATATTTACGACAGCTTGTAACATTGTGTTTGGGGCTTACCTCCTCTTGAGATTGAAAGCCTCTCCCACGACCTCTTCGATATGAAGACCATTGGTTTTCATCTTCTTTGTTGACATCTTCTCTTCCTCTTCCTCGCCCCGGCCTTGGAAACCACCACGACCTCGAAAAATACCGCATCCTCGTCCTTGCTCCTTTCTATGTAGAAAGTTCTTTCTCTTTCTTTGAAAGAGACCTTGAGTATAAAGCTTGCTCCAAGGGTTCTTTCCCCTTCTTTTCTTCAACTTCTCTTCATGGGCTTGTAAAGATCCCATGAGTTGATCAATGGTCATTGAGTCTATGTCTTTGACCTCTATGGCCACGACAATGTAATCAAAGCTTGGGGCAAAGAGCGAAGAATCTTTTCTATCACCCTTGTGTCACTCAAGCTTTCACCATTTCTCTTCATTTCATTTGAAATGGTCAAGACACAGAGTGAAATAATCCGAAATGGTTTCGGATTCCTCCATTGGAGTTTTTCGAACTCTCCTCTAAGAGTTTGAAGACGCATCTTTTCACTTTGTCGATTCCTTTGAAAGCATTTTGAAGGATCTCCCACGCTTCCTTGGAAGTAGTTGCATTTGCAACTTTTTCAAACATCGCATCATCAAGACATTGATAGATGAGTTCGTAAGTTGTCTTTGGCAAGACACTTTGATCCTTCTTTCTTGCCTTTTGCAACTCCACCCTTTGGGCGGCATTTATGGAACTTTCATCATCTACTTTCTCAACACCTTTCTCTACCATCTCCCATACATCATGTGAACCTAGTAACGCCTTCATTCGAATGCACCAACTACCATAGTTGTCTTTGGCAAGACGAGGAAATTGGAACAAGTTCATCATGCTTGACATCGTGATCTTCTAGCTCTTGATGCCAATTTGTTAGAAACTCAAAGGCCTTTTAGGCTTATATTAGATGAAGAGATTGTAAGTGAAATTTAGGAAGAGAGGAATATTATTGATTGCTTAAGCTTTGCTTGATTTGCTTCATTCTTACATATGCATCACCACAACACCTATTTATACTACTCCATGGAATGTTCTAGAGATGAGATATTTCCATGGATATTCTACTACGATCTAGATACTTCCTACATCATCTTGATCATTCCTAATACATCATCATCCTTATCCTAATTCTAGATATTTCTATTACATTTAGCTACAATATTCTAGACATATCTATGGATATTTTCTAGGATTATTCTTTGTCGTTCTAGAAGCTTCCATACCATTCTACGACTTTCTAGAAGCTTCCACTATATGGGCTCGGACTAAATCAAGTTTACGATCCAACATGGTCAACCACCCCAAACCACATTGCATACACTCACGGTGAAAAGAGAGTCGAGGTCGTTTAAAAATTTGGTAGGAAGAAGCAATCCGATTCCATCGCAATTTCGTTCAAAAGGGCACATAAAGGTTGAAGTCAATGGCGATAGACAAAGGCTTGATAGTAGTTTTGCAATTGATTCATGGGTCTATTTGAAGTTACTGACCCTATAGGCGTCTACTATGAGAAAGGATAAGTATCACAAGTCGTCTCCTAGGTACTTTGGTCCATTCGAGTCATCCAACAAGTGGGAAAGGTAGCTTACAAGTTGGAGTTGCAAAATGCCCAAATCCACCCGCTTTTCATGTGTCCCAATTAAAGATCCACAAGGGCATTCCACCTACTTTCAACAAAGATGGTGTCATTACGGTGGAGCCCTTAGGCGTGTTAGATTGAAGGATGGCAAAGAGGTAATGCATCAACAATGTATCTCTTAGTACAGTGGGTCAATGGCGGTGTAGCTAATGCCATGGGAGCTATATGGAGACATTGCGACCGATTTCCTTCCTTTCGTCTGAATGCTTGATTACTAATTACTTGAGGACAAGTAATGTTTGAAGGTGAGGGCATTGATATGAGACAAAAGTGATGGTCAACAAAGTCAAACACCAAGAACAAGTCATAACATTTTCCGCCACAATTTATTTTCCATTCATTTTACAACGATGGTATAAATACATTGTGTTAGCTAGTTACATATCAATTTATTTTCCATTCTTCTAGCTCGAATCTCTATTCTAATTCTTGAGTTCCAGTTACTTGAATAAGATATTTCCTCATTTCATTTGATTTCAGTCAAGGATTTATCATTCTTCAACGCCTTTGGTTTTCTCTTCCGCTTCTTATTTTGAAATTCTGATGGTTATCCACCACCAGAACCATATCTCTGCATGGATTTGCATCTCTTACCTCATCCTCTTCAACTACAGTCTGTAGGGGATTTTGTGTGTATCTGCAAGAATATATGTTTAGCAAGAATTAAGGGTTTTTTTATATGGGAAAGTTACCAGGTCCAAATATCAAAAACAAACATAATAATAATACCAATAATAATTTACTTACTAAATCAAACTCCACTGGGTTGTCACCCTCTGCAAGCGTCATGGCCCCTTCATCCGGAGAATTGGCGTCATTAGTTTCGAGACGTGACTTTAAAGATAATGCAACATCTTTGCAAGAATTGAAGTGCAATTTTGAAGGAATCGATATGATATGAAAGAGAATGTTTTAGCATCGGCAATACAAATATATCTATGATAAATTTACATATATAACTAATGTTATAGGATAGCATACGTCTAGAGTCTCAAATCGGTCAAAAAAGGTAGATGGACATTATCATCATTGATACCCACAAATGTATATGGTGATTGAGATCACATATGTAACTATTTATGTTATAGGATAGCATACGTCATGAAGAATAAATCATATAAGCATTTAACGGCCAAATTAGGTTTCAACATGATTATGGAAAAGTGTTTTATCATATCATATAAGCATTTAAAAATTAGGTTTCAACATGATTATGGATAAGCACACAAATAAGTAATCCCAAATACTCTATATATGTCAACCATCATCAATAATAAGTTGCATGGCATGTTCAAGTAATTTACTTGCAACATTCAAGCCTTGCACAAAGAGAAGCATTCAGCAACACTATCAATAAAAATTAAAATATTATACTACTAAATAAAAAAGCAAACCTTACAGGACACATAGGATAAATCTCCTGCTAGACGACCCATCGTCATACATGATGCAATGAGTATATGGTTTGATTTACCCACACCATGTTTGACTTTTGACAAATATAATCCTGATGATAAAACAAGTATTACTCACAATATATAAGATGAAAATAGAAAGATATATAAGGTAGAATGTTTCTTCACACCTATTTCTTTAGAGACTTTCTGAGCCAATAGTGGATGGACATTTTTCGCTGCAACGTTCCTCCATCCAATTATGTCTGTAGCAGCCTTATGATGGTCATAAGGACATAGAAACATAATGAATAACAAAAGTGATGCACATTAGTTGAGAGGTAGGCACGCCAGAAGAATGAAAAATGAGACGGAAGTAGGATTGGAAGAAATATGTAGGGATAAAGAATGTGTGTAACTGTGTCAGAACTAATTTCAATTTATAGAAAGATAATGGTTTAAATGACCGTTGGATAACGGTCATCAATGATATAATGTAAACTCAATTCAGGGAGTGCCTACGTATATAGGTGAACAAGAAATATCATTTCATAGAGAGGTATATGACCGTTACCCAACGGTTACCTCTGTAACATGTATCAAATTGTAACAAAGGTGCTATTTGTTTTGAAATTAGAAGAAAATTGACCGTTATCCAACGGCCTAAAGCCCAACAAGAAAATCAAACACATATCGACACAAAAGTTTAGATGTACCAAAATTTAAAATGTACTACCCGTGGCGCGGTACTTTCTTTTTGGTATGTGTTTATGATAGAAAGATAAACATCGAAGAAAATTGACATTTATCAAATTAGTTTGAACAAAATAGTTTAAAGTACCAAATTTAATTATATTTTCAATATGTAGTTAGTACTTTCTTTTGACAAGTATTAATATTATATATATATATATATATATATATATATATATATATATATATATATATATATATATATATATATATATATATATATATATATATATATATATAGTATAAACATTGTCAATTTTTAATTATGAAGGACTTGTTGTAACAACTAATTTCATATATAACGAATACTTATCCATTTTCTACGTATATATATATATATATATATTCTTTTTTACAATATCAACTTATTTGACCACATCATGTGACGTAACTCACATTTTCAACAAACGTGCTCACACGCAGACCAACATCGACGACCTTATGTTTATTTAACATAAACATACTTATAGGTCAAGTATCAAAAGTATTCAACTTTTATTTGCCACTTTACGTTGATTCATTAACGTACGATTTCTAAACATGCAAGTTAAACGTTTTCTATCTATTTGAGTTTTCACAAAACCCTAAATTATGATAACGATGGTTTTGAGTGACTAAACCATAAACCATAAATTACAATACTCCAAAGCTAATTTACAAGTATCTAAAGCATGAAACCCTAATTTTACAATGTTTCCCGGTGTAAGCCCTAACTCACAAAATTATGATTTTATGTAATAAAATCACAAACCTTGAATAATATATACATAATTTCTATAAAATATAAGTGTACAAGTTCTTCAAACAAATGTACAAGTCTTTTATGCATGAAAACTAACTGTCAATATAAAAGCCATTGTAAACCTTAGTGTAATCACTTTAAAGCACACTATACAAGTCCATAATACACAAGTCTTAAAATAAGATTTTCACATATTTTATGAAACTAAGTACAACACCCTAATGGTCAAGGTACAAGTGAGTAATGCACAAAACCTAAAACTATACTTTTATTAAATTAAATTATATGTTTACTACACTAAACCTAACTAGACTTGGAAAGACTTAACTAAAAGCCCTAACTAAGTTTCTAACACTTTGTAACCTCATGAAAAACAACATCTAGCTAAGGTACAACCTCCCTAAGCCAAAACGTGCCCTAGTTCTTGTTCCTTGTCCAAATCAAACCATACTTAAACCAAATGAGCCCTAATTGATCTCTAAGCCACTAACGTCTCAAGGATCGAGATTAGCCACCTCATGAGGCTACCTCACCTTGTCCCTTGAAAGTCTACCATGGTCAAAGATTGTGGGCAAAACCAATGGCTAGAATTCAGCCACCATATGCCACCATCACCCTCATTACATGCCACCTTACAAACTCCAAAGCACCACCTCACCATGTCTCATTCTCCCATAACATAGTGACTACAACCTTCTTGAAGCCTAAATTCTTTCATCTATATAAATCGATACATATGGTCCATTTTCTCTCATAACCATTCGAATCATACAAAACCATACACACTCATATACTGATATACATTCTGATCTAGAGCCATTAACAGAAGCAAATGTAGGAGATAATAAAGTCTATGAGGAGGGAAAGAGCTTGGGTTCATATAAAAGTTGCATTGGTTGAATTTTCTACTAAATTGAGTTCTAAGCTTAGTAAGTACTCCAACCTTTTTCTTAATCTTTTTACACATTAAATTACACTTATATATGGTTATAGATTAGTGTCATATGGAACCAAGGTCAAAAAATACTTTTCTTCTTCTTTCTGTAATTAGAGAGCAAAACAAACACCCTTTCTTGTAGTATGATTTTGTTAAACATTAAACTACTTTATAGGTCCCTTAAACAAGCTAAATAAACATTTAACATGATATAAAAATGACCTATAAGTACCTATTAAGTTTGAACATGTTTATGCTTTTACGCTTAGCGTAAAAGCAAGCCAAACACCCCTTTTGAGCCTGTTTTTATGTTATGAACCATGTTCTATAAGACCATCCCTTAAGTACTTTTAATGAACACCTAGGTCACTACATAATGCCCCAAAAAATTGGTCAAAAATTTTGTATGCCTCGTCTATATTTAGGTCATTTTCCTTGTCGCGAGTCACAAACCCAAACGCCCCTTTATTTCATGTTATAATTATTCATTAAGTTATAAAGTATAAGAAACTGAGAAATGACTATTAATAAACTAAAAGATCATGTTACAAGGTTCCTAGAAACAGTCCATAAGTTTTTCTTGAAATCAAAACTTGTTTTTCTTTTCTTCTTCATTTGTCACGACACACTGATAACGCTCAAATTATACATGTTTTTAGTAGCGTTATATGTGCTTTTATGTATGTTATTTGGTTATAATCATATGATTTTATTGCTTAATCATATAAAAGTGTGTTTGCTAGTGCATTTGTAGCCCAGGAAAGTGGAGAAGAAGACGGAAAAAAAAGTACAATACGAAGATTTCTCCATATATAAAGAATTCATGACAAAAGCAAGACTTGTGGAGTATATTCGAGAAGATAAAGTCATCAAGTTAGTGGTCCAAAGACTCAAGAATAAAGTTCAAGAAGGGAAACGAGAAAGAAATGAAGATAAGAAGCTTAAAGGAAGAAATATTGAAAGCCTCGTTGTTCCCAACACACCTTCACCATTTTGGCCATAACTTTTACATACGAACTCCGTTTGACCCCCCGTTTATGGCCACGGAAAGCTAAGAGAAAGATCTACAACTTTGATGCTTATTATTTTTTCCAACTTGCTCCAACCGATCGGTAGTGCCCCGCAATAGTTTCGGTTGGAGAGTAGTCAAGAGACCAGCCAAAACGGCTTGAGCTCAACCGATTCGGTTGGGAGGCCTGGATATACTATTTCTTCATCACTAAGACTCCAAACTTGTCCCAAGTGATTCTAGGTCCTTCCTACATGTATTCTAGGTCCTTCCAAGCTCCTTGGAGGCCAAGTTGAGCATTAAACACCCTAGGGCTTGAGAGTAGTATAAATAGAACTCATTTGTGTAAGTTTTCATCATCCAACTAAATCCCAACTTGAGAGAACTCTTCTCACACCTCTGCTACCACCACTACTCTCTCTCAAAGCCTAAAATTCGTCCATAAAGTTCCAGAAAACTTTGGAGGTCCAAGAAGTCATCATTTAGAGATCAAAACATCAAGAAGTCATCACCAATACTTGAGGCATCATTACTTCATCATTTGTAATCTCATTTCAATCATTGTAAGACTCTTAATCATGTTTTCTAATGTTCAAAGTTCTGAGTTTATGTTTATGTTTGCTATGAGTGGCTAGTTTCTTTATGCACTTGCTTAAATGATGTTGATTATCATATGATTAGTTTATAATTGTGTTAACATGTTTTAATTCAATTTCAAGTTGATTCTAAGATCCAATTGTGCTTAAGTTTCATAGTGGCATTTGTTAATCAAGTTTGACTAGTTGATAGTAATCGTAGAGGTCGAAAGAACTTATTGTTATTCAGCTAGTTATAATCATTTTGTCTATGAATGATTGTTTTTACCCATTATTCTTGGTTAATCAAAGAAACTAAAGTGTGGTTGTAATAAGAACGGTTTTTTATTATCAAGTTGGATTGATTGGAAACATCTAAAAGGTAGTAAGATTAGTTGTTTACAATCAGTTGTTACATTTTGTCTATAATCGGTTACCTTTTGTATTGACCATTTCTTAAACAAATTTGATAAGACAAACGGATGTTTTTGTGTTTAAGTTTATGAAAGTAAACTTATGAAACTTGAATTGATTGGTTAAACTTATTGCTTGTTTTTATAAACTATCTTGACGAAAGTTTAACTTGTAAGAACAATAGATTAGTACACCAAACTAATTATCATAACCAACATGTTAAGAGGTTAACACAATCATACTAATCATGGATAAGAAACTAGTTTAAGCAAGTGTAGTTTTAACCTTATTGAATTAAGCTTAATCATCATTTTTGTGTTACTTGTTGCTTATATGGTATTTTGGGACGTGACAACCATTTACCACTTTCGTGTTACTTGCTATTACATAGATTCTTCTGGCCGAAAACACCCAAATCCTAGTGAATGACCTCGGCTTACCAACCAAAACTAACTACATACGAAAGGGTCATACTTTCCTGGGTATTCTTAGCTTAATTCGGTAATCCTTGTTATAAATTTAAAACTAGTAGTCGCGAGACACATCAAGTTTTTGGCGCCGTTGCCGGGGATTTATTTGTGTTTTTGTGTGCTTCGAATCTGTGTTCAAATCATTCCCTAGTTGTGCCATCTTTGCTTGCGAAAAAAAAATCATTTTCTTATCAGTTCATCCAGCCGATCGGTATAGTCCCGTAACCGATTCGGCTAGACCTCGAAACTAAATCCAACCGGATCAGATGGAAGCCCAGCCGATTGGCTGAACCATTCTGTCCAAAAAACCATTTTTTTTCTTTTCAATTTTTGTTTAACTTTTAGTTCAAGCTTTGTTTAGTCTTGTTCCTATTTTTGTTTTTCCTTGATTGTTTGTTTGGTATATTATTTAACAATTTTTTGTTATTCCCTCGAAAGCAAAGCTCACCCATTAGAAACAAACTGTGTGAAAGGTATAAGGCGGGTCTTTCTGATTCCCTAAAGAAGTTGGGTTTTTAATATGCTTCGCGCTGACCTGCTTCTCCGCTTCTTTGTGCGTTTCAATGGAGCTACCGAGAACCCTTGGGAAAAGAAAAAAAGTCATAAATAGTTTTATTTTTAAATAAAAGCGTAAAAAAAGAAAAAAAAAGTCTTAGAGTTATTTAGTTTATTTCTTTCAAGTCATTTTCTGAAGAAAAAAATACAAAAATATTTTTCTTCATATTCGTTTTCATTATTTTTATCTTTTTATTTGTGCTTTTTAAAATATTTTGTGAATCGCTTCGGGTTTTTATAAACTCACACTCTTGGAGTGATCAACTTGTTAGTCCACTTTACGAGCTTAAACGTAAAATCAAAGAGAGGACTAAACCCAAACCTTACTCGAAACCACCATTCATCAAGGAACTCTTTGTCGTTATCGACATATTCGAAGAGAAAGTCAAACCTCCACCCAATTCCCCAACCATAATCGTCATTGATCCCGATGACCAACCCATGTGGTCAAGCACTAGGACCGTTGCACCAACACCTAGTTCTGCTGTTATTCAACGCCCTCTTCACAATAATTTCCATATCAACGGTACCCACATGCAAATGATTCGGGAGAATCAATTTGATGGGAGAATCCGGTCCGATCCTCACCGACACATAGCCGATTTTCTTGAGATTAGTAACCTATTCCAATATGGTGAAAATCAAGAGGAAGTGGTTAAATTGAGGACTTTCCCTTTCTCATTAACCGGAGAAGCCAAGATTTGGTTGAACGAATTAAATGAAGGAATGATTACTACGTGGGAAGAAATGAGAGAAGCTTTTATCGGTGATACTTTTCTCCCGCTAAGTTTAAACGTCTCTAAATGACAATCACAACTTTTACCAAATCAATCATGAAACTCTCGTTGATGCTTGACTCCGTATGAAAGATATGCTTCACACTTGTCATGGACATGGTCTAACCAAAGGAACAATCATTCAAACATTCTATCATGGTTTAGACGATCCAACTCAAGGAAATTTCGACGCCAGAGGAATCTTCCTCTATAAAACTCTAAACGAAGCTTTCAAAATCCTTGAGGACAAGGTCTGTAGGATCGATGTACTCTAATTAAACTAACTTAAATAGCTTGTTAAGGTTTAATAACCTCGGATAAATCCTAAGTTATTAACAAAGAAACAATGAGCAAACTCTATTAAGTATGCGGAATTTACTTAACAAAGCTAAGAAGAATAACTTTTATTATTAACTCTAAATCTGCTTATTATGCAGATACTTAAACAACTCGAAGAATATCGAACTTCTCTAAAACACTAAATAACTTGTAAACTCTAAAACTTGTGAACTCGTACTCGTACCTCTAATGCCAATCTAGGGATCCTTTTATAGGCTCAATGATGACCCTAGTCGGTTTACAATTTGTATCCTTGTACGACAAGAAATCTAATACAGAATATTCTGGAATTACAAGACTTTCTATAAACGAATATAACAGTTCTTTGTTCTTGCAGTACTTTGACTTTATCTTTAGCAGTACTTTGACTCTTTGACTTTTTCCAGTACTTTGTAGTTTACAGAACTTTATCAATCTTCAGTACTTTTTCAATCTTCAGCACTTTCATATCCCAACAATCCTCCCCTAAATTGAATTCTACTTGCTTGACTTCAAGTTCCTTTGTGAATTTATCTTTAACAGCTTCATCTTTAAGGACAGATTGTTTCTATGTCTTTGAATTTTATCTTTGTAGATTTTGTACTTGTCAAAGTATCTTTAGAATTATTCTTTTACAGCATCATCCAGCAAGCTCCATCTTTTCAAAGAACACGAAGAACATATGACAATTTGTACATTAATTCGGTTTAAGTTGCATACTATTCTCATCACTTCGGTGTGTTAACTCCTGTGAGAGGTGAATCATTGAAAATTTAATAGATTTAGATCTCTTTACCAAAGCCATTAACTCGGAGTAGCCTAATGTTTTGGTGTGTAAGACCATGGTACATTCCATATGATTTTAGAAAATCATCGACTATCAACGATTTGAGTTGTCTTTACCAAAAGTTGTACCCTTCCGGACTAGTTAGTTCTTTTATCTAATGGTGAACTAATTACCAATAATGGTTTTTCCATAGCCTTTACCACAAGCCATTTTCTTGTGGGCTAGCCAACTCTTCACATTAACTGATATGGTGAGTTGATTACCATACAACTTATTAGCAAGTTTTCAACTAAAAACGGATTTGAAATATCTTTACCAGAGCCGTTTGCTCATGGATTAGCCAATCCTTTTGTAACCATGGTGGATTGATGACCTATTGATGTTTCCATCTTAAAACCATTTATTTTATTCAACCTTGGTTTCAAAATATTTGTTACTTAACAAAAGGTTTCTTCCAAAATCATTTAATCGGTTAAAGTCGCAAGCGATACTTTGATTAAAATCTTGTTTGATCGGCGATACTTTGAATAAAGTCTTGTTTTATCAAAAATAATTTATTCAATGAAAATTCATACCAGTTTATTCATCATCATCAGCAATAGTAGTCCAGTTGATAAACAGATTGATGACCATGCAAGCGGTTTCATTATCCTCTTCTACTTCCATTCCATGCTCTAGCATCCTTCTCATAAGCTCAACTGTAAGAGGGTATCTTCTATCTGCAAACATGTGAATCATTGTTCCATTTTCCAGCTCTAGAACATGTACACCAGATTCTTCAAAGAATCTCCAGCTAACAATTTCCCAATTCTCTTGATTCTTCCAAATGTCATCAGTGCTTTACTCTTCAGTTTCCCATATAGTCGTGAGATCTCCAAGCAGAACTAAACCAATTCCTTCTAATGGATTATGTTCAAAGTAGGCTCATACCACATGATATAAATAGAATAGATCCACTCTATCTATGATGTGCAATAAATCCCATAACCTGTTGATTACTCTGAAACTTTCATCTTCTTTATGAAACATCAGATAACTTCCTTCTTTGGATTCCACAACTTCAAAAGCAATAATCTGAGATCTGTTCATCTTCATGTCAGCATCTTCTTTGGAATATTCAAAATCTACTACCCTTAGATAATTTCTTAGTTCATCCCTAGTCTCAGATCTTAACTCAACTTTTTCTTTCTTTGATAACTGTACATCTTCCACTCCAGTTTTCCTTTTCCTTTTTAAACTTTTCTTTCTTTCTGCTTCAGTCCATGTAGCTTCATCTCTAAAATCTTTGATGCTTTCAACATGTTTCTTATAAGCTTCCTAGCGACATCATACAATCTTTTCATCTCAACATAATTCAACCTCTCGCAATCCTTTATACCCTTGACTTTTTAAATAAGCCATCATTGCATTTTGTCTTTAGCTAGATTAGGTCTTCTTGGCAAAATCTAACAGAGTAGGAGATCGTAATGGTTCAAAGACTTCAAGATCCAATTCTTCTTGTAATTTCCTAGTTGCTTCTTCATTCATTGCCTCTTCATTAGTAACTTCAGCCACTACTTCAGCATTAAGTTCTTCTTGTACTTTTCTAGCTGCAGCCTCATTCCTAGCAACTTCAATTGCTCTAAGATCTGCCAAAGTTAGATTTTTCTTCTTAGTTTCTACCATAATACCCTTTCCTTTATCTTTAGGATCTATTGCAGGTTGAGAAGCTCTTGGTTGTTCCTCTGCAACTTCAGAAATAGTAATACTCCTTGGCTTTGATAGATCATGCAAGATTTCGGCAATTATTTCATCATCACTTGCAGTTCTTACAGGCTTGAGTGTAGCTTCTTCTTGTATGATTGTTGAAGGACCAGCTTCCTCTTCAAAATCTAATACTCTTGGAGTAATTAATTATTGTATGTAGAATCCTTGTTGTTGAAAAGCAGTACTTTGTTGTTGTTCAGTACCTTGATCATTAGTACTTTGAACTTGAACATTAATAACTTGCTCCTCAAGATCTTGAATGACCCGTTCTTGATATTTTCATGTTCATCAGTACTTTGAGGTTCATCCTCCTTAACAATATCTTCTTTCAAATTCCTTTCTTCTAAATTCCTCCCCAATTGGACAGAAGATTGTTTGTGAACCTTTTGGTGTTTGGATTTCCTAGACTGCCGTTGCTCCTTCTTTTTAGACTTGACCCATATACGATGATGTTGAACCAATGGCTACACAAAGTTCTTGAGCCTTCTAAACTTGAGCTTCAATTTCTTAATCTGTTTAGCTTGAGCTTTAGTAGTCTTTTGCAATTTGAGTAACTCCATTGTCAAAACATAATTATCCAATGGCACGACTTGGGGGTTATAGTAGGTGAATCATCTCCTTGAATTGGTGAATGTTCCTCCGGTTGAGAATGAGAAACAGATCATTGTGGAGATGGAGAAGGTGAGATCGCAACATCTTCTTGAACTTGATGATTGGGAAGCGGTACCTTGGGATGCGATACCTTCTTGAGATGTAGCACTTTGAGCGGCAAGCTTGCGGATGCAAGATGCTTGCGGTGCGATACCTTCACTATCTTGACTTCTTGACAGATCGGTTCTAACGACTTGAACAACTTCCATCATAGAAGTAGTTAAGGGAGTTTCCCTTCCAGTGAATAAATCACTCTTCCTAGCCATAAAGGTGAAAATTTTGGCTTGTTGAACCACAACAGGTAAAAGATCTGTTGGCTTAGGAACATCAGAAAGTTGTTTATTGAGGAAGACTTGAACAAACCTTGGATACATCAGCCATTTTGAACCATGAGTGATGTGGGAAAGCATTCCATCTAGAATAAGCCTTGAAAAATTGAAAACACGATCTGTAGCCAAGCCCACAATAGCAGATGCTATGTTTGATCTAAATTGCTCCCATGAAGTGCTTTTAGCACTAATACAATGAAGCAACACATGCACTAAAAACTTCCATTGAGGACAAAATAGTTGTTTCCTAAATGTTTGTTCATTTAAAGACCCTTCATAACCAATATGTCCAAAAGTATCCCAAATCAATTGCTTATCAAACCGAATAGCCCCATCTTCATCATTAAACAATAAGTCTTCTCTAATGGAGGCTTGAGTAATCTTCACAGTTCTTCCAGCAACTGTAGCTCTAATATAAAATTCATCATTCTCCATATTTTCCATAGCGAGCCCAAAATTCTTGCATCCGGGGCTCAATTATATCCGGATCCACCAAAAGAGCATAAATGATTGGCGACCAAGAAGAAAATTGATGATGTCATGAAAGAGTGCATTCGCTTGGTCTTATCTAAATTAGCCACCATATTGTGCTTTGAAGCGTAGAACGATTCGCCATTGTTGAGGATGTGAGCACAATAAGAGATATAATCGAATAATATAGAGGTGATGAGAGAAATATGGAAAAGATTCTAAAGTATCAATATGAGAGGAAAATCGAGAGTAGTTATTTATAGGTGAGATTTAAAAATCACGACCCATAATAACAAAGTTACCGTTAGTATTAATTACCCCTCAATATTACCGTTGGAACAAGATTTTAATAAGACAAACAGTACTTCCACGTATGCGAAGACTTTCCCAAGCGGTACTTTCCAAGCATTACTTTCATAAAAAGCGAGACTTTTCCAAAGTCCTCAGATAAGCTAAGTATACATAAATATCCTCCCTCAAGCAATGCATATGACTATACTAATACTAAATAGTCCTCCCTTTAATGTAGCTCGAGAGTTAATCATGCCAATGCTCACCACCAAGTGAGTGAATCTTGAAACATCAAAACCTTTGGTGAGTAAGTCACTACATTATCATCCGTGTGAACCTTAACCACATTAATGAGCCTGTGCTCATAGCAATCTCTGATAAAGTGATGCCTAATATGTATGTGTTTGGTCTTGGAATGATAAACTGGATTCTTCACAATACAAATGGTACTCTCATTATCAATATTGATAGGAGTATTCTTGAAATTGAACCCATAGTCCAAGAGTTGATTCTGCAACCATAAAACTTGTCCACAACAGCTTGCAGCAGCTACATATTCAGCTATAGTAGAGGATGTTGCTGCAATTGTTTGTTTCTTACATTGCCAGGAGACTAATCTTCTTCCAAGATATTGGCATCCACCAGTTGTTGATCTTCTATCATAGTTATCACCTGCATAATCAGTATCTGAAAAAGCTTCTAAGTGAAAAGGTGACTCTTTTGGATACCACAACCCCAACTTAGGTTGTTGTTTCAAATAACAGAAAATTCTTTTCACTGCATTCATGTGAGAGATTTTTGGTGAGACTTGATATCTTGCACATAAACACACAGCAAACATGATATCAGGCCTTGATGCAGTAAGATACATAAGTGAGCCAATCATTGATCTGTATAACTTGACTTCAACAGGTTGTCCATCTTCATCTTTGCCCAATGAATTGATAGATTTGATAGGTGTAGTAACAGACTTCATATCATCAAAATTGAACTTCTTAAGGATGTCAGATACATACTTGTCTTGACTAATAAAAATACCTTCCTTTGACTGCTTGACTTGAAGTCCCAAAAAGAATGTTAACTCACCCATTGAACTCATTTGAAATTCCTTCGCATCACCGCTCAAACTCTTTAACCATGGACTGTTTGGTAGCCCCAAAGATGATATCATCAACATAGACTTGAACTAACATGATATCCTTCTTGTCTCTTGATAAACAAAGTCTTGTCAATAGCTCCCTTCAGTAGCCATGTTGCGAGAAGAATGTAGAGAGTCTCTCATACCAAGCTCTAGGTGCTGATGAAGGCCATAAAGAGCCTTAACCACCTTGTAGACTTTGTTTGGATGTTTAGGATCTTCAAAACCGGAGGTTGTTTGACATATACTTCCTCTGTAATCTTGCCATATAAAAGGCACTTTTGACATCCATCTAGTAAACACGAAATCCCATATATAAAGCAAAAGCAAGAAATATTCTAATAGCTTCAATTCTTGCTACAGGAGCAAACACTTCATCATAATCTACTCCTTCTTCTTGTCTGTAGCCTTGTGCTACTAACCTTGCCTTATTCTTGATAACATTACCTCTTTCATCTCTTTTGACTCGAATACCCATCCGGTTCCAATAACTCTCTTTCATACGGAAGATCACATAAAACCCAAACTTCTTAAAGTCCGAATTGTAGCGCTTCTTCTTGCATAGCTTCAACCCAACTTTCTTTAGTTAATGCTTGAGCAATATTCTTGGGTTCCTCTTGAGAGATAAAACAAGTAAATAGGCGGGTTTGATGGTCCTTATGATTGAGCCTATTTTGTTTATACACAAAGCTAAGTAAAGCATTGTGAGGAGAAGTAAAACTCTTAGCTTTGTGGCTTGTCATGACTCCAAAGTAGAAGGACCAATGATTTGATCGAGAGGATGATTCTTATGAATTCTTAAGTTTGGAGACTGTGGAACTCCATAAGTATCCTCCAAATTAGTAAAATCAAGATCTTCATTGAATCGAGAAAATACCTTCATTTTCAAACTCATCATCGGTATCTTCTAATCCGGGCATGGTAGGATCATCCAAATCATCTAAAATCATCATTAACTAGTGTAGGAGTACTTTGTTCAAAATCTTGTCAAAGTCTTGTGAGAGTACTCTGCATCTTGTTCTTCTTCTTTGCCTCTTCATAAGCTTTTCTTTGTTCATCGATGTAAGAATGTGCTAAAACATCTTGAAGAAGCATCGATTAAGTTCCTCTTGAATAGATTGATCCTCGTGAGACAATGAGGATTGTGGTGCATCAAGATTTTGCTTTGGAGCATCGAGTACCTTGGTTTGGAACATCGATTTTTGCTTTGGACTAACAGGATCTCGCATCGTGGGGCGACATAAGGTCTAAGATGAACTCCATGAACAACATATTGTAAATCTTCTTCATTGTGCTCAGGTTGATTTTCTTCTCTAACAGGTACATAGTTCATGGAAGGAGTTAAAACTTCAAGATCAAACATCCAATCATGACCTTTACCTTTTTCTCATTGTCTTGATCTTCTAAAAACTCAACATGAAGACAATCTTGAACCTTCTTAGTGACTCTGTTGTACACTCTAAAGCCCTTACTGTTGGTACAATAACCTAATAAGTATCCTTCTTCCGACTTGCCATCAAACTTTCCCATATTATCAATTGTATTTAAAATAGTGAGAGGGCATCCAAAAGGCTTCATAAAATGAAATGTTGGGTTTGTTGCCCATCAACAACTCATAAGGTTTCTTCATCGTGGTTTGGTGGTGAGACTCATAAGTACATAACAAGCGGACTTACACTTGACCCATAATTGAATAGGTAGTTGTGAATCTGCTTGCATTGTTCGCTACTTCAATCAAAGTCCTATTCTTCCTCTCTCGCAACACCATTCTCATTGGTGTTCTTGCAATCTTGAACTCCCTCTTGATGCCTTTGTTTGCACAAAATTCATCCATAAGCTTGTTCTTGAATTCGGTCCCATTGTCACATCTAATACCTCTAACCTTGAGTCTCAATTGGTTTTCAAGTGCTATTATAAGAGTCGAATAGCATCAAAAGTATCATCTTTAAAACCCAAGAAAAATACCCAACCGAATCTCATGCAATCATCTGTTACAACTAAGCGATTTTTTTCTTGTTTAAACTTGCCATAGAAACAGTCCAAACAAATCCATATGTACAGACTCAATGGTTCTCTAATAGTTCTCTCCTCAAGCTTCTTGCATGAAGCTTTGTTGTTTACCCTTCTTGCATGCCAAACATGAGTGATCATTCTTGTAAGTATTTGAAGGTAATCCTCTAACTAAATTGCCTTTGACCAGTTTGTTGATATTCTTGAAATTAACATGGTCCAATCTTCTATGCCACTGATGTGCTTCTTCAGATGTTGCTTTAGCCACTAAACATGTGGCTCTCCCATAAGAATGTAGACTCTTCATGTCTAAACTATACACATCATTTGTTCTTGGTACTCTAAGAACTACCAAATTATCATCAACAGGCTTGAATTCAGGGGAAAGGATGAGACATTCTGTGTCAGTGAATAACACAGGATGCTTTTTATCACAGATTTGAGAGACGGATAATAAGTTGAACTTAAGCTCCTTCACATATCTAACATTCTCAAAATCTATACGCCCAACTTTGATGGTTCCTTTTCCAGTAATCCTTCCTCCATTGGGATCATTCCCAAATGCAACTCTTCCTCCACTAATATTTCTAAAATCAGACAGAATCTCCTTGTCTCCTGTCATACTTCCAGAGCAACCACTATCTACAATCAGATGATCTTTAAGCTCCTCTTCTGGGTTGCCCTGCACAAAAAGAAAAGAGTTAGTGATTTTTAGGAACCCAATCCATTACTGACTTATGTTTCCCTTGTGGAGTTACATACTTAAATTCTTCAAGTATGTAATTTCCAGTGTTTTTCAAAACATGATCCAGAATTATCTTTTGATTTTTAGCATGTGGATTTTCAAAACTTTCTGGTTTTTCAACACAACTCTCTTTTACAAGTGCATTCTCTTTTTCTTGTATCACAAACACATCTGATTCACTTTTTGTTGAAAGTATTATTTGTCCCTCAGCAGTACTTTCTCTCTTAACCCATTCTGTTTTAACACTTGGTTCCTGTGATCTAGATCTCCTATGTGAGTTGTAATACCTTCTAGGTTGATAGTAATGAGATCTCCTAGGGTTCCTATTCCAAAGAGTGTGATCAGTACCTTGTTTTGTCTGAGCAGTACTTTGAGAAAGTACTGGTCTTGAATTAGCAGTACTTTGGAAAGTACTATAGGATACTGAAGGTTTTGAAAAAGGTCTTCTCTAGTGAGGGTATCTATGATCTGGTGAGAAATTTTTGTGATTGACCCTATTTGAATTATTCCGCACCGGTTTGTGTTCTCTAGGTTTCGGTTGGCGACTTGTTCTTTGGAAATTTTCTAAGGTATTCGAGTGATGTTCACAATCCTTGATTAAATGAGTAGGACTAAAACACACAAAACACGCTTTTGACCCATACTTCCAAAGTGACTTCTTCTATGTCTATGCCCAAAACTATTGTGCCTTCTAGGTGAATGAGTAAATTTGTTTTGACCAAAGTTATCCCAAAAGGTTTAGCGATCTGTTTTGAAAAGGTTTTGTGAAGGTATCGCTTATGGAGCATAGATTGATTTGAAGGTCTTGCTTGACTTTGAATATTGTTTTCAACAGTTTCCTTTGGGGTTTCGCACCTAGATTGAGCAACTAGCTTTTCCTAAACTCTAGACCTGCTACTCTAATACGAGAAACATCGGGCCTAGGGGTTGATGAATGCCGATGGGATGGGGAACGCATGATAACCATTATCTTTCTTATACTCGGAGGTGTTTCACTTATTGAACCCTCATTACTAGATGTGTCTACATAATTAATGAGTTCAACATCACTAATGGTTATATCCTTAAAATCACCTTCATCCTGATCACTAGGTTGGTTTTCTTCTATGTTACTAAAGTCCATTCCAAAACCTAAGCCAGTTTTAATGTAAGCTCTTCTCTGTTTTTGAACATAAGTAACATGTGACAGACCAGATTCACCCCAAGCAGCAAACTTAGCTAACAAATCATCTCTTTCCTTAGTCAGTTTCTCTATTTCAGAAATTTTACAGTTTAATTTCCATTCACTCAGTTTTAACTGGTAATCCTGTTGTTCATATTTTTCAGCCCAAGCTACTTCATTATTTTCATGTGCTAAAATTTTGGCTTCCATAGATTCTAAGGTTATTTGATAACCAGCTACCTCATACCTAGCCCTAACACAATTATCTCTTTCAATCACATAACTGCCAAGTAATTTTTGATAAAAATCATGACAATTTGAGCATACCTCAGAGATAGGAGGTGAACTTGATGAAGTAGCCACCATTGCAAGAAGAACAAGATCATCTTCACTCTCCATGCTCCAATCAAATCTTCCAAAGCCATCATCAGATTCCAAAGCAGCATGTTCAGGTTCCTCATCAAAAGCAGTGCTCGGTCAATTCTTCCACCGATTGTTCAACTGCTTCTTCCATCGCTACCATACATTAAGTCATCGGTTCATCATCAAACTCTTCACTCCGGTCAACTTTTGATAACTTCTCTTGAGCAACCAAAGCCTTTGTTTGATGGTGGAATTTCTTTTAGCTCAAGTTTTGGTTTCTCGGATGTCTGTTTGCTTGATACTTAGCAAACCCGCACTCCCTTGCAAAGTGTCCAGTCTTTTGACAATTGAAGCATTCAATTTTGGATTTGTCAAAAGTTATTCCCTGTTTTGGTTTGAAATCAATGCTTTTTCCAGTCTTCTTCATATACTTTTTAATCCTTGCAGTGATCATAGCAACTTGCCACCTGATATCAATTTCTTCAAGTGCATCTTCTTCAATCTGTGCTAGATCTTCTTCATAAGTGACAGGTAAACTAGCTTGATGTGCAAAGAATGAGCACACAACTTCATCTGAGTGCATAGTAGTAGTTGGTGGGGCTTGCTGAGCATGGGTGGGAGCAGCATACGAGACAGTACTTTGAGCCACAGTACTTTGAGTAGGAGAAGCAGTACTTTTGGTGGAAGTACTGCCCCTCTTTTCAGATGATAGAAAAGCAATACTGTGAGACTTGGAACTTGTTTGACCACTCATCTCATGTTCATACACCTTTATATGGTTGTAGAGATCATCAAAGTCCATGACATCTAAACACGGTTGTCCTCGATCATTGTTGCAATCACATGCCATGTGGATGGCAAACTCCTTAGAAACTTGATTAGCATCTTCAACTCGATACTTACGCCTTGTATAACTCCAACATGTTGAGGAGATTTTGAAACCTATCATATGCAACATCAAGACTCTCTTTCACCAACTGTGAAAGTTTCAAACTGTTGCTTCAACAGATTTCTATGCATCTTCTTAGAAGCTTCATTCCTTCCAAATCTATTCTTGAGAGCGACCCAGAGTCGCTTTGCATCTTTAGCATCATGAAACTTCAATAGATGTCCATCGGTATAGCGAGACAAGAGAATGTTAAGAGCTTTCTCTTGATTCCTTATGGTAGGCTTGGTAAGTCGACTTTGGGTGGTTTAGGTTGTCCGACAATTTCTCTGAGTTCGGAACTACTTCATTGCCATTGACAATTACATTCCATAGTGCATGGTCTATAATGGCAATGTACTTCCTCATCTTCATGCACCAGAGGTCATATTCTCCCTTCTTGATGATTGGAATTCTGAGTGAGGTGATTGAGGGTGGTGGAACAACTTCAGTCGACATCTTTAGTATTTGTTGTAGTAGGGTTTCTTCTTAGTCAGAGTTTCCACACAAGCTCTGATACCACTTGTTAGATCGATGTACTCTAATCAAACTAACTTAAATAGCTTGTTAAGGTTTAATAACCTCGGATAAATCCTAAGTTATTAACAAAGAAACACTGAGCAAGCTCTATTAAGTATGCGGAATTTACTTAACAAAGCTAAGAAGAATAACTTTTATTATTAACTCTAAATCTGCTTATTATGCAGATACTTAAACAACTCTAAGAATATCGAACTTCTCTAAAACACTAAATAACTTGTAAACTCTAAAACTTGTGAACTCGTACTCGTACCTCTAATGCCAATCTAGGGGTCCTTTTATAGGCTCAAGGATGACCCTACTCGGTTTACAATTTGTATCCTTGTACGACAAGAAATCTAATACATAATATTCTAGAATTACAAGACTTTCTATAAACGAATATAACAGTTCTTTGTTCTTGCAGTACTTTGACTTCATGTGCAGTACTTTGACTTTTTATTTAGCAGTACTTTGACTCTTTGACTTTTTCCAGTACTTTGTAGTTTACAGAACTTTATCAATCTTCAGTACTTTGTCAATCTTTAGCACCTTCATATCCCAACAAGGTCCAACTCAAGCTCGATCTCTCGGAAAATTCTATGATCGAGTACAATCCAAAAGCCGTTGTTTCCGCCGGTGGAAGCAACATCAATACCTGTTGGAATCACTCCTAAACTATATTTCAAGTGTTAGTAATTCATATGTAATAGTTAGCTTAATATGGCCTTTATGTTTGTTATTAAGCTAAGGCTTATGTAGAAGGCCCATAAGCCTTGGCCCAAGCCCATAAGAAGGGAAGGAGTCTAGAAGTGTTGCCCTAGCTCCTTGCCCTATAAATACTCTTGTAAACCTTCCTTAGAAGATTGGTTGTTCATTTTATTCACTTCACCTTACGCATAACTATTCTTTATTCATACGTGTGTGTGTGTTTAATGTGTTCAACCGATCTCTTCTTCTCTATTTCTTATATTGATGCTTGTGTTACTAATATGGGAACCTAACGGTGGTATCATTCGCCAAATAGTTGGGTGAACATCTTTTGTTTTGAAGTTTTGTGGTTTACGCGTAAAATAGTTTCTACTTTGTCACGCTTAAAAATGTATTTTTTACAATTTTCAATCCAAGATTCTTGTACTTTCAATGTTTTAAGGTGTTAAAATAGCTGTTTTTGGCAAAAAGTTTCAAACTTTACGTGTGGATCATTGTTTTAAGCTTGGTTTTAAACGTGGTTTCATTTCTACGCTTAAGGTGTTTAGTAGCTTTGGATCATCAAGTTTCACACTTTTGTGTTATTTTGGTGATAATGAAGCTATTTCATCACAAAAATCGATTTAGAAACATCGTTGGTAAATCAATTTTGGTTGCTTTCGCCGTGAAAACCCTAATCTTCTGCGTAAGTCATCCGTGGTTTGATCTTGGCCAGTGGTTTACTCGGTGTTTTCTTGCTTGGATAAGCACGAAAACACTTGACTTTGGATATCCTTTGCCTTTGTGATAGTGTAAAAGATCTTTTGGGCAAAACCCAAATCTTATGCATAAGCTCAAACTTATGCGTAGAACTCATTACGCATAAGATTTTTCTTACGCCTAAGCTCGTCTTACGCATAAGCTAATCCTACGCCTAAGTTTTCTCGCTAACTTTCGGTTTACGCATAACTTTAGTGTTTCTCAATTCTTACGCGTAAGCTACTCCTACACGTAAATATCACTTTTACGCGTAAGTTTGGTGTTTTTACGCTTAAGTGTTATTTTGCCTACACTTGGTTTCTACGCCTAAGGATACTTCATCAACAACGATTCATTCGACTACCAAGATCCATTTAACAACACAAGTTTTTAACATGTCACAACCACCATACTCTAGCTATTTTCCTTACACTTATAATCAACAACAACAACAACAACTAAGTCCACAACATCAACAATTTAATCATCAACAACAAATTTATCAACAACAATTTAATCAACAACATACTCCACAACTAGGAGCATTTCCACAACCACAAATGGTTCAACCACCACCTAGTCTTCAAGTACAACCTTACACAAACTTCTACAATCAACATCCATCCGGAGTACTATGAAGGAACCGACATGGTTTGGCGGATGTGTGAAGCATTAAGTAGCCAACAATCAATTCATGAAGTTGGCTCACTTGATAAACCTCAATGCTCACTCCGAAAATTATGATCAATGGGTGATAAGGTTCTTTAGGTTTTGTGATCTAAAGAAGCCACATGGAAAGTTCTTAAAGAAGGTCATTATGGAAGGTCCATTTCGATGCCTCATCGTTGTCACACCAGATCCACCGCCAATCCACCAAGAGATGCGGTCACCAACATTGCAACTATCTCGGACTTCACGGTGATGAACTTCTACATTTTGAAGCCGATGAACTTGCAATGCAATACATCCTTTGGGATTACCCAATCCGATCCTTGAAGTGTTGATGCTCAAAAGATAGCTAAAGCAATGTGGGAACATATTCATCTTCTAATGGAAGGCACACCACTCAATCGGAAGACATGGAATCCAAAATCTACTTGGCTTATGAACACTTCATGATTGAACCGGAGAGACATTAGAGTCATATCATCATCGCTTTTAGACATCATTAATGATTTGGACAAACACAACATCATCATGCCACAATTGTTTGTCAACACTAAGTTCCTAAGTAGTCTTGGTCCGAATGGGATAAGTATGTCATTTTCTCCTTCAAGCTAAGAATCTTCATCATGTTACATACGGATTGTTGTACGACTATATGAAGCCTCACCAAAATAAGTTGACAAAGAAAGGGCTATCCGTGGACTCCGGCTTCACAAATCACTTCGGACAATCAACAACTTGCTTTGTGGGCTCAAACTAGTTTTCCTCCTCAAACGCTCCTCAACCTCCTCAACCAATCGCAACCATCACACCATATGATCCGTCACGAAACAACCTCAACAAACTCAATTGGTTCCATACAACAACAACAATGCTCAAGCACTACGGTGAAGGCGATGAGGACTCGATGCTTTCAATGAATTGAAACAAGGATTTGTCATGATTGCTAAAGCCTTTGGTCGGTATACAAACAAATCCAACAATCGCATTTGTTCTTCATCAAACACACGGAATCAGGCTGTTGTGAACAATGGACGAGTTGAAGTTCAGAATCGTGGTTATGGTCGTCAGATGGGAGGCGGTCAAGGGTTTAATGTTATGGGAAGGAATAACATGGGTGCTTCGCAACAACAAAGGGCTCAAGTGGTTGAACAGGGGAATGCTCAGAATGGGGTTAATGGTCTTCGTTGTCATAACTGTAATGAGAAGGGTCATCTATCTAATGCATGCCCTAAGCCGAGGACAAGAGGCAGTGCTTATCACAAAGAGGCGTTGCTCTTGGCTCTCAAGGATGAAGTTGGTGGCACTCTTACCAACAAGGAACGAGCTTTATGGTAGATACTGATTCGATGATGATATGGAGGACTTGTAGGCTAATGCAAAGCGGTGATGTTGATGGCACAAATGCAAGCTCTACACATGAGTGACATAGGCCCGGTGTTTGACACCGACGGCTTGTCTCAGTGCCGAACAAAATACACTCATTCCTGGTCTGATATCTCCACCAATTTCCCCATCCGACAAGGATCAGCGTGTTCAAAATGAGCCATCCACATCTCATTCCGATGATTATCAAAGAGATCCGTAGTTACATTTGACGATCAAGATAACCTTATGGTTAATATTGATAATCAAGTTGACTCGTGGTTATATTTGAGGATCTAAATAATGATCATGTTGAGACTCACGTTGAACAAAATGAGCTTCGTCTAATAGAGAAATTGAGCTCGACCTTAATTAAAGACCAAGAATCTAGTTTGGAAATTTGCATGAAATTAAAAGATAAAAATGCACTATTAATTAGGGATAATGAATGCTTAATTCGACAAATCAACGTTTTAAAACTCAAGAAAAATGTGAAAAGGTTTTGAAGTCGCTTTGCTAAATCTCATAAAATGAAAAATCATTAGAACGACAGATCGTGATCTAGCCGCATCCAAGAATGCTTTTTGTCTCAAATAGAACAAATAAAACATGAACATAAACAACAACTTAACGCTCTCACTTTGGAAACTCAAAAAGCCAAGGTGAGTTGTTAACTTGTCAAAAACAGTTCTCTAAGTACAAAAAGCATTCCACGAAACGAAACCAATCAACCGGACGGTGAACCCCTCGCAAAACATTTCTCATTTTTCTTTTCAATTTTTTTACCTGTTCAGCTTTGTTTATCTTTTCCTATTTGTTTTTTTGTTGGTTATTTTACAATTTTTATTCCCAAACAATTTAAATCGTAAAGAAAGCGGTACTTATAAAAGGTTTTAATAGGTTAAAAATTGGTTTTGTTGCCTTCTCTAAAGGGAAGTAGAGAACCCTTGGAAAAGAAAATTTTAATATTTTTAAAAATAAAGCTTAAGATAATTTTAGAGTTATTAAAAATTTCTTTTAAATATTGAAATCAATTTTTCTATTTTTTATTTATTGTTTTTTATTTTAACTTTAAAAATTTCACTTTAAAAATAAAGATTTCTTAACGAACTTTCATTAGATCTGTGTTCAATATTTTAAAAAATAATCCCGAACCCCAAGTTTTATCGGAACTCTTGGTATGAAACAACCCTAGCCCTACACTTTAATAAATTTAAATTCGAATAAACCAAAATTCGAAACCACTAAAATATAAAACCTCTCTGTATTACCATTATTAGAATCAACCTACCATAAGATCAATAAATTTGTATTGAATCTCAACCACCAAATTTTAGCAATTAGAGACGTTCTATCAAATAGTTTGTTTCAGAGTTCTGTGTTTATTAACGTTCCTTTACTCCAATAAATTTATCAAATCCAAATTTTTGGTTGAACGGATATCCCAACCAATCAGCCAAAAATTAAATTTAATCCATTTTATCGATAATTATCTAGGGAATTTCAATTTTTATCCTTGTTTGCTTCATTCTTGAGAAAGATTCTTTTGATCATGTATTTAAAGAAAAGCATTAAATTTTAATTTAAACTGATAAACTATTAAATATCGGGAAACTCTTTAATAAACTTTAAAACTAACCTTTAAAACCATTAACTTTAATCAAATCTTAAACTTAAGCTTGAATTTAAACCATATGAATTCTAAATTTATAACTGTTCTAAAAAAAACCTTAAATTTTATCGGTTTAATACATAAGAATAATTTTCAGTTACAAACCTTTCTTATGAATCTTAACAACTATAATTTGAATTATCTAACCTAATAGGAACTAAAACTTTGAACTTTAACTGACCTTTAAACAATCCTTTTAATTGGAATACCTATTAAGTTCCTTTAATTACATTATTATCAAACAATTTTCTAAATATGAATTTTATTACAAGCTTTAAAGAGTAAATTTTTTCTTTAAAATCCTTTTGCCGAGTTGATTTTCTTTAAAATTAATTGATATAATTTTCGTTTTAACTGAATAATTAAATAAAAATTGACTTGAACTTTACTTTCTACTCAATCCAATTCTAGTTCCTTTATAATATTTTAAAGGACTTACTTTGTTTACAATTGTCCTTGCTTAATTTTTCTAATGTAAATTTTAAATAACGATTTCTCTCTATCCAAAGCATTCTTTCTTGTTTACAATATACTTGACAATTTTACCATTAATTTAAGGTTTATTCTCAACATTTTTTTTAAGACCTTTCTATGATTGCAATTTTACCATAACCTTTAACTATACCAATGTCTAACCTTTTAATTCACTTCCATAATATTTTAAATCTTTCTTGAATCATTTAGTTGTCCCAGTCGTCTTAATAATCTTTATGGTTTCTAATTCCTTTTTAAATTTTTTCATTTTAAAATGTTTTTCACTCTAATATTTGATGTTATTTACCTAAGCTTCCTCCAAAAGTCACAATCTTTACAACCTTCAAACCTAACTAATATTTTATAACCATTAATTCTTTTATTTTTCATTAAAATATTTAATTTCAAACCTTCAAAATTTCCAATCGGGAAATGCTTTTAATCTATTGATTTATTAATTAAGTTTCTTTTTCATATTCATTCTGAATATTACAAAAAGGTTTTTTATACTTGAATTACCTAGATTTTGAAATGGTTTCCATCAAAAGTATATTCCTTCTTTTCCAAATTCCAGTGATTTTCATCTTATTGGGCTATTTTATATGATTCATTGTTCCTTCATCCTTCTAATTGTAACTTAACTTTTAAGCAATTTTTTTAACAACTTTTTCCAATTCTTTCCTTTAATTCAAGCTTGTTTTCTTTTTTCCATTAGTTCAATCTCCAAAACTTCTTTAATTAATTTCCTTATAAGTTGCTTAACATATTTAATTTTATTCCCTCTTCTTTAAAATTCCCAATCTGTTAACAAATTTCTTAAAAACTGCTTAAACCTTCTTTATCTAAACTTTTGCAATTAATCTGAATTTGAATTTATTTGAATCTTCTTGTAATTTTATTCCCTTATGAAAATTTCTTAGTTAATTCCCATCTCGGATTAATTAATTTCTTGTAACTTCAGTTACATTCAGCAACTTTTCTTCTATCAATTCCAACTCTACTTTCTTCCAAGTTTCTAAACTTCCAAGAATGGTTATTTTTCTCAAACATAAATATTTCCTTGTTTAAAGATCCCATTTCTTAAATCATTTTTGCAGAATTTTAAAGAAGCTAAGGCCCTAAATTCAATCTTTGGTTTTAATTTATGCTTACTTCTTTAAATTCCCTACTTAGTTGTTTTTTCTTATCCCTGAACAATCTTAATAACATTAGCTTTCAATTACTAAACCTTCTTATTTTAAATTTGGGTTCAAACTCCTTCTAATATTTTCCAAATTTATAATTCCTAAATTGAATTATTTAACATTTTTTGGTTTAAGACGCTTAATTAGCTTTAAATTCTTTAATTAAAGCGACCAAATTCATCTTCAATCTTAATCCTTTAATTATTTAGAGAATTTGTTGAAGGTACCCTATTTTAACATAGATTATTGCATGGATTGTTGAACTCAATTTATTTCTTTAAAGATATGAAATTTTCTTTTATAAAAAAATTTTTACTTTTAAAATACCTTTTAAATTCCTTATCTTTCCCCATTATGAAAGTTTTTGAACTTTCGGATCATCTTCCTTCCCTTAACTTACTTTCAGAAATTCCATCCAGTTAGTTCCTAAATTATCCTCTTCAATCCTAATAAATTTAATGGTTGCCTTTAAATCTTCTCAAATTTACTAAACAAACCATAATAATTTGAACCATATTTTGTGGAACATTCCTCTAATAACTAATATTGAACATTCTCCGAAAGGAGCTTTTGATGGAATGCTAGGAATTTTGCTTCAAGAAGCAAAGATATACTTCTTGAGTTACGAATTGGTTCTAGTGGGTTTTCCCGTCATTAAATGCTAGACTTCTTGAGTGTTTCCAAAACTTCATTAAACTAAGTTTCCTTGGATGAATCATTTAGTTTCCAAAATTCAGTTAAAAATATTCAATCTCTTGGTTTTAGTTTTCCCATTAGGAGTTGGAAAACTTCCTCAAAAACAGATATGCTTGGGGGAAAATTTATTAATGTTAAATTCCATTATTTGCCCAAAGGTTGGTTGGAACATTGCTCAATTTAAATGCTTTGACAATACATGAGATAACAATCCTTAACTTAATGGAAAAATGGTTCTAATTTATATTACCTTGATCAATTTTAAAATCCCAATCTTCTTATACCTCAATTGAAAACTTATCTTAATTTTTAAAGGTTTCATACCTTCCCTTTTCAACTTGTGCTCTTTTTAAATCTCATTCCATATTCATAAACCAATCTTCAAGCATTGAATCCTTCAAAAAGTTTTTACATTATTGATTTGCATAGTAACAGCAATTTAAAACCAAACCTTGTAAACTAATTACCGTTCCATTGTGAATGCAACCAAAAGGTATATTAATTTTTTTTGGAAAAACTTGGAAATAAAAGTTCTTTATTTGAATGGAAACAGTACCAAAATTTTTGAATAACCCAACTTTTAAGCAATGGATAGGCTCATGTGTTTATTGAAACTTTCTTTGCGTGGTATTCTTTCTACATATAAACATTTTAGTCCTAGTTGACTAATTTAACAAAACCCAACAAGAGGTAGGAGCCGCAATGGTTTATGTTCTTTGCACCAATAGAAGCGAGAGGTTATGCTTGGAACCTACCCACTATGTAATCGATGTAAGTATCATCACACGGGTCTTTGTCTGTTATGCTACAAGTGTCAAAAACTAGGACACCATGCCGGGAATTGTAGAGGCAAGACCATAGTTACGTGCTTCGGATGTAGGGAGCAAGGACACTATCGGAATCAATGTCCTCAAACCAAGGTCAACAAGTTGAAGGTGCTCATGGGAATGCATACATGTTAGGAGGAGGAGAAGCTCGTCAAGGTATCAACAACGGAAGGCAAGAAGTTTAGAAACTAACAGTCTCATTTTCCTTATGTGCTATGTCGTACTAAGTTTATGTCTCCCATCGTATCCGGATCTTTATGACTTAAGATGTATTAATGTTTGATAACCACTCGTTGTAAAATATTCTCATCTATCGTACTTTATTTTCTTTTCGATTTGTTATCACCTACGAGAATTTTACTTCCTTCTACTTTAATTACCATTTTAACGACACGGTTTAAATCTTTGTAAACATTGAGAGTTATAACAACTAAACCGAACGTCACATCATCGTTCCTTAATTATACATAGCCTAGCTAACTATGTCTAATTCGGAGGATCATGTTATGTTGGGAGCGATTATTTATAAATCTTAGTGCAAGCAAAATCTTCACATATTTCAAAGTCAAAGTGTTATTCGTGGGAGATTCATCCAATATTTTCTCTACTATGATGTTTTATACGCCTCAAACATCGATAACCATAATGACACTTCTCCATGTCTTCTCCTCGATATTCATCATAAACTCAAAAAATTGATAGACTAACACGAACTGAATTCAGGGACTGAATTCCTTTTTGGATGGGCGAATGTGACAACTCGCAATTTCAGGTCATTTCTCAAGTTTCACTATTTCATCATTTATCGTAAACTGGGTTTAAGAGTATCAAATTTGCGTAACCTTAAAGGTTTAGCTGCGAATTCATGATCATATCATCACGGACATTTCATATAGACTAAGTTTAGTCTACACATCATTATCATCATTATCATCATTTTCATCATGTTAGTTCATTCATGATTTTTGCATTTAACATTAAACGCGTAAATTTCATATTAAATAAACGCTATCGCGTAAGTTATTATTTTGAACATTTAATCCGATACTTCCAAAAACTATCCCGACATATTTTTATACTTACATTTAGTTTATAAAAATAATATTTTGAGTTTACCTAGTGTTTTAAATTTATTTTGTATATAAATTGTTAAATTTATATTATTACGATGATTTTCTTAAAAACTACACGATAATTATTATATCACTCAAATTTTTCAAGAAACATATTTTTACAATTTTTATAACTACAATATATTTTACTTTGGCCTATTAAAAATTACTTTTAGCTAAAACTACTTTAAATATACAAATGTATACACAATGCAACTTATACATATTTAGCTTACACATTTTAATTACACATTTACATATACAAAGGAAAAAAAATTATATTTTGGAAATGCATTCCCCCTTGGCCGACCAAGGGGGATGGTACATTAATGATTTGGTGAAAATTTCTTACATATCAAGATTTATACACAATCTTACTTTTACACTCATTCACAATCAAATAATTCAAAGCTTCAAGTTTTCTTCTCTCTTGTTTTTCCTCTCCAAGAACCGGCCATCCATAGGGTGAAGAAGGAGATTCTCAAAATTTTCCAAATCAAGTTCTAAGCAATCTAGTTACACTCTTAATCAAGGTTTTGAAATAAAAACCTAGGGTGTTTAGGTTTAATCCTTTGTTCTTGTCACCTCATCAAGTAAACTAGTAAGCATATCATTTTCATTTTACATCTTTCATTATCATTTCATATTTATCTCATCATTTTTGAGCAAAGCATGCAAGACTTATGGATATTTATACCATTTTTACATTGTTTTTAGAAGTTATACATATATAAGTCATCATATAATTATCCCTTGTTATATATTAGTTTTGGTGATGTCTAGGAACCCATGACACCCTAAGAAGGTGTATGGTAGGATTAGAATAGCTTGGAGTTGTTTTGAAGGGATTGGAATAGGTTTAGTACGAGAAAAATTCATTTTTGACAAGTCGATAAAGGGTCTGATCTTATTTTGTAATTGGAAAATCGGCGAGAGACATAAATTTTGGCCTAGATATTTAGAAAATACACTTTAAAACGAAACCGTGGCCGCTTGAACGGATTAAAGCGGAGCTATAACGAAGAAGTTATGAATTTTTCAAGTTTGACGACGAAATATATATATCACGAAAATTTCAAAAAACTGTTTTTGTTTTGTACGAGTCAAAAACGAGCCTTAAGCGTTATAAATTATTTCGACTTATCAAAATATATTAGTATACTTTGATACGAAGCTAAGGACGATAATACGTGAAAACGGAATTGTAGAACTTAAACTATACACGTTTTCACAAAATTGCCGTAACTTATTAGTTAAGAAAAACTATATTATTTTATTAGACAAGTGTTACGGTAAACAAGTGACCATATTGAAGGCTATTTTAACGTTGACGTAGAACTTTTGTAACGAGATGTCTTCTAATAAAAGTGAGATCACCAAGCATATTTTCCAAAATGACCAACCGTTTGTATAAGCGGAGTTGTAAGGAATTAACTACGGTTGCTTAAACTTTGCCGAAATTCACTTTTAAACTACATTTTGGACAAAATCACCATACTTAACCTATATTTTTCTTTATGAACGAGACCTCTAGGATAAAAACTTAAATGCCAAAACTTTGAGATTATGATACAAGCTTTCCAAAACCGTTGAGTTCGTTTCCTAACGTTCAACGTACACCATTTTACGACTAGCTTTTCGAGGCCATTTTAGTCACTTTCATGAAATTTCCAACGACATTATTTTACGACGAAAAGTTATAATTTCACAATAAATCATTAAGAAACTATTGTAGGATGACATTTTGACATAAATACTTGTAAAGTAATTTAAGAATGGTCAAGACGTCAAAAGAGTATTTTTCGACGATAAGTATTATTTTCAAAACTCACAAGTGGTATAAATAACATACGAAATGCATGCATAACATTACATCATGACTCATTACGTATCATAACATTCATAATAGGTCAGTTTCGAGAATCACGCTACATTTCAGTGTACTCACTTTTGTCTTCGCATCATTTCATCAAGTGAGTCAAGCCCCTACTCTTTTAATTGTTTTGAATTACTTTTGGGGGAGATACATGCTCAACTATTTCTATGACAATCATGATTAATTGCAAACTATATGTTTATCTCGAATGAATGTTTAGTCATATTCTATATCATAAATTATGGAACTAAATGTCTTGGTATAAACATTGGAACTAAATGTCTTGGTATTATCACGGAACTAAATGTCTTGGTATTATCATGGAGCTAAATGTCTTGGTATAATCATTGAACTAAATGTCTTGGTATTATCATTGAGCTAAATGTCTTGGTATAATCATTGAACTAAATGTCTTGGTATTATCATTGAGCTAAATGTCTTGGTATAAACATTGGAACTAAATGTCTTGGTATAATTAAGTCAAGTAACATGATACATTAAGTCATGCACTATTATGTGAATTCATTTGACATCATGCGCTTGAACATAAACTATGCACCCTTTTGGCAAAGGGTTGTGAACACACAGGTTGCAAGTTTTGTATGGGCGGAACTTGAACCGAATGGATTTACAATGCCTTTCTTTGCATAAACGATCTTGAAAGGCTTTACATTTCAACACAAGCTCTATGAACTCACTCAACCTTTGTGTTGACACTTTTAGCATGTTTTATCTCGTGTATCTAAGGCATTCACTTCATGGCATGCATGCGGACATATCATAGAGTCGCGGTGACGACGCGTCTCATTGGGTTTTATGAACTTTAAAACATCGTTTGGATTGAAACAAACTTAATTCCGCACTAGTTGACTTTCATTTGGGACCTATACTTTGTAAACTCGATTATTTTATTAAATCAAGCGATGTATTTTCCAAACGACACTTTAGGTCGCTCAATATAACCTGATTGTGATGCTATGACGGTCAATCCACGAAATTCCATTCACGCAAAAGCGTAATTTGGGGTGTGACAACACCACAACAAAACTCCTTTTGAGCTTATCCACAATAGAAAACCGAATCTCAAACACTTTCATGTATTTGGATCCCTTTGCTACCCAAATAATGATCGTGATGACTTTGAAAGCTCACGACCAAAGTGACATTGGAGTCTTTATTGGATATTGTGAGAATTCTAAAGGTTACCGTGTCTGGAATCGTCATTACAAAGCGGGTTATGGAAATGATTCATGCTAATTTTGATGAGCTTCTTGAGATGGCTTCGAGCATAACACTTGGAACCCGGTCACAACCGTTTAAACTTCCTCAAACCCCATCATCGGTGAACCAAGCCCCAACTTACTCGTCAACAAATGGAAAAGCTATTTGCTCCATTGTTCGATGTGATATTGATGAATATGATCCGGTGTATCCGATGTTTCCTGCTCAACTGATCTTATTCCAATACGATACACCGGCTACAACAACTACGGTTGAAGAAGCACCACCGATTGACTCTACAACAACAAAATCGAACAAGCGCATCCATGACGAACCAACTGATGATGTTCTTAAAAGTACCCCACCGAGATTTTGATCCAAATGCGTTCTTTAACCCGTTTGCTAATGAAAGCCGCCGCACCGATGTTGCGGAATCATCTACAAGTCATTTGAATCCTCAAAATCGCACAATGTATACCAACATCAACCCTCTACACATCGTTGGACAAAGACCATCCTCTTGAAAACATAATTGGCAACCCGAATCAACCATCGTAACAAGACAACGTCTTCACACAGACGGTGAACATTGCATTTATGCTTTCAATGTCTCGCCAACTGAGCCTAAAACATTAAAGATGCAATGACAAAAGACAACCGGATTGAATCCATGCAAGAAGAACTCAACCAATTCAAACGTCTTGAAGTCGGGAACTGGTTGAAAGACCAACGGGTCTACGTCATTGGTCTCAAATGGTTTGGAAGAACAAATTGGATCTTTGAAGGGCGTAATTAGAAACAAGTCACGTCGGTGGCTAAGGGTTATAGACAGGGAAGAGGTATTGACTTTGAAGAATCATTCGCTCTGTTGCTCGTCTTGAGGTCGTTCGGATCTTTCGCGTTCGCGGTTCATATGAATATAACGGTCTTTTAGATGGATCGTTAAAAGCGCCTTTCGAATGGTCAACTAAAAGAAACGGTTTATGTCGACCAACCGGAAGGATTCGTTGATCCCGTTTCGAACCATGTCTCAAACCAACAAAGCTCATGACGGACTCAAACAAGATCCTCGGGCGTTGAGCTTTACAATTTCTTGGTGATAAACCGTGTCATGGCAATCGAAGAAGCAGGATTATACTTGACTGTCGCCAATGAGCGAGAATATGTAGCCATTTCGGTGTGTGTGCTCAAGTAATTTGGATGAGAACATAACTCAAAGACTATGGTTACGTATTTGACAAAATCTCGATGTACTTGCGACAATCGAGTGCTATTACGATCTCGCAACTCGGTTCAACATTCGAAATCAAAGCACATCGATCTTGATATCATTTCATCAAGGACCACGTGGAGCAGTGCTGTTGAATTATACTTTGTGGTAGTGAGAATACCAATTGGCGATCTCCTCACCAAAGCCTTAGCTCCCGCTAGGTTTAATGATTTGGTCCACCGGATTGGTATGCGGTGTTTGACTCAAGAGGAACTGGATGAACTCTTAAAACATTCTTAAAACCGTCAAACACCAAAACCTCCTTTGTAAATATTTTCAAAACAAAATACAAAATTATAAAATCGATAAAACAACAAAAATATTCTTCTATCTATATTTCTTTTAACGTGGCAAGTACAAATCTTCCGTCAACACTCAAATCTTTAAAATTCAGTATTTTCTTCGATCAAGTGTTGAGGGGGAGAAAGCAAATATTTTTCAGTTTCATAAAACCTTGTACTTGCATGTTATTTTATCCCGGTTGTTTCTTTAAATAGTGGTCACTTTTTTGGTTTACTGACACTCCTCGGACTAAAATTTATAAAACTTCATTATTTCTTAAGTCGAGGGGGAGTGTCGTCAAAATTCTTTTCAAATATCCTTCGTTTGGTAACCAAAATGGAAGTTATGGACATTGGATGTAAATGGTAAAGGTGCAGGGACTAAATGTGTCAAATGATCAAAGTATTTTTATACAAAAATACCTCACCAACTTTCAAAAACACATTAACTCCTCACATTTATTATACACCTAACAAAATCCTACGCCTAATAATCAATCCTCAAATCCGAGTTCTTGATCATCAATTTGTAAGTGGTTTTATAATCTTAACGTATTTACAAACAATCGTTTTGATTCTTTCGAAAATCCAACGGTTAAAACGTGAGTTTGAGTGATTATTGTGTTCTACGCGTAAGCTATGAACACATAATCAAGTTTGAGTGTTAATGGTTAAAATGGTTGTGTCAAAACATGTGTTTTATCATATTAATACCATTTTTATCATTTAATCTCACCCAGAAATACGAATTGAGTGATTTTTGAAAAACTAGGGTTTATGCGTGGAATTGGGTATTTTCATATGAGAACGTTTCTGGCTAATTGGGTGCTTGAAAAATGTTGTTTACAAGTTTAATTGATCATTTCTAGGCTCAGAATCAACTCAGAAACATTAATTGCTAGTTTATTAAGAATTAGGGTTTATGTTCTTGAAATTTGGGTTTATTTGATTCGCTTAGAATTTGATGTTAAAACTTGAATAGAACAACTCAATAGGCTTCCCAGACATCCCAGAATCATTTTGGTGCAATTTCTATGGCTAGATAACTTACACGTAAAAATTGAGCCTTAGGGTTTAGGTTTACGCATAAGTCTTCCTACGCATAACTGTTTGATTGAGTATTCATGGTTAAAACTGTTAGAAAATGAATGTAGATGTTAATGTTGATGTTATGATGAATTTATTTCAGGTTTTCTATGCTTGAAAATTCAGAATCAAGGTTACTTTCAATCTACGCATAAGGATCACCTTACGCGTAGCATGTTATGCGTAAGAAAAATCTTACGCGTAACGTTTACGCGTAAGGTTCTACATAAGGGACTACGCGTATCCTGTGAAAGATATGCGTAAACACCGAACTCTACGCATAAGGTTGACTCACGGTAAGCCTTGCGTAAGTTTCCATATACGCCACGCGTAAGCTTTACGCATAAGGCACTCTTTTCCTACGCGTAATATTTCTTACGCGTAAGTCAAGAACCTCACGATAAGCTTATGCTTGTCGCGTATAACCTCTGTTTACGCATAAGCTTGCCATTTCTATGCCTAAGCCTAGTTTTAACCTCAATTATGAATTGCTACGGTGCAAACTTGTAAATAAATAAATCATAACGCCATGAAACCAATAATGTCACTAATAAGCTTAAACGCTTAATATGTTGTGAAAGATAAGTGAAAACATGGACTTTAAAACTTAAAGTTAATCAACCCACGAAACTTATCACGACATCATTGGACTATTGGACAAACAAGTGACATTGGACTCAGAATAATCATCGACATATCACATTCAATAATTAGACAATAAAACCATCCGCTGACTAACATAATGTCTTTCGATATGTTGGTTCTTTTGGCTAAATATCTTTCAGATCACAACATGGACACTCAAATGCAGAATGTGGAAGCACCAAATGTTCTCACCGTTGCTGATATCTTCCCTCATGGTTATCCAATAAAGATAGGAAAGAATAATCTTCGTGTTGATTTTGATACTCTCACATGCTCCGAGTCTTCTTGTTTAATTGCTGTGGATATTCTAAAGAATCATCCTTATCAAAACATGCTCACCAATTCTGCTACAGTGCCTGAGATCTATATTCACCAATTCTGGAATACAATGCGAAATATCAAAGGACAAAATGTTGTGACGGTGACGCTCAATGACAAACAAGTCACCATCACACCTGCAAACTTAAGGGCTATTCTTCTCATCCCTGTCATCGAACCAACTGAATACAATGCCGCACCAATCAAGAGACGTTCGCAATTCATGATCGACATTGGTTATAATGACGTCGGGAGTAATCACAAAGCATTCATACGTGGATCTTAAGAATATTCCTCGACCATGGAGAACTCTCTACATCATCATCACCAAATCTGTTTCTGGACATGACAGTGGCTATGAGCATCCCAAGCTCATGGAGCTGCAGATCTTTTGGGCTTTGGTCAACATGAAACACATTGAAGTTGAAGCTCTAATATGGGACGACATGATGTCTTTCCTCAAAAAGCTTAGCTCCAAAATCCCATATATCAGATATACCAAGCTGTTGATCCAAAGAGCTCTTGGGTATAATCCTGATATCCCCAAGAGACTCGATGACCCAAGCCATCACTTCATGTTGTATGAGCCTACACTCACAGTCAGATTCAAGGAATCTACAACAAAGAAACAAGGTGATATCAAAAAACTGTACTCGTACAAACGATATCTGGTAGCAGTTGAAGAAGGCAAAGTAGGCTTTCTCGATGAAAAGTCCACTAGTACACCTACAAGGAAAACCAGAAGAGGCGGTCAGGAAGTGTTGCAAGCCGAGAGTCAAAGAAAGTTCCCTAAGAGAAACCTCCACTCAAAAGGACGCTCCCTCTAAGGCTGTCCCATTCCCATTCCCAAGTCCGAACCGAAAAGAAAGCTTATGGATGAAAGCTCGAGGAAACCGAAAGCAGACGAAGAGGTTACCTACTCGAACCGCAGCGGATGTCACTCCAACAAGAGCTAAACCTCCCGGTCAAAAAGCCGACCAAGGCAAAGGGAAAACTCCGAGATTTGAACATGAAGAAGAAAGCTCAGATGAAGAGCCACTGGATACTGACTACAGGAAGAAGCTCAAAATCATAAGACTCCAACATGCTGCAAAAGAGTTCGAACAACAACAAATGCATGGCCCCGGAGGGTCAAGTGGTGGTGTCTAATCTACACCAACTCCTGATGCGGTTAATCAACCCGATAAGGGAGCTGGTGCCACCACTCTTGAGCAACAACAAAAGCGCCTGGAGGATTCTATTGATTATGACTTTGAGGAACAAGAAAAGGAAAAGTCTGAGAAAGAAAAAGCTTATAAAGAGGCTGCAGCTCAAGCCAAAGCAGATGAAGAAGCCCGGATTCAGGCAGAAGAAAATGCAAAATCTGGACAAGACGACGAAGTGAATTATGATGATTTTCTTCTCAACAATCAATTGCGTTCAAGGAGGAAACTTCGAGCCTCCTAAGGACCCCTGAATCACCTCATGTTTCTTCATCATCGACTCGCCTTCTCACTCTTCACCTCCACCATCCAAAGAACAACCGATTCACATCCAATCTGCGAAGAAGCCAACGGAATCTCGGATATCTTGGGAAAAACAAGGATTGTTAAAGTCATCAAGCGTCGGGAAGAAAGATGTGACCAATAAAAGTTAGATATAGTCGACAACATCAAACATCTTCATGCCGAGATAGACAAAATGTCTAGTGATAACGCTACGCGCGTGGTTCGGGGTCAAGGAAACTTCCTTTTCTTCGAGCAAGTTTTATAACACCCTAGGCGGAACCTAATCGTTGTAGTGTAGTAATTAGGGTAAGCCACGGGTATTGATATCGTTCTCTAGGGAATAGGAATGCTAGTAAGTTACTACGCTAAGGTTAAGGTTGAGGAAGATTATTTTTGTATTTTTATATTTTATGAAATGGAAAGGTACGAATCTCGGGTATTGGATTTGGGGTTGGTATTTCACCGATTACTCTACTATTATCTAATTATCTAAACTAAGGTTGTGGGAGTCTATGTCTAATTAATGTGTGCTCGTATGATAGTTTAAAGATGTGTTTACTTAGGTTGTATTACTCCTTAATTATCTCCTATTGATGGTTGAGTTGTCACGTCCTTATTCCTAGTTGCGTTGTGTGTCTAAAGTTGTAGGGTATGCATTTCTCCTAACTCTTTGAACTTACCAAAGGGTCTCGTCTACAAACCCACTAGGGATGATAAACTCTTACTCTAAGGCACTCTTTGGATGGTTTAGCTTACAACTACTCGTGTAATTATATTCTAAGGTTCACAAAGATGAATCAAGCATTAAGTACACAACGAATGACCTATCGCATTACTAGATCATTAATCAACTAAGATAAGAAACAACCAATCAATATTCAATAATTAAGTTTCATACTTCTTAAGTAAACACACAAATAAATTAGCGGGACATGGAGAACATGCAAGCATACACACAAATAATCAAAGACATAATTGAATTAATGAAGTAAAGACTTATCTTGATGTAAGATATGGTTTAAAACCCTAAAATACTTGTACAAGACACCTTAGGTCCGGTTTAGGTTTTCACCCAAAAGACTCTCCTTAAACCGAAAAATTCGGATTCTATATATAAGATTACATATGCGACGGCGTCACCTTATGTTTCGTGGCGCCGCCGTGTCGCCGTCATTAGGGTTTCATCTTGGCCACGTTAACCTTGCAACGGCGTCACCTTATGTCCGTGGCGCCGTCCTCTTCGACTTTCGGCGTCGTGCGGATTGCATCTAGGCCGTCGAGTAGCGACGGCCTACTCCTTTACAACTAGGCGTCGTCACTTGAAAACACGAATTTTGAGTTCGAACCGTCACAAAATCACGGGACGGCGTCGCCATTAACTTTTGACGCCGTCGCCTTCTAATTTCAAAGAACTGTGAGTGTCTCGATTTTGACTTTGGCCATTTTCTTCATAAATTGGCCTTTTCGTCAAATAAGTGCCATTCCAGCATTTTGCCTTCAAGAGACCTAAAAGTGAAAAGGAGCGATATTAAGCAATAACGGATACAAAAGTGATCAAATAAGGACTAAAACGACCCTCAAAATGGTACCTTTTAAAACCTTATCAAATATCCCTACACTTGTTATTTGCTTGTCCTCAAGCAAATGTGCTTTCCAATTAATTTATAAGTTAGGGGTCATGAAGCATTAATTCAAAGCGGTCCACAACACATATAAGCCCATAAAAGTCATAACAAGCACGGAATTACATACTAGCACCTCACATGGGGTGTTTGGATACTCACATCTCTCTCGGTGTATATATGAAATATTACAAATAGGAAATGGAAGATAAACACTCATTAACGGTCCTAGTACATAGATTACCATAGGCTTGAGAATAAATCAAACCTCCATCGCTTTGGCGTAAGCACCTAGGAAAGACTATCAAAGAGGTCTTTTAAAGGGTTGTAATGTTAGGCTTACGGTAGGGAAATAAAGGGTTTGGTGGGATAGGCTATTTAGTGGTGGCAAGTCAAAAATCTCTATGTTAAATGCATATTAAGAATGGCGTTGCTAAGCCAAGACTCGACACTCTAAACTCTAGATAACTGAAATAAATAAACATAAATTCAAAGATAAATGTAGGATGGTAGCCCGTATGTTTTTTATTATTATTTTTTTTTCACACTCTATTTTTTTCTTTTCTCTTTTTTCTATTTTTTTTCGATTTTTTTTTTTTTTTCATACACTTTTACTCTACCATCCTCTACGATAACATCAAAATATTAGGGATTTATAAGCATATCCCTACACTTGAGTTTTATTACTCTAACACTAATTTGACCCGAATTGAAAAGATCAAAACACTTGGGGTACATTATTACGCAAACAAAGGAATTTGAATTTAACGTTCCTTCCGTCATTTCATAAACTTTAACTTTTCCATGAATCCCAATCGTCCCAAAAGCGTATACAAAGGATATGACTCGACTTAGCAACTTATGCAAGCAACTAGATAATTGAACTAAGGGTTTGGGGTGATAACAAACATTTGCACTAAAAGTGAGTGCATAAGGGGTAGGCTAAAGCGATTTGGGTGTATATTTGGGGTGGGGTGTAAACAATGCTCTTCATTGATATTCGGAAAACCGAAACATCACGAGAACCGCAAAAGGATAGGCTCGAGGGGTTAACTAGGGGTGTCGTGTACTAAAGATGAGTACAACGCAAAGGGTGTGGGAATTACTCAACCGATATGGAAGAAGTAATTATATTACGGTATCAAACAAGGGTTATCCTAATGCCTCTTATCATTTAGTTATTCCTAACTACACAAGTGTAGCCTCACTTGCTATCTCGGAATGCATCACAAAACAAGTTCTAGAATCTAATATACTACCGGTTCACACTCTAAGCATTGAAGATGAATGCTTTAATTCCTACTAATCTAAGGGTGATCCTCGCATTTTGGTGGAATTTGGGTGGTAAAGGGTTTTGTGCTAGTCATGCAACTTCCTATCCATGAGGCGCTTTTGTTAAGACTAATGGCCCACTCTTATATGTCATAAAAATTTTAAATTTGGTGCCAAAATTACCCTAACCGACATTTTCTCATGGTTTATTACACAATCACAATTGGACAAAGCAAATAGTCAAGGATAAGCATAGTTTCAAAGTTCCGTTTATTTTCCCTCCCTACACTTAAACCGAACATTGTCCCCAATGTTCCCCTAAAGTATCAAAGTTATGATAAAGAAGGTAATTAAAACGAAAGAAACTAATACTCCCGATTAGCTCGGTAGGATCCATGTAGAGTGGTGGTTAAATCCTTTTCAAGAAGAATTATTGCGTGAAAAGCTCCTTCCAATCTTATGTAACTTCTTCTTGACAAACTAAACACCGCACACTTGAAGAAAACAACGAAACCTTCACGAAAATCGGCGGTAATAATATATATAAGACTCGATTTAAACTAGGATATAATGCTTGTGGAATGGATGTTTACTGAATTTCTAAGAAAATTAAGACACAGAAAATTCCAAAATTTATAAGTAGCTCGAAAACGAGAAAAAGTAATATGATGTTTTACTCCTTCCCGACGTCAGTTGCAATCTGACGCCGTCAGTTATCCCGACAAAAGCGGTGCGATTTTGGAAAAATTCGGAAAATTTACATCTTTAGAATCGGAAAAATTTCGCAAAAACATCCATTATGACTCGATACAAGCATTTGACTCGAACAAACAAACATAAATATCTTTTAGTTAATTGTTATTCTCATGTTTACGTTTCTTTTGAAAACGTGTGTAATCCTCCTACACTTATCCCTTATGTAAAATACCTTATATGCAATTAAGACGAGGTTAAAAACAAAATAAAGCATTTTTACAAATTTAAACATGAGGATAAACAATTAATAAAAGATATATGACACTAACAAGCAAACAATTAAGCATGGGTTGCCTCCCACGAAGCGCTTTTCTTTATTTAAGAGTCTTGTAGCTAGACTCATAGTCGTGCTCCTACGTTTCCTCACGCATCCTCAATGAGAATTCTATCATGTTGACAAAATCTTCATCGACTCTATACCTAGGCCCTAGAGTTAAGCAATCCTTATAATAATGCCTCCTTCTTTCCCACATGAATTTATAACCTTTCTCAACATCTTCCTTGCTTTTGTCCTCAAAAGCTTTGATGTTGTCTCGATCATAAATGGACAAGTGGCCATACTCATTTGTTTTCCAAGGCATCCTATAGGTGATCTCATCGGTTCCTTCCTTGAACCTAACTGCTTCCATCATGCTTGTTATGGCTCATTCTAGATGTTTCAACAAACGGTTTCCTAGCACTACTTGGAATAAACTATAGTCAATGACGATCCTACATCTTCTAGGACCATAAAATCAACTAGGTAGGTGAAATTTCCTATAAAGACATGCACGTCCTTGACTCTTCCCACAAAGTTGCAAACTCCTCCCGGATACTTAGGGTCTCTCCTAATATTGAGTCGCTCATTCATAATGTCATTGTAGATGCAGATGACATTACATTGATGGGGATTCCGTATCTATGTAAGCGTGGTCGACACTCCTATATCCGATCATACAAGGGATTTTAGGTTCCGGGATTTCCTCCTAATCTTTGGGCATATCCTAATGATAGGTGATCGTGGATTATCGATTATGTATTGATGGTACGCAATCTCTTCCTTAGTGGGGTAAAGATTGAAGTAAGCACTATTTTCAACATCCACGTTGTTGTTTATCATGCCATTTTCCAAATGATCGCTAATCATAGAGCCAACTATAGCGTGCGACTACTTTCTCAACAAAGATCCCTAATTGTACTATCGAATATTTTTTCAAATCTCAAAGGTCGGTGTTTCTACTCACATAGCGGCTTCGACGGTTGTGTTGGTTATTGGGTTGGGTTTGAGTGACATTGAATTTTTTGTCTTTGGGTTATCAAGTGGTGGTTGGTTATCACCTTCCATGATGAAAAGTGATGAGGTTACGAACAAAGGTCACGAAGAAGGGGATAGACCAAGAAAGCTAAAAATGAGAAAAAGTTTATTTGATAGGAATCAAGCAAAGAAACCTAAGCGAGGTGGACTACTAACTAGCTATTCTATTCCCGTGACGCCAAAACTTGATAACGCTACACGCGTCGTTGGGGTCAAGGAAACTTCCTTTTCTTCGAGCAAGTTTTATAACACCCTAGGCGATGAACCTAATCGTTGTAGTGTAGTAATTAGGGTAAGCCACGGGTATTGATATCGTTCTCTAGGGAATAGGAATGCTAGTAAGAAGTTACTACGCTAAGGTTAAGGTTGAGGAAGATTATTTTTGTATTTTTATATTTTATGAAATGGAAAGGTACGAATCTCGGGTATTGGATTTGGGGGTTGGTATTTCTACCGATTACTCTACTATTATCTAATTATCTAAACTAAGGTTGTGGGAGTCTATGTCTAATTAATGTGTGCTCATATGATAGTTTAAAGATGTGTTTACTTAGGTTGTATTACTCCTTAATTATCTCCTATTGATGGTTGTTGTCACGTCCTTATTCCTAGTTGCGTTGTGTGTCTAAAGTTGTAGGGTGTCGTTTCTCCCTAACTCTTTGAACTTACCAAAGGGTCTCGTCTACAAACCCACTAGGGATGATAAACTCTTACTCTATGGCACTCTTTGGATGGTTTAGCTTACAACTACTCAGGTAATTATATTCTAAGGTTCACAAAGATGAATCAAGCATTAAGTACACAACGAATGACCTATCGCATTACTAGATCATTAATCAACTAAGATAAGAAACAACCAATCAATATTCAATAATTAAGTTTCATACTTCCTAAGCAAACACACAAATAAATTAGCCGGACATGAAGAACATGCAAGCATACACACAAATAATCAAAGACATAATTTAATTAATGAAGTAAAGACTTATCTTGATGTAAGATAGGGTTTAAAACCCTAAAATCTTGTACAAGACACCTTAGGTCCGGTTTTAGGTTTTCACTCCAAAGACTCTCCTTAAAACGAAAAATTTGGATTCTATATATAAGATTACATATGCGACGGCGCACCTTATGTTTCGTGGCCGCCGCCGTGTCGCCGTCATTATGGTTTCGTCTTGGCCACGTTAACCTTGTGACGCGCCACCTTATGTCCGTGACGCCGTCCTCTTGACTTCGGCGTCGTGCGGATTGCATCTAGGCCGTCGAGTAGCGACGGCCTACTCTTTTACAACTAGACGTCGTCACTTGAAAACACGAATTTTGAGTTACGAACCGTCACAAAATCACGGGACGGCGTCGCCATTAGCACCTCACGCCGTCGCCTTCTAATTTCAAAGAACTGTGAGTGTCTCGATTTTGACTTTGGCCATTTTCTTCATAAATTCGCTTTTCGTCCAAATAAGTGCCATTCCAAATTTTGCCTTCAAGAGACCTAAAAGTGAAAAGGAACGATATTAAGCAATAACGGATACAAAAGTGATCAAATAAGGACTAAAACGACCCCTCAAAATGGTACCTTTTAAAACCTTATCATCTAGTGAAAGGGAGTACGTCCAGAAGTTCATGCAACGTGATCTTCAAGGGGAAATGAACGAGATGATCAAAGGATATACTCACAAGTTCCTTCTTGACATCGTTCCTGGAGTTACAAAGGAGATGTTCACCAGACAACTATATCCGAATCTCATGCAGATAGCCAAGAAAACTATAAGATCAACGCCCTTAACCGTCACAATCAATCCAACTGATCCTGTAGTATTCTCCGATGCTGAATTGGTTTCCAAGCTGGTAACACAAATGTCTAAACAATCGGCAACATTTACTTCTGACGAAGGTAAATTGTTTGAAGCATTGATGGAATACCAACTCAAAACAGCATGTAGATTCGAAGCTGAAAGGCCTAAACGTCCAAGAGACGATGAAGACAAGGATAAGGATAAGGATAACGAGCCTAAACGTCCAAAGAAGTCTGGAGAACCCTCTTCTATGCCACCACCCCAAAGGACTCCAACCGCAACTCGATCTCCTCCACGTTCTTCTGCTGATAAACCTCAGGACTCTGAGTCACCACCCCAGACACAGAAAACCGGTGATCATTTCGAATAAACTTGTGGTGAAGATGAGGAAGTCCTTGAGCCCCAACAACAACCCACCTCTCCCGCTTCAACAAAGAAACCATCATCCTCATCAAGGCCAAAGAAAAAGAAGAAGACGCCTAAGGCTAATGTCGTCTCATGGCTAGACGAAGACGACACCGAGTATGATTGGTTCTCCACATTTGGTTGATGCTACTTCCGCTCTAACCGATGATCCGGATATATGGTAGAAGGTCGTACGTTGGAGCATGCTAAGTTCTTGCAAGAAAAGTTTCGAGTGAAGAAGATGATTAAATCGAGTTGAAGCGAATCAAGAATGAAGCCTTTCAACTACTCAAAGACAGCTCGGAAAGTGCTATTGAAGTTGAATATCACCTTGAAAACATAGCACAAGCCATGTCTAACAACATTGATTGGCTCAACCCTGAAGCAAACATCGACTACACCAAAAGAGACAAGGCTCCATACTACACCGATTGACAAGACCTCTACCAACGACACAACCGTAACAACCTAACATTCCATTCCGCTACTTCTTCAACAATGACCGGAATTTCTTCTACGATAGCGATGGTTCAAGGAAATACGCTACATCACTTACACTTCCGTTCCCTGACCATATACTCCAACCGCATAGCCATCGAGGAAAAGGCTACCCACATGTTTTCAAATAGCGTGGAACAAGATGACATTGATGCAATCTACGGATTCACCATTGGCGGAACACCGCGAATCTACTACAAAAGTCGCCAGTTGAAAGTCTCAACATGAAGTGTACAAGATAAAAGGGATCGTTGCTATCGACACGTGTCAACTTCACCGGACCTTAGCTAGAACTTCCTGACATCAACCATCTTTCTCAATACACTCTCATCAGCAAACCCTTTGGCGTAGTCTACCGTAGTGAACTACACCGCAACTGCTTGATGGCATGTAGAGATCTTCTTAAGTTTGGAGATCACACACTGAAGACAGTCAGGGACGGCTTAGCTTATAGGTTGAAGGCGATACATGAAGGCATTGGGTCACCTAAGCGATGGAATTCTCAGGAGCGACGGGATGTTAAGAGGATCATCAAGCGTATTGATGAAAGGTTGTTTAGAAGGGATCAGTTCAGAACTCTAGAGAGCTTCGTAGTTGGTCGTCCCAGGATTACTCTCACAGCTATCAGCGCCTGCTCGCATTCTGGTGTGACAACCCGTACTTTCAGGTCATTTCTCAAAACAATTCATGCTTCACTATTTCAACATTTATCGTAAACTAGGTTTACGTGTTCCAAATTCGCGTAACCTTTATGGTTTAGCGGCGAATTCATGATCATATCATCACGAACATTTCATATGGACTAAGTTTAGTCTACATTTCATTAGCATCATTTGCATCATGTTAGTTCATTCATGACTTTACATTTCACCTTAAACGCGTAAATTTTATATTAAATAAACGTTATCGCGTAAATTATTATTTTGAACATTTAATCCGATACTTCCAAAATGATCCGATATATTGTTATACTTACATTTAGTTGATAAAACAATATTTTGAGTTTACCTAGTGTTATGAATTTATTTTGTATATAAATCGTTATAGTTATATTATTACGACGTTTTCTTAAAAATACACGATAATTATTATAGCACTCAAATTTTACAAGGAATGTATTTTACAATTTTATGATCTCATTATACTTTACTTTGATCCTATTAAAACTTATTTTAGTCTATACTACTCTAAATTCACAACTATGTACAAGTTACAACACTTTTTACTTAACTATACATTTTACCTATATCTTTAACAACTTTACTCATTTTATATAAAAAAAAATATATATATATAATTGGGAAACAATATCCCCCAAAACCGGTTCTAGAGGGGAGTGTATGCATTAATTGGTTTGGTAAGTTTTTCAAACATGTATACTTATATACTTCACCTAAAACTTTCACTCAATCATCTCATTCATTCTTCTCATTTTTCAATAGTTAGTAAAGTTGTGTTTTCTCTTGTTCTTCCTCCAAAGAAACCGCCATCTAAGGGTGTTTCAAGAGATCATCAATTTTTTTTCAAGCTCAATGTTAAACAATCTAGATCACACTCTTATTAAGGTTTTGAAATAAAACCTAGAGTGTTTAGGTTAAACCTTTGTTCTTTGCACCTCATCAAGTTTACTTGTAAGCATATTACTATCATCTTACATATTTCATCTTCATTTCATATTTATTTCTTCATATATGTTGGAAAATTTAGTGCACTTGTGGGATTAGTTCACACCTTGTAATGGGTTAGGAGGTGCGGTGTACACCCATAAGGTCCATGAACACCGACTCATATAGTGGTTTGTATTGGTAGTATTGGTGAAAGTCTTGCTTGGTGAAAATCTTCTTGGTGAAAGTCGCTTGTGGAAAGTAAAATCGCTTGTGGTTTCCACCGATAGCGATGCTTCCAACGATAGGCGATGTTTCCACCGATAGTGGTGTATCCACCGATGCTATGAAAGTCTCGATAAGCGGTGTTTCCATCGATAGGTCATATTTCACTACAAGTGAAAGTCTTGCTAGTGGAAAGTCTCGCTTATGGAAAATCTTGCTAAATGGCGATTACAACTTCTTTATGACCACGTTTAATTGGTCATGTAACCACTAACGGCTATAATGGGGATAATTATGAGGCTATTAATGGGCCGATTAATACTCATAATTCCATTGGAATAGCTCAAGAGTAACCTCCTATAAATATGAGGTCTGATCATTCATGAAAGACACACAGAAAACGTAAACACTTATTAGCGAAAGGGTTATAGAATTGTGCCTAATTCTCTAACTGCATTTGGTCTTATCCCAAGTAGATATTCGTGATACCCATGCATTAGGGTCGAATAGTTTACTTTGGAAAGTGATCACACGATTCCAAGTGATATCCGGTAACCACCAAGTGGTATTGCTACTAACGTTTGTTTGTTTCTCTTCATTGATTGTCTTAACCTGCTTTGGGAGCTAACCCCAACAATCAAAGTAAACTATTTTGTGATAATCAATGGCAACCTCACGCAATGAAACACATGGCTTCAAACTTTGCTAAGTTGGACAAGTTTGAAGGGTGGACTTTAGGAGGTGGCGAAGAAGATGCACTTCTTCATCAAGCATGAGTGTGGTCTATGTGTTGACTACTCCAATTCACGATGATGGTGATGATGCTACTGTGGAGCGGATCGGGAGGAGGAGCAAGTGGGAGAATGATGACTACATATCAGAGGTCTTATTCTCAATGGTATGTCGATTCTTTGTTTGATATTTATCGAACTTTGAATCTTCCAAAGAACTGTGGATTCCTTGGATGCCAAATATATGGTGAGGATGCATCAAGTAAGAAGTTCCTTGTTAGTAATTTCACAAATTACAAAATGACCGATTCAAGACCGGTTATGGAACAATACAATGAACTTCTTGGAATACTTGGAAGGTTTACACAACACCAAATGAACATGGATGAGGCCATCAAAGTCTCTTGTGTCATTGATAAACTCCTCCTTCATGGAAAGATTTCAAGCATACCTTGAAACATATGAAGGAGGAGTTAACTCTTGTTGAGTTAGGCGGTCATCCGCACATTGAGGAATCTCTCAAGGTGCGGGATAATGACAAGCCAAAGAGTGGCAATCTTCTTGGACCATCTGTTGTCAATATGGTGGAGCATAACAACTCCACCGGTACAATGACAACAAAGGCAAACGCAAATTTCATGATAACACAAGGCGATCCTAACAAGAAGGCAACACCTACTTGTTGGAAATGTGGCAAGACCGGTCACATTAAAAGGGACCAAGGGTGTTAAAGTTGGTGGTAAAGCCAATGGATCGGGCACTAAAGGTCGAATATGTTTAATAAGTCTTTTCGATTTATTATGTTACATATGTATCTCGAATCGCTTTATGTGCGGGATGATGATGTTGCGTGGTGGGTTGACTCGTGCAACAGTTCATGTGTGCAAAGATAGAAGTCGGTTCAAGACTTATGAGTCACCGAATGATGGTTCTATTCTTCACATGGGAAATGAGTCAACAACCTTGGTGCATGGTCGTGGTTGTGTAGATCTTAGGTTTAGTTCGGAAAGATTGTAACTTTGTTTGATGTTATTCATGTTCACGATATCGGGAAGAACTTGGTTTCAAGTAGTATTTTGAATAATCATGGTTATAAACAAGTTATTGAGTCGATAAATTTGTGCTTTCAAGCATGGTGTTTTTATTGGTTTTGGTTATTTATGTAATCAAATGTTCGGGCTTAATATTTCTCCGACAATGTTAATTCGACTTTTGTGACAACCATGACGAGTGATTCTAGCCTATGGCATGCAAGACTTGGTCATGTTCACTATAAAAGGATGCAAGATATGTCTAGGGATGGTTTAATCCACGCTTTTGACATGGACACCGAAAAGTGTAAAACTTGCATGTTGACCAAGATAACCAAGAAACCCTTTCGGTGTTAGTCGTGAGACTAAGATCTTGGAGCTTATTCACGATGACACATGTGATTTGCATGCCACACCTTCTTTGGGGAATAAGAAGTACTTTGTGACATTTATTGATGATGCTTCTAGATTTTGTTATGTCTATCATTACATACCAAGGATGAAGCATTAGATAAATTCAAAGTGTTTAAAACGAAGTTGAATTACAACTTGGGTCTTTGATCAAAAGATTAAGGACCGATAGGGAGGTGAGTACATGGATACTCGGTACTTTCAATCCGTTGGTATTATCCATGAAACTATCGCCCTATACTCCTCAACAAAATGGTATTTCGAAAGGAAAAACAGGTCTTTGAAGGAGATGGTTAATTCCATGTTGTCCTATTCAGGATCGAGTCAAGGGTTCGGGGTGAAGCTATGTTAACAACTTGCTATTTGCTAAATAGGGTTCCCAACAAAAGGAACAAGGTTACCCTTATGAACTCGGACTATAAAGAAACCCAACTGAACTATCTCAAGGTTTGGGGTTGTAGGTCATTGTAAGACTCCACGATCCAAAGCAAAAGACTTTGGGTGAAAGAGGCATTGATCGCATCTTTGTTGGATATCTTGAGCATTCCAAGGCTTTTAGGTTCTATGTTATTGAACCTAATGAAAATGTTTCAATTAACTCCATTATTGAATCAAGGGATGCGACTTTGATGAGAATAGATTCTCATCGGTCCCTAGACCAAGTCGAGGATTCCTAATGGAACTCATGACACCGGTGTATCGAGGTCCGTGATGATGAACCATCGGTGGTCCCCGATAAGGTTGTGGTTCAAGAACACGAACTCGTGCTCGAAAAAGCAAAAGGGTCGGGACTCCAAAGTCATTTGGACCTGAGTTTCAACTATACTTAGTTGAAGGTACAAGGGATGAGGTCTCAGACCAATACTCCTATTGCTTCATTGTTGAGGATGATCCCAAGACATTTGAAGAAGCAATGAAGTCCCAGGACATTGCTTTCTGGAAAGAAGCAATCAATGATGAGATGGATTCCATCATGGGCAACAACACTTGGGTGTTGGTTGATCTACCACCAGGTTGCAAGCCTTTGGGTTGCAAGTGGATTTTCAAAAGGAAAATGAAGGTAGATGGAACTATTGAAAAGTTCAAGGCTAGATTAGTTATTCAGGGCTTTAAACAAAAGTCAGGAATAGACTATTTTGATACTTATGCCCCTGTGGCTCGTGTCGATTACCATAAGACTGGCGATTGCTATGGCATCTATTCACAATCTGGTTATTCATCGATGGATGTGAAAACAACTTTCTTGAATGGTGAATTGGAAGAGGAGGTTTATATGAACCAACCTCGTGGCTTCATCTTGCTGGCAATGAAAACAAGGTGTGTAAACCGATTAAGTCTCTTTATGGACTTAAGCGGCACCTAAGAAATGGCATCAAAAGTTTGATGAAGTGGTTTTGTCTAGTGGTTATGTTCTTAACCAAGTCGACAAATGTGTATATAGCAAATTTGATGAATCGGCAAAGGAGTCATCATTTGTCTATATGTTGATGACATGTTGATTTTTGCACCGACCAAAATCGAGTTGACCGACAAAGGAATTTTTGTCATCAAGGTTCTCCATGAAAGACATGGGGAGGCGATGTTATCCTTGGAATAAGGATTAAACATGAAAGTAATAGAATTTCTATCTCTCGGTCTCATTATATTGAGAAGGTGCGAGGAAATTCAATTACTTTGATTGTACTCGATGAGTACACCTATGGATACTGTGAGAAGTAATGCCTACTCATGGCAAGGTCAGTATCTCAACTTGAGTATTCTAGGGTAATTGGTGCTGATGTATGCCATGACTTGTACAAGGCCCGATATTGGTTTTGCGGTGGGAAAATTGAGCGGTATACTAGCAATCCTAGTGCTCATCAACGGCAAGCGCTTCAAAGGGTCTTCAAGTATTTGAAGAGAACTATGGAT